>JAMPIV010020965.1:0-76493 GCA_024509875.1 Oreohelix idahoensis
CATGTAGGCAAATTATTTCTTAAACTAGAAAAGTGGTTCTTTAGGGTCAAGACGAATTTGGAAAAAATTGGGTACCGTTTTTTGTCGTCTATTCGTAGCAAATAATAATCTGAAGGCGTAGGCGACACCAACCGTTCTAGCAGAAATTTTGTTTACTTTCTTATCGTTGCCTTTATGCACTATAACATACCTGTTATATTCTAATATTTTAGATAAGTATTTAGAAATACACTAAGTCCAGCGATGGTTACCTGAGCTCAGATTGCACGATAGACGAAATTATGCCTTGCTTAATGATCCTAGTAGTACAACCACCACATCGTCCCCCCCTCCCTGATGCTGGTCCTCTCAGATCCACAATTCCGTTCCCCACCAAACGAACTGAATTTAGTCATCAAAATCCCTGAACCACCCTAACTATGAACTCCCCCTGTTTTACTATTGAACGCCCCCCCTGGCTCCTTTTTTCTGTAATCGCCCTCTGGATCCCTTACCAACGCCCCCAGGGCGTACCCCCCAGCCCACTTGAACCACTGACTTACACTCTAAACACACCCATAAATCACAAGTCTTGCTTTGAAAGTTTGATTCAATTATGACCCGTGAAATTTTAAAGGTGAAGATTTGCCTTAAGTTACTCAACCAACGACTGTTTGCAGGCATGGGGAATTACAGCTGCCGTCCCAGAGACCAATATTTCAAAGAGCGAACAAGTCCTTAATGGGATAAATCAATAGGCAGTCTGGTCAGGACTAAACATATTCTGTACATGTTAAAGTGCCACTCAATAAAATATTGTCCTTTGAAAAGAAATATGTTAGACCAGTATATTTTTTAATTTATTTTTTTAAAATTTTTGCGTAGCTACACTTTAAAAAAAAAAAAAAGAAAAAAAAAAAAAAGAAAGAAAAAGGAACTAGCTTTAATATAAATAAATTGTTACTGCATATTCTGCTTTTCTGCGTTCGTCCTGAAAAGACGTTTGTTTACGTTGTGTCGCCGTTTACCCAGCAATGCTGCGCTACTGATCTGCGCCTTTTCGGTCCGACACAACCGATTTCGGCACGACTTGAATAATTTAACAAATTGTGAAACCTAAGTTGCATGCAAGAGGCTATCTCATCTACTTGAAGTGTATGACGTTTCGTATAACAAACTGTAATACTACAACCTTAACATTCATTTTCGCTCCCCGTGGAGAATGAAGTCACCACCACAGTTGTTGACCCCTCCTTAGGAATTCTACACGAAAATGGTAAGTTTTTCCTTGTAGCATTGGTCATCAGTAGCCCATTGGATCCTTTAAAGATTGAATGAGGTTGCCTAGTTATATATAATAACAAACCATCTCAATCACCTCTTTAACAACATAGACAGCTTAATCATATTGTCGTTTGTCTCCTGTACAGATATATCCAGAACGTTTTTCAATCTTGATGTCTGACTGATAATATTTGACATTCTCTGTGTTACAGAAACATAGTCAAAATCTAAACTGGCCACAAAAAAGCAAAGGTTACACAGGGAGTAAAAAACGTTACCCTCTGTAAAATTCACGTGTTTGAATTGTCCGGATCTCAAGCTGATCAGAATAAATCAGTTGAATATGTCATTTTCTTAGTATGGTTGCAGTTAATTTTTTATTTATTTTGGACTTTATATCAAAAACAAAACATTTGATCCGAAGAATGAAACAAAAAATATGTAAAAATAGGAAGTTACTTTTCAACATAACAGTTGGTAAGACCTAATGGTAAATTAAAGATTTTATTGATAAAAACTTTCCTTTGCAGCTGGTTAAAAAAAAAAAAAAAAAAAAATTTGTTGACTTAAAACACATTAACTACCAAATTGAAAACCATACTGTGCCGAATTAAATTTTTTTCCCAATTTCAACTGTAGGTGTTTTGCACACGCTTAGTATTTCGTAATTGTTTACAGATATATGAACAACCATGTCATTTAAAGAAAAAGAAATGTACTATTGCAATAAACACCGGGTTGTAACTCTAATAGAGATTGTTGCTATTTTAACGGCGCCTCCGATGGCCGAAGACTTGCACTATTTTCACAATTATAACTGCTTGCCCCCATCTCTATCAAAATCACAATTTAACATGTGCACACTGTTTTTCACTCCCTTGTCCTCGTCGCTAGAATCTATCAATAAATTGTTGAAACACTTTCTAATCATATTCTTTCTACCCGTATTGAGACGAGATGTACACGCCATTTTTTGTAGTCCTTATCACAGTATGCCCGGCAAAACAGGTTTATACACGATTTGTTAACTAACCAAAAACCGCTGAAAAAATATGAAACAAATATCCAAATCTTTCCTCAGTGTTTACTACAACAACCATGCTTTTGGGAATTTGTTTTTTCGTGGCAACATTAAAATCCTCGACCAGATCAAGCGTGTTTTCAGTACATTTTTCATTCGTTTTAATTATTAAAATTAGATGGCGCTCAGACGGCTTGCGGGTCCAAATTGGATTATTTTGTGAGGCCGTTGACTAGCGACTTGCGGAAGTATGTGTTTAGAATGATCAGAGCCGGCTCTCGGCGGTGCGGATGAATCCACTCCGCCGGTCGTCGTCTGTCAGAGGAGACGCCAAATTTAAAAAAAACTTCAAAATATACAGTGGGGTCTGCAAAATTAAGTGTATTAGCTTCATAAGAGAACAATACGTACAATCATGTCTGTAGTTTTTTGTTTATGTCACATTGCTTCTACTTCTTTATTTCTTACGAGTGCCGAACAACATACCTTTATGTTAGTCTAATATTTATTTACTTTTACAAGCCTCGGTTTCCCTTCCTTGTGTGTTATAAAGAGTTTATTCACATCACGTGAGTGGCATCTAAACGGACCTCGCACTACCTTACAATTCCACAGGCCCTCCTCTGGTGTGACTACTAATTCTTGTTGTCTCCTTTCTCGGGCTTATCTTCTTTCTCTCTCTTTCTTCTTGGTCTTTCCTCGTTCTATTAGCTTCGCTAAGTAGCATGCTTCTTCGCTCCTTCTTGCTTTCATGTTTCTTTTCTTTCGTCGCAAGGAATAGACTTACTCCTTACATTTAAGTGATTCTTAGCTTTACATAAGCTTCTTCTTTAGACTAGGAAAGCTTGTGACCATCTCTTCTGTCAACCCATATTCGAATTGCTAAAACTGTTTTCTTACCTCGTAAAAGAGCTGAGGCCTAACATGCCCGTCAGACTAGACTCTGCCGACGAATTACATAAATATCCTTTTGCATCTGTTCTCTCTTCTCACACAATGGATCCTGACGTATCGAAATGTGTATCTAAAAAAAACAATAAAATGACCCTTCAACCTCATGAAACTAGCTGCATTACGCTTTGCTTCTCATCCCCTGTCGGACCCAAGGCAGGATACTAGTCTGTCTATACACCAAATGTCTCTTTTACCGTCTTAGACTTGCTATATCTCATCAGTCATTATTGCACATTAGCTTTCTTCTCTGTGTTCCTTCTATTCTTATTTACGCCTTTGCACAACTCAGCGGAAACACAATCTATCCTTATGACAGTCAATCAGACGACGACCAGAAACCCTGGAGGTGAGTTTTTGTATTGATTGTATTGTTTTAATTATAAAAATTACGGTATTTTTTATGTGAGCCTTTACTAAGCTGGTCTCACTGCCCTTGTGAGATTGCTGAAATCCTATCTCATCTCCTCCTCTCTCTCCTCTCAAATTCATCTCTACTCTACCCTCTCTCTTACACCCTCCACACTCTCATACTCAAACGGCATCTATCCTAACTAATTATCAATATTCACATCTGTCAACCTGTCTAATTTATTCTACCAAACAAAAACAATATCTATCCCTAATACTGTCCACTCAATAAATCTCTGACTACACTACCTACCCACCAATCCACTATAACTAAATATATACCTTCATCACACACAAAAAAAAAATTAAAAAATATAAGGTTTCACAAATAATAAAAAAACCTCACCCCCACTCCTAGGGATATACAGAAACAAATGTCTAGACATACACTCCCAGTAGTGCACCTGCCATATTCGCAGAAGTCTTACACTTTACTTAGAATCCAATTTAATTAGTAATCTCAGGAATACAGAAAAGAAATCTACAATGAATCACAAATAAAGTTAACATCACCGTAAACTGCAAGACAATGCATGCCTACTTTGAATTCCATACTCATCAATATGTTCACTAAATACAAAACTCCTAAACTATATATACAAAAAACTTCTAATGTCACACAGCATCTTTATAATATCAAATTTCTATTTTTAAATTTCTCCTTTATCTTCCACTAACCTCTTATCCCTAACATATCCTAAATAACTTAATTTGGATTAGAACCAACTACATACAAAAGCTTCACAAATACACTTCACAGTGACCACACTGTAAAACACCATAAAAACACCCAGTCCAAAACATATTTCCAGTTCACCTATCTCCACATTATGTTCATTTTTTACATTTCTATCATTTCTTTCCCATAACTAAAATAACTAAGTTCCATTTTACCAAACCCACCACAATCTAAACACAATTTTTAGTGCCTTCCACACCTACCTATATATTTAAATCCTCCTTCCTTCTAATTAACTCACCTTACCCTCATCACATTAAACATTCATCTACTCCCTCCCCCTACTCATATTATCACTTCCCTTCACTGTGTAATCGGGGGCGTGGGAAGGTCATTAGCTAGGAATAGTAACTCTGTACTCCAACTGGCAACAATCGAAATATTCAACTAAGGACACCCATTATACCCCATGGGTCCTACCCCAATCACCTTTAAAGCCGATAATATTTACAATCGTCATTTATACACAACATACAACAAATGAACAGTTTGAACAAATTATTAAAAAAAATTAAGCGGCAATACCAGCCAGATAAACTACTCCCCTCCTTCAGGATATTCATGAGGCTTAAGCCTAGAATAAAACCAGACGTGCTCCGGTGCACCTAGACTCAATTACCCATATCCAAACTCATAATCATACCACAAACTTAATAATTTCGGATCTATATCATAATCCCCGTACAAACAAGGGCACCACTCCAATCCACTGGCTACTTATTTCTCACATAAATACTAATCGCGTAAGGATAATAGTACAATCATGACCTGCCACTAGTTATAAAATACTTCCTACCACAATCTAAAACCCCATAATAGGGTTGTAGGAAAAATAGATCCCCTAAAGTTTCGCAACCTCGATTCACCATCGCAATTAACACGCGAGCCGTCTGGCAATTACCACTCACTATGCGAGTGAACGATCGACTTACAACAGCACCTTACGGTAATCCTCACTTACACCACCCATCCAAACGTAGCGTGGCACACCTGACCAGGTGTCTAACATTATAACGTCAAACAATACTCCACGCACCAGTTTATAGTCTGACACGTACCTTCGTACTCAAATGTCATTTTCCGGTGAATTTTAAACTTTACGTGCCGAATTTCACCCAAGCTGTCCCAGTCGGTATCTAAAAACAAACATCTATAACAAACTAATACATACAATTATGCTATACGGTCTTCATAGAAATTCAAGAATAAACACCTTTCATTCAGGAATACGAAACCGAGATGTGCAGGCCCTAGTCCATAGGTGCGATAACAATTATCAAAACTTCAACGAATCACAAGATACGGTACTACAATAGTTTTAAGAAAACAATGGAATCCTTTCCCTAAAACAACATCCCAGTACACGTTGCCCACATACATGTAAATAAAAACTGAATTAACAGTCTAGCTTGCATTATCATATCAAGTTTTTCATAACAAACCATATAACAACGCCCTACATATCGTGGAGTTCATCCCTACAGCCTACCAACCTCCTGTTGCGGTAAATGTAACTATACCAGGAACAAGTTTAGTGATTAATCTATCCAAAGTATAATGATGAGCAGATCACCTGTGGATTTGTCGAGCCGCGAAATTGAATACCGTATTTTGTAAAAAGACATCTGATAACTACGATGATTATTTCCCTCACCCACCACCCACCATTGCTAATATTATTTAATTACATCGCTACTTCCGCCAGACACAGATGCTAAATATTTGACTAGTACATACATTTTAATTCTGCTATAAACGTTAAATATAAATATACCTAATAATCATTTTGTGTTAATGTTTATGAATGACTAGTGGTTCATATCACGCGTTAAAAGCGATAGGATAGCTAGACATTTGGTGTGGTTTATAATCTAATTTAATAACCGAAGTAGGTTAAAGAGGATGTTACATTAACACGGTGTTAGATGAATAATATTGGATATTTTGGTTAATGTTTATATTTATTGCCTAAAATCTATGCTGATCAAAAACCCAGCGAACTAAGCGGTCTATGGTCCAAATGAAATTAATGGTCAAATGAACTTTAAGTCTTATGAACTAATTGTCGTATGGTCCGTTTGGTCTTATAAGTGTATAAGCAAACCAGAAACTTTATAAAATTGGTGTTGAGTCATCGGGCGTATGCCATGGTGGCGTGTCCATTTTCTTCATTTTATGAGAGAGACCAAACTAAACATTAATTGTAAATGTTAACCTGGACACAGAACTATACCACATTTTAACCTATAAAAATCTCATCAGCCAGCTTGGCAAAATATATTGTCATCACACATTTTGTTGTAATTTATTACATAATGTCTCAGCAACCAAGAGGCTAGACACACATACAGTAAATATATCTGTATTATTTCTTCTTATGTACCGCAATCACCACGTTATGAACCTTACTCCTAACCAACTGACGGCAGAGATACAGTGTGTATCCAGAAAACAAATATAATCAATTAAAATCCACCAACTCCAGCGACTACCGTGAAATTTGCAGTCAGCAACTACGGCTAGTCTGGGGGCTTGGAATATGGCAAAAATTAATATGACACTGAATAGTCTTATTACTTAATTAGTGTTTATTTCCACGAAATGCCTTTGACAACTATTGGTAAGCGAATATGAATGGTGCCACAGTATGAAGGATTGAATGAACTGTAAGAGTAGTAACATAATTCTCTGTGTTACCCACTATCATACAAATCTTTTCTCTCTTTTTTGTTTCTCACTAACCTGTGATAATTTACGGATAGATTAATTAGGAACGTGTTCTTTGTTTTCTTTACTGACTATTCCATACACTTATTGTTAACTTTTGATCTTTTGGGTTAATTAACCTATGTTGGGATCTACTTTTTTTTTTTTTTTACCAGAGGGTAGAACCTATTGATTAATTTTCATTTTTGTCTGTAAACCATGATCTATTGATGTATATGATTTCTTATTTTGTAAATTTCTAGTGATAAATAAACTTAATAAACCTTATAGTTATTTGTGTTGGTCAACCACTACCCTATCATGTTATATCCAAAGTTTGTGGTTCACGTTTGTGCGTATTTGTCACAGAATTGTGTGCATTTGGATGCAAGTTGGGTAACTTGTATTTTGTCAAAGAGAGAAAGTGCGTCTGATTTAAATATAGTCGTACAGATAGGCTGGATTAGAGAAATTACTCAATCCAGAATCTGTCCTTTCTCTTACACTATCACCTAGTGAGAAAAAACTATTACTTACACCTCACTCTCACATAGTTATCACTATCACCTCTGCTCAGACAGGACTATAAACATCTATTTACCTACCTGATAAAAATCTACGACATAATGGTCGCTCTTCGTGGGACTGAAACTCTAAAGTCCTGAGTTTAGTAATTGACTCACGTCTGTTAAGGTACCTAGTCAATAACTCCTAGATAGAGTGGTGTTTGTGAGTTTGTCTTGTGAGATAATGGTAATAAAAATAAATAATTATCCCCTAGACAACGATCTTAGTTACTGGATGGTGTTTGAGCACACACACATAAGGACTATTTTTCTTTCCACCGCATCATAGATTTACGTGAAATTGTTTTCTGAATATAATCTTTTGTCAGATATAGAATAAATATGGTAATTTTTTTGTTCAAGACCTGACTATTACGCATGATTGTTTCATCAATACCTTGTGGTTAAGGGTTTTTTTTAAAGAAGCAGCAAGTATTTTAAGCTAAGCCTAAGGACTGCATTCTGCCATCACGGTCAAGTTAATATGCGTCCCTAACTCTATAAACAGACTGCTGCTAGAGTGTGCGAGTTATTGGTGGATTTTATAAAATAAGGGAAAACAATTTTTTCTCTCCTTCATTTTTTTTATAATACTTTTTTTCTCCCACCGATAGTAATAGTAGTTTTTTTTTTTTTCCAGTATTTAGCCTGATCTACCAAATTATTTTGCGATTAATCGTTTGTATTAGGAGCCCAGTGCCAGTGTAATAACAGCGATAGATTAGATAACTGATAACGGGAGGAGGTATCTTCAGTGAAATAATATTAATTCTTGTTTAGGTTTTTCTCGTAAGTTGGTTATAGATAGAGTTTTTCTCTCCTTCTTTTCTTCTTTCTTTCTCGGGTTAACGGCATTCAGTTATTTGACATGGCTGAGCGTGCTAAACTTAGAGCAACGCTAAGAGAGGAAGCAAAGAAAACAAGATTGCAAGGAGAAGAAGTGACCGCGTTTGTCAACGAAGAACTTGACAGATATGACGCGGAGAAGAAAGTAGCGGGAAGCTAGGGAAAGGGAAGATAGAGCGGAGAAGAAGGAAGCTGAGAGAGCGTTAATCTCAATTGGAGCAGAACAAAATTGAGGCAGAAGATGGAAAGCTCGCAGGGGCTAAACGAACGAGATGAAGGGAGAAGAGACATACATGAAGAAAGAGAGAATGGAGAGACATACACGAGGAACGAGAAGAAGGAGAGACAAACAGAGGAAAGAGAAAATGACAACGACAACAGCATGATGTTGGCGCTTAAGGCCCTAGAGCGTCCAAAGTCGCGGTGAGATGTCTTCCTCCAGGCAATGGAGAGTCTTCCACCTCAGTCACAGTTAAACGGGATTCAATCCAGTAACCAATCTTCCTCAACTCGCAAACGCAACTATGTCCTTTTAACCCTTAGAATCCTTCCCAAGCCCAATGAGAAAAAATTGACTCGTTGTTGACATGAGAGAAATTTGAGAGAAATGAACGACACTGTATAGGTTAGAGAGTTCCCGATGGTGTCTATTAAGCTAATTCACGGGCTTTGAAAGGATACTGCCTTATGACGTCTACGTAAAATAAACTGGGAAGCGGTCCCATCAAGACAACTACGACATGTTAAAGAAGGCTTTTACTGGAGCGTTTCGAAAATGAACGCTCGCAAATTTTTTGCACCTGTGCTTTCCGTGAAACAGCAGGGGAAGGAAAGCACTGAACCATTTCCTCCATTCTCTTCAACGCCTGACGGGCTATTTGAACAAAGCGCATGGAAGCATTCCGAGTCTCCCTCTCACTATGAAGGACTTCTGGAATTTGTTCTTACAGAACAAATAAAAACCACTTTGTCAAACGAAACCCGTAGATTTCTGGCTGAACAAGGCGCAGTAAAGTTGGATGACATTCTCAGTAAGGTCTGAACGATTTACGTAAATGCTTTGGCCGAGCTTCCCAGCGCAAAACGCAAGCCGACAGATGAGCCTTCTCTCGGGAAAAATAAATCTAGAGCAGTCCTTCCCACTCTTCCCATCACCATATCAACGAGAAACTGTTACCTCAGAACCCTCCCCACAGAAAAATTCGAAATTCTTACAAAACAAGATACCCCCCACCAGCACTCTGATCAACCCACGCACCCTTCATGGCACCGCAGCCAGAAAGACTCAAGACAAGGGACAGACCCCTGCACCAGGGACATCTGATCAAGAGCAAGCACACCGGGACGAATAGAATCGGTTGCTTGATAACAGACTCGCAACGGAGAATTAGTGTCAGTGATTCTCAACCTGAGGGTGAGAGGACCCTCAACGCGAGGAACTGTTATTTGAACGGGACTTCAATATCTTGTCTTTTTTTTTGACACAGGGTTATCTTTGATTGCATTGTCGCAAGGCATTTGTCAAACCTAGTCAAGAGACAGAAGACACCGTCAAATTATGTGGAGTTTTTCAAGAGTGATGCACCCATGACGCTTCCCATCGCATTGGTGGAGATACACTCTGATTTTGTCAGAGGTGGTATCAAAGCGGCTATTATGGATGATCCTATCTACCCAGTCATAATTAGATGTAGATATGTGTTTGTTGGGAAGACCGAAAAGAGCCGATTGTGGCAGCAGTGACCAACCACAGAAGGAAGAGGGTCCAAACCCAAGAAGGAACGGGAGCCTGTTTTGCCAAATTTGTTACCTAAGGAACCAAAAGAGGTGCAACAAAAGGACCATACTCTGGAGCCCTGCTTTAGAAAACTGCCCTATGGCTAAAGGGACCCCCAGACACAACGGAGACATCTTTTCTAAGGATGGGTACCCATTTGATACTATATCGTAGAACGGGCAACCCTGATCAAGGGCATAATCAGCTCCTAGTACAGACGTAGGACAGAGACAAAATCTTAGAAATGGGGACCACTCTCTTCTTCACTTTAGCGGGACATATGGGACAAAGCGCCACTATTCAGCGAATATCGACTCACTATTGGTGGCCAGGAATGAACACTGATATTATCAGATACGTGAAATCCTGCGTCAAGTGCCAACGGGTGGCACCCAAGCATTGGACACCCCCAGTTCCATGGGTGAAATGCCAATAGTGGGGACTCCATTTGAACGGGTTGCTGTCGACATTGTAGGGCCCCTAGAAAGGACTAAAAGAAGGAACAGGTTTATCCTGACCTTAGTCGACACATGCACTATGTGGGCGGAAGCTATACCGCTAACATGCATGCTCGGATTCCAAGCATGTCACAGAAGCCCTAGTGCAGATTTTTACATAGTTGGGGTTCCCTCAACAAGTTTTGACGGATAACGGATCCCAATTCCGTAGCCTGTTAATGGAGGAGATCTTTAAGATCTTGAGGGCCAAACACAGTCACACTCAGCCCGTACCATCCGCGCCGGAAATGGGCTCGTGGAACGCTTTAAACCGGCAGCCTCACCACGATGTTACGTAAGCTGGGACAAGAGAAACCAGAAGATTGGGACCTTTTCATTCCTGTGGCGTTATTCGCCTACAGGGAAGTCCCCCAGACCTCTACAGGTTTACCACCAGCTACCCTTTTATTCGGCAGATCTATTAATGGGCCGCATTAAGAAGCGTTTACTCCGGTCACTGACAGACCAGAAGGCCGACGAGACAGTCGTCTCAGCCAGCAAATATGTATCGGAACTTAAGGAAATGTTACAACTAGGATGGGATCTAGCAACAACCAACCTTACGAAAGCACGCACTAAAATTACTAAAAGATACAACAAAGCTGCAAAAGAGAGAGAACTACAACCAGGGGAGAAAGTTTTTGTTGTTACTGCCAACCGGAAACAACAAACTACGCATCGGATGGCAAGGGCCATTTACCGTCCTTAAAAAGATCTCAAGAACAAACTACAAGATCTCTATTACAAGAAAGGAGAAGGTCTGCGCCACGTAAATCATTGCTTAAATAAATACTTGAGAAAGACCAGTGGCCGTCTTCCGAACATCTGGCTTGGTAGCCATAGCAACCGAAGATGAGGAAGATGACGATAGTTGCATGGAATATCCATTGCAACAAACGGAATTTTTCCAAGATGTAAAATTCGGTGACAATCTTTCTGAAACACAACAGACAGAAACGAAAGCGTTACTGAAACAGTACACAGCAGTTTTAACGGATGTACCTGGTCGAACACATCTCGTAGAGTTCGATATGAAACTGACAAACGATACACCTGTGCGAATCAGAGTTTGCCCTTTCCCGAATGCTAAAGCTGACACGCTACGCGGAGAAATAGACAAGTTACATCAAGCAGGAATTATCAGTGAGTCTACCTCTCCTTACAGTTCGAGTGTAGTACTGTTACAGAAGCCCAATTAGGAAGTTCGGCTGTGCATAGATTACCGTTTATTTAACACTGTAACGGAATTCCAGCCGGAACATTCTCCAGAGCACTACTGAGCTGTTCACAAAGCTTAGCAAGGCAAGAATTATCTCAAAGATTGACCTGAGTAAAGGTTATTACCAAATCCCAGTCAAGGAGGAAATTAAGCCCCTGTTAGCTTTCAGCACCAGTGAAGGACAATATACCTTTAACGTGATGCCGTTCGGATTGCACAACGCACCGGGAGTCTTCACCAGAATGATGAGAAAGCTTTTAGAACCCTTGCAAAGTCCTCATATCCATAATTTTATGGATGACATATTAATTGCAACTGAAAACTACGACGAACATATTGCTACGGTTGCTATGCTCCTCAGGAGACTACGGGAAAATGGTCTCACAGCCAGACCTAGCAAATGTCTAATCGGATTTGAAAAGCTTGACTTCCTGGGGCATACCATTTCTCAAGGATGCATGTGGCCAGTGGCCAAGAACATTGAGAAAATAGTGGCAGCAAGAAGGCCCCAAACGAAGAAAGACACACGGTCATTTCTATCACTGTGTGCATATTACCAGAAATTCATTAACAATTTAAACGGGCTAACGGCACCCCTCACTGACCTTACCAAGAAGGGGCGACCAGAAACAGTTATTTGGGATGCTAAGTGTGAACACGCTTATGTCACGCTCAAGGAACAGCTGTCTGAATATCCAATTCTGAGGTTACCTGACCTGAAGAAACCTTTTTATATTGCGGTCGACACATCGGGTCAAGGCATCCGGTCAACACTACTCCAAGCAGATGACAATGATCCGAAGCTATTATTCCCAGTTGATTATGGCAGCCGAAAATTGAATACAGCAGAACGGAAACTATTCCACAATGGAGAGAGAATGTCTGGCACTCGTGAGTGGTATCAGGAAACATCATGAATACCTTTAGGAGTTTCATTTACAGTGAAGACGGACTATGCTCCACTGGCGTTTCTTGGAGCATATTAGGACTTCAACGCGGGGATTATGCGTTGGACGTTGCTCCACAGTGTGTACGCTTGCAAAGTAGAAGACATACCAGGAAACCAAAAGGGGGGAGCAGATTTTATGAGTCGAAATTGGAGCAGTGAGGAAGAAAGGGAAAGTGAAGATAGCAATCACTCGCAAGATACGGATAACAGCAGCGCTATTTTCATAGAGGAGACATAAAAGGGTTTCATGTCTTCAAGCCCGGACGAAATGTCACATATGGAAATAGTGCAGCAGTGACTGTCCCCCCCCCCCCCCCCCCCATCTAGGGTTATTTTTTTGCTACATTAACGCCTGATTCACTATCGCAATTAACACGCGAGCCGTCTGGCAATTAAGCACGGTGGAACAGAGCGAAGTGCGCAGCACGGCGTAATCGTTCTTTGATCAGGGAAACACGCGGGCAGATCCTAAGAGTTGTTCGTACAAAGTGAATGCTTAGATTCGTGGAGTTGTTTTGATCTTTCTCTGTTTGCGGTAATTTATATACTAACCGTTAAGTGATTTAGTGTGTTAAAAGTTTTTCATTATATTTCACTGGGATTTTCTGTGTTAAATTGAATAGCGTATTAAATAACATGTAGCTAAATTTCTCCAGCTGTAAAGTAAGTTTAATTACTCGCTATTCCCCAGAAAGAGACGCTATAATTGTCTAGTACATACATTAAATAACTGGCTACTGATGGTACATTTGATTTACTTATATCCATTTTGTGAAATCGTATAAATGAATAGTGTTCATATTACGCGTTAACAGCGATAGGATAAGCTAGACATTTGTGGTTTATAATCTAATTTAATAACGTAGTGGTTAAAGAGGTCTTACATTAACACGTGTTAGATATAATATTGATATTTTGGTTAAATGTTTATATTTCTTTCCTAAAATCTAGGCTGATAGAAAACCCAGCGAACTAGCGGTCTTATGGTCATATGAAATTATGGTCATATGAACTTATGTCTTATGAACTATGGTCTATTGGTCCGTTGGTCTTATAAGTGTATAAACAACCAGAAACTTTGTAATATTGTTGAGTCTTCGAGCTATGACCTGTGCGGTCCATTTTCTCCAGTTTATGAGAGAGACCAAACTAGAACAATAATTGTAACTGTTAACTGGACCAGAACTATACCAGATTTTACCTATATAAATCTCATCAGCCAGCTCTGGCAACATGTATTGTCAGCAACGTTTGTGTAATTTAACATAGTGTCTCAGCAACCAGAGGCTAGACAACACAGTAAATATATATGTATTATTTCTTCTATGTCGGCAATCACCACGTATGAACCTTACTCCAACCAACTGAAGGCAGAGATACAGTATTTATCCAGGAAAACAATTAAATCACCAACTCCAGCGACTACCGTGAAATTTGCAGTCAGCAATTACGGCTAGTCTGGGGCTGGATTTGGCAAAAATTAATATGACACTGAATAGTCTTATTACTTATTAGTGTTTATTTCTACGGAATGCCTGCGACAATTATTGGGTAAGCGAATATGAATGTGGCCACAGTATGAAGGATTGAATGAACTGTAAGAGAGTAACATAATTCTCTGTTGTTACCACTATCATATAAATCTTTTCTTTCTTTTTTTGTTCTCACTAACCAGAGTATTTACGGGATAGATTAATTAGGAACTTGTTCTTTGTTTCTTTACTGACTATTCCATACACTTATTGTTAACTTTTGATCTTTTGGGTTAATTAACCTCTGTTGGGATCTTCTTTTTCTTTTTCTTTACCAGAGGGGAGAACCTATTTGATTAATTTTCATTTTGTCTGTAAACCATGATCTATTGATGTATATGATTTATGTTGTAAAGTTCTAGTGATAAATAAACTTAATAAACCTTAAGTTATTGTGTTGGTCAACCCCTACCCTATCTGTTATCCATAAGTGTTTTCACGTTTGTGCGTATTTGTCACAGAATTGTGTAGAAAAAAACTATTTCTTACACCTTACTCTCACATAGTTATCACTATCACCTCAGCTCAGACAGGACTATAAACATCTATTACCTATCTTATAAAAATCTACGACAGAAACTAAAATTGAAATATTGGGACTGTGCGAAACAAGGTAAAAGGGAACACACTGGAGGAAACTTAACACAGTAGAAATGGTGCTGTCCTCAGGGCATGAGGAAGAAAGTACACAAAATAGTGAAAGTCTGGCTCATATACCATCAGAGAATGTGCAGAAGGCATGCATAGAATAGGTATCAATGGAACCCAGGCTAATGTCAGTCGATATTCAAATGTACCGAAAGGAAAATAAAGACGATCACCATTAAGTATTATGCACCAGCTAATGACAAAGAAGAATAAGTATAAGATCAATTTTTAAGCTGACTTCAAAATGTCACGGATAAAAACAGCAGCAAAAACAGTACAATCTTGATGGGCGACTTAAATATTTACAAAGGTATGAATAGACAGTAGAGGCTTTGAAGAGATCATAGGTAAAAATGAAATTTGATTGGTGAACGAAAATGAAATAAAATATTCATTGTTGTAGGAGGAAGCATGTTTCTTCATAATAGAATATATAAAGCAACATGAATATCACTAGATCACTGTGATGAGTAGTGTTGAATTTTTCGGCCACCCAGCCTGTCAGTAACACTTTTTTTCCAACCTCTCTTTTGTCCACGCCCTATTTTAATTTTATTTGATACTTAAACTCTTTGTCGCACATTTATTTTCGTGTCAGCCTTAGTTCTGACAGCGTTAGAGAACGCCCCACACGTGCGCCTTTACTTCTTCTACATTAGCCGACAAAAAGTATCTAACTCATCTGTCGGTTTATGGTACCCTAGTCGTTTGAAATTGATGAAGGAAATAGGACCGCTGGTCAAGCAACGCTTTTCTTTTCCGCTGGCTCGAGACGTAACCTTTGATACCTGGCCGCACTGTCGAAATCTCCCTATCAAAGTAGAGACTGGGCGCCCTTCATCCTGTCGCAACAGGGGACGAGGCAAACGAGCTGTGTCTTTACCAGGGGAAAAGTTTGCCGCTCATCCTGTGCACCTGCACGACTTCAGAAGCATAATTTAGGTCTTATTTTGGGTATATAAGGAGTAATTTTAAAATCCATTCTTACCTGAAGCAACGACAAAACTCAGTCACGCGGAGTGGATTCCTTACTTAATTATTAAGTCGCGTTCATTCCTTTGACCGCTCGGAGAGATAATTTCTAGCGGATTCAATTTCTGTTCGGACGACAGTCGGTAGAGGTGTGCAGTCAAACAAATAGCGAAGCATCGCCTTTTTATTTAACACCGGAAACAATAGCTCATAACTAGCAGTACCCAACCAGCCACACATCCACCTGACAACGTTTTTCTCCAACTGTGCTCGCATCATTTGTTATTTCAGTGATTCTCTATACGCGTGAAGTTAGATGTAGATATTTATTAAATCGAGACAAAAGATTTGATACCAGACAAGCAGTTTTCCCAAGTTTTCTGTGTCCTCTCTGTATAATCAAGACATTCTAGGAAGGTATGGTGTTACGGTGGGATATATTAGAGGATCATGCATGTATACGCGAATGATAGCAGGTGTTCATTCAGGACATTATGGTCAGTACACATAACAAAGCCGGTAGGTGAACAGGTCCACGGGAAAACATGGCTGACATTTAATACATAAAGTCACTTCACAATAGTATCCATCAACACATCAAAAGTACATAGCAATGGATAAGCGTAGTAGATTATCCCTCGTCCGTCAATAAGTTTCAAACGTTAGACATCTTTACGTGGCATATAGTATAATAATGATACACTACTCTCATCTCCACTCAATCCTGGCCGTTGTACTAAAGGTTCGGGCAATCCACGAAAACCAAAGTAATGCGGCAAAAGAAATCAGGGCAAACCAAATATTAGTTGCCTCATATCTCAAAGTTACACTTGTAGTAAATTATGGTATGAACTTCTAGATAAGTTCGTGAACCATCTTACACATAACGTGGCGGCCTCATAAAAATCAATAATGCCACAATGGATATATTCATATCACGCTCCATTATCCCGGAGCTCGAAAAATTACATCCCTCTTGGACGCAAACACAAAGACGGAAGCCCCATTAATTTACACACTGAACGCCACGACATGTGACAGAAAACGTCACTAGTTGACCGTCGCTCAACACGGGCGAACGCTTCGCTCACCACGGGTGGACGCTTCGTGCAAACCGTAGTTTGTCTACAGGCGAACACAATTCCTCACACATAAATGGAAATGTGCTAGCGTGTAGTAACATGCCACACTATTTTATCTGCATCCCAAATCTATCCTTAACATATCACCCCCTTCGCGGTGTAAAAAAAAAAACAAATTTATTTGTTTTTTTTTTCCAATTCAAATATTTCCTATACGGAAATAGCGGCCAAAATTGATTATATCACAAATATTGGGCCACATCGAAAATAATCTAGTCGCAGTCAGTCTGCATAATGTAACTTATCAATAAATAACATGCTAGATGAATTTGTCATCAGTCATAAACAGTCATATGTCCATAAGTAACAAGTCATATACAGTCAATATTCCAATGATGTAACCAAAAAAAAATACCTAAATGTATGATCACTGTGAGTTTACAATAAACCTATCAAAGAAATAGCATGCATATATGAAAATGGTATGAGATATATAAAATAAAAGAAAACAAAAATCCAAATCAAAAATTCAAAAATGCATGAAAAGTAGTTTAAAAAAATAATTTAGAAGGTTATATCTCCAAGTAACAACTCTGTCAAAAATCCTAAATTAAGCTTTAACGCAATTCACGCATGATATGAATCAAATAAGATATGAAACAATGTGATATGAAATTAATGTAACTAAAGTACATGAATATCTCACAAAAAGAGAAAGAAGAGAGGGAAAAAAAATAGTACAAGAACGCAAGTATAACTAATTAACACAATTATTACATTACTTAATTATTCTGCTCTAAGTACCTTTGTACGTTGGCAAGACAAGTAATGTCCAAGACAAACTTGCAATAATGTAATCATACTCCAAACTATCCGTGTCAGGACTAGATTTGTAGCATTAATATAGCAATCTTAATTAATGTGAATGTGCCTTCCAGAATAATAACATGATGTTTTAGTTGGAAATTGTTCATGTCTGTAAGTAGTATAACACTGTTCAATGTGCCACTGGTTAAAGTGAATAATGATTATCTCAAAGTCGTTTAAATTACAAATGTTAATATGAATGATTTGGAAATCAACTTAGTGTTCATGTACTCATCGTCCCCGTTGTCATTATGACTACTAGTGGGTAAACACCATGGCTTCACACATGTATAATATAAAGTCAATTAACTAAATGAATATGACTTTTCATGTTCGAGCTGTGGGCATCTCGATAAAGCATCTGCGACCACATTTGCAGACCCTGGTATTGCCTCGATTTCATACTGAAAAGGTTGAAGCAGGATGGCGAACCGGGCTAGCTTTGGGTTCTTGTGATTCGCCTTCTTCAATGAGGAAAGGGATTTCTGGTCCGACTGTATGATGAAAGGGGCGCCCAACAAATATCGCTCCAGCTTGACTACCGCCCAGATAACAGCCAGCAGCTCCCTTTCTATAACTGGGTACTTCCTTTCTGCATCATTAAGCTTTCTGGATATGTAGAGGGTTGGATGTAATCTTCCCTCGAACTCTTGCATCAGTGATGCGCCGATACCTTTTGAACTAGCATCTGTGCGGAGATAATAAGTCAGATTTGTATCTGGTAACCTCAAAATAGGTGGTACAGAAAAATATTTAGAACATAATTTAACGCAGCCTGGCACTCTGGTGTCCAGTGCACGTGGTTCGGTAAGCCTTTTTTAAGCAAGGCAGAGAGGTCTGCAGTGATTGAAGACAAGTTCGGTATAAAATTTACTATAATACTGAATCAAGCCGAGAAGACTACGAACTTGCTTCTTAGTAGTGGGCACAGATAATTTTAGGATTTTGGAAACATTCTGTGGCACGGTCTGAAGACAACCGTGACCCACTTTATGTCCCAAGAATGAAATTTCCTCAAAGGCAATAAAGATCTTTGAGGGCTTGGCTGTTAGGTGATGGAGACGTAAAGTGTCCAGAAGAGAATGTAAACCTAAGAAGTGCTCCTCCCAAGTGGAACTGAATAGACAGATGTCGTCTATATATGTGATTATATCGGACCGATGGGAGAGAATTTTTCTCATCATACGGACAAACGTTGCCGGGGCGTTCATAAGTCCGAATGGCATTACGTTCCACTGATAAAGACCCTGTTGTGTAGCAAAGGCAGTGAGTGGTTTAGCTCTGTCAGTCAAGGGAAACTGCCAGTATCCCTTGGTAAGGTCAATTTTAGTAAAGAAAAGAGACTTGGCGAGACGAGACAAAAGATTTTCAAGTAGGGGTAAGGGTTCAGCATCGAAGATTGTGATGTTATTCAGCTTCCGGTAATCTACACACAATCTGATATTTTTGTCTTTCTTACGAACGATGACCATAGGTGATGAGTAAGGGGCATTGGAAGGTTCTATAATTCCTAAATTAAGCATTTGTTTTAATTCTTCTTCAACCTGGTGCTGGTAGTGAATAGGGACAGGATAGGGGCGTAGACGAATTGGTCGATCATCTGTAAGGAGGATGTCATGCGAAATAGCTGTTGTACGACCTGGGATGTCTGTGAGGACATCTGGAAAAGATTCTAGAAGACTAGAGACTTAGGAATGTTGTTCAGAAGACAAAGTTGGACAAATAGCGACATCCTTTCATGTCTCAGTCGATTGAAGAGGAAAGACAGGTAAGTTCATGGGAATATCCGGAAAAGAGGATTCTTCCTCCTGAATTACCGATAGCGCCGAGTAGTGAGTAGCAGGCCTAGGGTGCTCATCAACTGCTTGAAAGATGGCTTGAAGATGTTCCGGTCTAGTGTAGAATTCTTTAAGCATGTTTATGTGAAAGGTCTTCCTTTTCCCTTTTATATCTAAGATGTAGTCAACATCAGAAATGCGTGACAACACTTTATATGGGCCATTCCAAGTAATTCAAAGTCTATTTTCTTTCCTTGGAAGCAATACAAAAGCTTCATCGCCAGGTAATAGTTGACGTAATCGTCTATTACGATTTTGGAACTGGCGTGATCTTGCTTTAGCAGCCTCTGAAGAAGCTGTAGCCAGTTGGCAGGCATCTATAATGTTACGCCGGAGGTTAACGACGTATTCATACGATGACTAGATGTCTTAAGTCATCTCTGAGTCTATGAGTAGGTCCTTAATAAGTGACATGGGACCTCGAGGTTGAGCTCCAAACACAAGCTCAAAAGGCGAGAAACCGGTCTGTTCATTTGCTACCTCACGGTATGCGAACAGTACGGCGGGTAGAACCCTGTCCCAATCTTGAGGATATTTCACTGTAACCTTTCCTAATAACTGCTTTAACGTCCGGTTAAGACGTTCCACCATGCCATTGCTCATCGCATGGTAAACACTACTGAGAGACCTGTCGATATTGAGGCGTTTCATAACAGCAGTCATAGTGTCAGATACAAATTGGGTACCTCGATCTGAAAGAAGTTTTCGGGGGAAACCAAGTCTAGAAAAAATCAAGAAGAGGGCATCAGCAACGTCATTAGTGGTGATGTTCTTAAGAGGAATGGCCTCGGGCCATCGAGTGCACATGTCGATACATGTGAGCACATACCTGTGTCCCCTAGCGGACATAACAGGTAAAGGACCGATAATATCAACGGCCATTTTCTCAAAGGGGCGTACAGGTATATCACACGCCTGAATTGGGGCCGTATGATAGGCTCCTCTTGATTTTACCTCTTGACAAATAACGCAAGAGCGACAATATATGGAGGTGTCTCTGGAAATTCCCGGCCAAAAGAAAGAGGACAAAACTCGGGAACGCGTCCTAGAGTAGCCCATATGGCCAGCACAGTGAGAATCATGTGCATGTTGTAAAAATGTACAGACGAAGTTTTTGGGGAACCATTACCTGATGTCTGATTAAAGATGAATCTTTAAAATTCCTAACCAATACATCATTTTTAAGTGTGTACCACTGTTTTGGTGTTAAACTATCTTCAACGTAATCATTATATTTAACTAATCTAAAGAATTCCTTCAAAGAGTTGTCTTCTCTTTGAAGTTTGATAAAGGATTGTTTGTCTATATCAGAGTGAACGTGAAAATTGTCCTGAGTTTCAGGATCGGTATCATCATTTTCCTTTGGTGCCTTGGCCTGGGCACGCGTAGTAACTGCAGTAGCAGTTGATAAATTTTGACGTTCCCATTGATCAATTTGTTCGGGTGAGCAATCATTGCTGCCGTGTATCCGGCCAAGTGTGACATCCGCTATTGGACTTCTTAACAAACACACTTTAACATTGCCTGTAAAAAATGGTGAATGAATATCCACCACGGCTGTGGGATAAAATTCCACTGTCCCGCCAAAAGTTACACATTTAACAAAGTCACCCGTTGCATGAGACGGATGTACTAATGACTGTCTCACTCCGACAGTCGTGCAACCAGAATCACGGAGTACTGTAACTTGAGTGCCATTCAATAAGCCTCTATGAAGCTGTAGTACCCCTGTGCCATCATGTGCTAATGAAGCAGTAACTGCTGGGAGCGGATGACCACATTTTAACAAGGAAGTCACATTAGACTGGAATAGAGTTTGGCAATCTGGACACTGTAAAGCAGTATCAAAGTCAAACGAACAACATGAAGCTGAATGATTAACAACATTGTTGTCCTGCGCGTTCTCAGGTGTAGTAGCAGTATGTGCTAAGTTGGCATGGTAGTTCGAATATGCATTTTTTCTAGAGCGTGATCTATGTCTCTGATTGTAAAAAGAGTTATTTTGACTCCTGTCATTATTTCCTTGGTTCCTATTGTTGTTTCCTTGATTTCAATAGTCTTGTGACCTATTACGATGTGAAAATTTTGGTTATTGGGTTCCCAGTTATTCCAATTCTTATTATAGTTACCAAAATTATCCTTCCTTCCCTCTCCTGAGTTTTGTTGGAAATTACCTCTGTTTTGGGGTGAATAGTTCCTATATGGTTGTCTACCTCTATATGGTTGTGAGTTATTGAATTTACTTGGTTTGAAATTCCCATCAAAACTGTGCGATCTTTGTCTATAATTGTTGTGGTTTCAAGCTTTAGCTGCGGCAATAGGTAAAGCTTCCTTAATATGGTTGTTACTGACACAAACTCCCGGATGTGCATTACAATATTGCCTACATAATTCCTCCATTGAACTCAAACTCGACGGCTTCCTTTCCTGTAGATATTCTCGCAGTGGTCCACTTACGGAAGACAAGACTTTGTCTCGCAATAACAAGTCCTTAAGGCCCTCATAATTCTCTTCAATGCCGGAAAGTTGTATCCATCTATTAAATGTTAGTCGAGTTGCAGCTACAAACTGTGTAAAATCTTTACCAGTTTCAGGAATCATATGTTTGAACTTCATACGATAACCTTCCGCGTCTAACTGATGAAGTTTTAATAATAATATTTTAGCAGCATCATAATTGCGTCTATTTGGCCCGTCCAATTGGCACAGAGCCGTTAAGGATTCACCAGTCATTAAATCCATCAATCTTGTACACCAATGAGACCTATCAAGATTATTTTCTTCACAAACATTTTCATAGCGTTGTAAGAAGGACGAAATGTCGTCTATTTCTGGCTTAAACACAGGCAAACGAAATTTAAACAAACCCGCTATCGTGGTTGCTAGAGGAACCTCTATGTTCAGAGTCATCATTTTGTCTACTCTGATGTTGCACTTTTTGTTCTTCAATACGTAAATTCGCCATTTTTTCTTCATGTGCAAGTTTTGCTGCTTCAGCAGCTTGTTGCAACTTTTTCACCTCTACCTGTAATTGCTGTTCTGCAATCCTTTTGTTCTCTTCTGCAAGTAGCTCTGCTTTTCTGAGCTCTCGCTCCTCATACCGTGCATCTCTTTGTCTTTTATTTTCAAGGGCTTCTTGATTTTCTTTGGCATTGAATTCCGCTTTGGCAAAGTCCATTAATTCCTTCGCTTTGTAACCATATTCTTGGCCCATAGTAATAAATTCCTGATACTCCATTATTTACTTCTTCAGTATCTTACTATCAATATTATATATTATGTAATAAATGTATCTCGATTAGTCCGTCAATACCAATTCACTAACTTTGTGCTTTGCAATATTAACAATGCAAATAGATTCTTAATATTACTAATCAATAACAAAATAATATAGTATGACAGATCAACAGTAATAAAGATACGAGGGAAACGAGAAAGAGAGGAGAAAAAAATGTAATGTACAAGAATAGAATTGATGGAACTAAACAAAAATACAAGTACAAGTGATCAAGACAATGTAATAATAGCAGCAAGTAAACGAAAAAGAATGCAAATGGGAAACTAAGGAGAAATAACAAATAGAACAGACTTACTGCTTAAAACAAAACAAAAAACAGGACAGGACCTGTAACAATATATATAAATGTAAACAAGTGATAGAAGGTTAGACTAGCATTACGAACAGAATGGTTGTCAACTAAGGAGAAGAAAACAAAACCAACACACTACAAAAAACTGACAACTAAACAGCCGAGGCAGCACACATAACAAATTAGGTCACACTAAACAGGCAGTGAACCACACGTCGGTGAGTAAACTCAGGCCGGAAATTTCACTGCTTGAGAAATGTAAGCAAAACCTATAGAAAATATCTGCTGAGCGGTTATTTTACAATGACATGTGTAGCTAACAACAGATTTGTACAAAGACATAGAACAAGAAAACGAATAACACAGATGTAACAAAAAGGCTTACACCACGGCAAAGATACAAGAGTGTATTAACAGGCACTTATCGTAATCCGATCAGATGCAAGTCCGGAAAAAGCGTCAACACTGGAAAACGCTGTCACTCAATACAAGTGAAGCACGGATAAAATGTAAATAGTACACGGTCTCAATCAGATGGGCATCATGAACTGTGTGGATCTTGAAACGTTGTGTTGACTTGGTACAAAATAACTTGACATCGCCGTGGCAGGACTTGAAACTTGAAAGAATCTTATAAACGTTGTGATGTAGACTGGAACACGAAATAAACTTGGAAACTGGTTGGCTTGAAATTGTAATCTTGAACGTTACAGCGAACAATAGGACATTGAAACTGGAACATTGGATATGCGCAGTAGCAAAGTTCGTTATCCAACTGGACCCGCTGGCAATGACTGAATTCATGAGGTGGTGTGTTTACAATACCACGCTAAACAGAGGTGACGATCGAATATACAGATTAAATGGCAGCTGTAGATTTGCAAAGTACGAAGGTATACTTGCTTATGTGAATTTGAAAACCATGCCCTGATGAAAGTATCGATCCAAAACCATACAGGCCCACCAAATTATATGGTGTTACGGTGGGATATATTAGAGGATCATGCAGGTATACGCGAATGATAGCAGGTGTTCATTCAGGACATTATGGTCAGTACACATAACAAAGCCGGTAGGTGAACAGGTCCACGGGAAAACATGGTTGACATTTAGTACATAAAGTCACTTCACAATAGTATCCATCAACACATCAAAAGTACATAGCAATGGATAAGCGTAGTAGATTATCCCTCGTCCGTCAATAAGTTTCAAAACATTAGACATCTTTACGTGGCATATAATATAATAATGATACACTGAACTCATCTCCACTCAATCCTGGCCGTTATACTAAAGGTTCGGGCAATCCACGAAAACCAAAGTAATGCGGCAGAAGAAATCAGGGCAAACCAAATATTAGTTGCCTCATATCTCAAAGTTACACTTGTAGTAAATTATGGTATGAACTTCTAGATAAGTTCGCGAACCATCTTACACATAACGTGGCGGCCTCATAAAAATCAATAATGCCACAAAGGATATATTCATATCACGCTCCATTATCCCGGAGCTCGAAAAATTACATCCCTCTTGGACGCAAACACAAAGACGGAAGCCCCATTAATTTACACACTGAACGCCACGACATGTGACAGAAAACGTCACTAGTTCACCGTCGCTCAACACGGGTGAACGCTTCGCTCACCACGGGTGGACGCTTCGTGCAAACCGTAGTTTGTCTACAGGCGAACACTATTCCTCACACATAAATGGAAATGTGCTAGCGTGTAGTAACATGCCACACTTTTTTATCTGCATCCCAAATCTATCCTTAACACATGCCTTCACCAAAAACAAGAGCAGAGGTTGAAATCAAGATTGAGGTCTCTTGGTAACCTTTTATCTTGGTTGTTGAACGTCACGCGTATAGAGAATCACTATAATTGATTCTGTCTATCATATTCTATTTTTGCATCTAATATTCAATTTTTTACAATCACAGAACAGAACATCTGACGTATGATCATATACGCACAAACATATCATCATTACACGATGTTAAAGTGTGTAGAAGAGCAGAGGTGACAACAGGTAACAAATGGAAAATTTCGAGGAAGGTCTAATTAGACCAACTCCACTAGATCCCTCGTGCATCCAACGAGTAGAAATGATCTACAAGTTAACGTTTAAAAACCAAATAATGAAGAAATAAAGAAAACCCCACAGAAGAGACGGAAGAGTTGCTAGACCAGATGGCATTCAAGCAGAGGCTATTAAAGTAGGCATTGAAATCTGGGAGGGAGACTGGAAGGAAGGATGTCTGGTCAATTTGTCAAAATGCAAAAGTGCGCATGTTAAAGACGAATGCTGTTATTAACAGTGTCAAGATAAAGTACTGACCAGGTTCATGTCAGATAACGCCGACGCATCAACTCTTGTTCATCGTTGTTTAAAGACATCATCTTTGCTGTTTACAAATATATTTTGAGACTGCAATCTTTCATTATGAAAAACTGTCGTAGGCACCAACCATCTTTTTAAATAAATATTTATTTTTCTGATGGTGCACGCTTACGTAGAAGCTATGTACATCGCTCTTATCTTTCTCATATCATCCTAAACTTTGTTTACCCCACAGTAACACTGTCCATACGTATCAACATCCATCTAAATATTCCCATTAGTCACCACTATCATCGAGGTAACGGTTTTCTCCCAAGTGAATATCATGTTTCTTAGTTTAATCGTTTGTGCAGTACTAACACCTGGTTCAATTACCTTACAGCGGGTGGAGGCAATTCACTCAATTAAAGACTATCAATCCTAAACTGAAATGTCTCCTAGCGCTAGGCGGCTACACTCACGGCACGACGCGCTTCTCTGTCCATGGCAGCAAGTGCGGCAAACAGGGCAAAGTTTATCGAATCTCTTATCGTACACTTATTGTACTGGGGCTTTCATGGCTTTGATCTGGACTGGGAATATCCTGGAGAAGACTCACCTGCAGATAAAGAAAACTTATCCTTACTGGTAAAGGTGAGTTGAAATTTTCGTCTGCTATCTTACAAAGGTGAGCTGACACTGTTTTCTGCCTTTTAGAAGGTGACTTGACATTTTTGTCTGCTATCTTAAAAAGTGGTCTTCACATTTTTGTCTGCTATCTTAAAAAGGTGACTTGAAACACTTTTGGTCTGCTGTCTTAAAAAGGTGACTTGACATTTATGTCTGCTATCTTAAAAAGGTGAACCTTGACAATTTTGTCTGCTGTCTTACAAAGTGACGACATTTTTGTCTGCCGTCTTACAAACGACAGTTGATATTCTTGTCAACGAACTTATAAAAGACATGACATTGTTGAAGACTTAACTGTTACCACCTCACTGTTATTGTGGCCGCAGACTGTTATTGCGTGGTACTGTTATTGTGTTGTTCTTATCGCCTTGGATAATAAACACATCGTAGCCTTGATTGATACATTGGTTTTGATTAGAGTTAATAATGTTCACTGACTTAAAACGTTGTCAGTATATGTCGGACTTACAGGTAGCCGACTACAGTGTCAAGACGCAAATGTCGTGTGATGAGTTCGAACACTTAATCAAGGTTAATTTAGGTAAAACATCAAAATAAGGTCCTTGACCAACTTGGTAATATAATATACTTGACCCATTGGCTGGTAAGTCATTTTTCCAACAAACATCTTTAATTTTGATGAAGAACGAAGACGATGACAAATCCAGAGTAGACAAACTCTTACATTGACGGTTGCAAATAAATCAAACATGCATATCATGAAGATAATGTCCACCTTCCATATTCATTTGATGGACCTCATAAATAATCTCATGGCTTAAAGATTCCCTCCATATTCAATGTCTGAGACGCCGGACATATTCACTGGAAAACTTCAGTGCATTTAAATTCAAACATATTTTCCCTCAGAGGATCCGTACACACTAGCGACGGGCCATCAAGGACCACGTCGAAGCCCTGACTAGATCTTGCTGGGTATTTATAAAGCGGGTATCAATTTAAGATACATATACAAACGAGCCAGAATTGGCTGAAGCTGACACTTCCTCCTGGAAGGTAACAAAATACATCTTCGTAGACTCTTCCCGTAATATGGGACTCTTGGACTAGACCAACGTCTGCCTTCTTAAGCCGGCATTTTGTCTCCCTCTGACGCGTAAGCGCTCTTTGGCAATCAACGAATATATCGCACCAAATTTGTGCGCTTTAGTGCATAATAAATATAAGTTATTATTACTTACATGGATGAGTACCCAAAGTACATCCAAACAAAGTTAGATTGTGGAATCTGACAATCTGTTAAGTCAACAAACTTAACAATTGTCTGAAAACAGACGTAAGAGTATACCTCGACCCCCGGAGAAAATTTTTTTTTTTTTTTAAATTATCGCAACGAGGTCAATCAAATTATATGATATATTATATCAATATAATACATATTAATAAAATATGATTATGAAACTAATAATAGTGATGAAAGAGATGTGAGACTTCAACTCAAAGAAATGAGATGGAATGTACCAAATTGTACAATAACTATCAATTAAAATGTGGAAAATGTTTTAACAGTAGTGAAAATAGGTGATTAATAGTGAAAGCAATAAAAAAAATGCTAATGGAAAAAATTTCAAATAAATAAAAGCAATTAAATTGAAACTGAATTATACGTGTAACAACATAACTATAGGAATGAGAAATAGAAGAAAGGGGAAAAAAAATCGAATCAAACAACACTCCTAGTAGGGTATAGAATTACTTAGCGACACCAATGAAGTACGAATGATAAGATTGCTAACCAAGATATGTCCATGTGAAAAGTAATAGCCATATGAAAGCGTGATTATCTAATCATAAAATTGATTTGTAACACATATATAATAAATACTAATCCTAATTAAGTTGTCTTATTGTTATAAGAGTTCCCAAGTTGTTCACGTCGTTACGAATGAAGTAACCAAAATAGTCACTAAGTCACAATGTTATATAGTAAGACTAGCAACAACGAGAAGTACTAATATAGAGTTGGAGTGTAGATGTCATTATGTTTTAACTTTTAAGTTCCCATTATAGCACTTTTTTATAAGTTCACCACATCTCACTTTATTAACGGAATTATATATATATAAATAAAGATAAATAATAATATAATATATATATATATATTTATATATATTATAAATAACCACCGTTAATAAAGTGAGATGTGGTGAACTTATAAAAAGTGCTATAATTGGAACTTAAAAGTTAAAACATAATGACATCTACACTCCAACTCTATATTAGTACTTCTCGTTGTTGCTAGTCTTACTATATAACATTGTGACTTAGTGACTATTTTGGTTACTTCATTCATAACGACGTGAACAACTCGGGAACTCTTATAACAATAAGACAACTTAATTAGGATTAGTATTTATTATATATGCGTTACAAATCAATTTTATGATTAGATAATCACGCTTTCATATGGCTATTACTTTTCACATGACATATCTTGGTTAGCAATCTTATCATTCGTACTTCATTGGTGTCGCTAAGTAATTCTATACCCTACTAGGAGTGTTGTTTGATTCGATTTTTTTCCCCTTTCTTCTATTTCTCATTCCTATAGTTATGTTGTTACACGTATAATTCAGTTTCAATTTAATTGCTTTTATTTATTTGAAATTTTTTCCATTAGCATTTTTTTATTGCTTTCACTATTAATCACCTATTTTCACTACTGTTAAAACATTTTCCACATTTTAATTGATAGTTATTGTACAATTTGGTACATTCCATCTCATTTCTTTGAGTTGAAGTCTCACATCTCTTTCATCACTATTATTAGTTTCATAATCATATTTTATTAATATGTATTATATTGATATAATATATCATATAATTTGATTGACCTCGTTGCGATAATTTTAAAAAAAAAAAAAGAAATTTTTCTCCGGGGGTCGAGGTATACTGTTACGTCCGTTTTCACACAAGTATTAAGTGTGTGGACTTAACAGATTGCCAGATGCCACAATCTAACGGTGTTGGCTGTACTTTAGGTACGCATCCATGTAAGTAATAATAACTTATATTTATTATGCACTAAAGCGCACAAATTTGGTGCGATATATTCGTTGATATGCCAAAGAGCGCTTACGCGTCAGAGGGAGACAAAATGCCGGCTTAAGAAGCCAGACGTTGGTCTAGTCCAAGAGTCCCATATTACGGGAAGAGTCTACGAAGATATATTTTGTTACCTTCCAGGAAGAAGTGTCAGCTTCAGCCCAATTCTGGCTCGTTTGAATATGTATCTTAAATTGATACCCGCTTTATAAATACCCAGCAAGATCTAGTCAGGGCTTCGGCGTGGTCCTTGATGGCCCGTTGCTAGTGTGTACGGATCTCTGAGGGAAAATATATTTGAATTTAAATGCACTGAAGTTTTCCCAGTGAATATGTCCGGTGTCTCAGACATTGAATAAGGAGGGAATCTTTAAGCCATGAGATTATTTATGAGGTCCATCAAATGAATATGGAAGGTGGACA
Source organism: Oreohelix idahoensis (assembly GCA_024509875.1). Classification (NCBI taxonomy): domain Eukaryota; kingdom Metazoa; phylum Mollusca; class Gastropoda; order Stylommatophora; family Oreohelicidae; genus Oreohelix; species Oreohelix idahoensis. Next base: position 29,976 of record JAMPIV010020965.1, read on the forward strand.
TTATCTTCATGATATGCATGCTTGATTTATTTGCAACCGTCAATGTAAGAGTTTGTCTATCCTGGGTTTGTCATCGTCTTCGTTCGTTTATCAAAATTAAAGATGTTTGTTGGAAAAATGACTTACCAGCCAATGTGTCAAGTATATTATATTACCAAGTTGGTCAAGGACCCTATTTTGATGTTGGACCTAAATTAACCTTGATTAAGTGTTCGAACTCATCACACGACATTTGCGTCTTGACACTGTAGTCGGCTACCTGTAAGCCCAACATATACTGACGTTTTAAGTCAGTGAACATTATTAACTCTAATCAAAACCAATGTATCAATCAAGGCTACGATGTGTTTATTATCCAAGGCGATAAGAACACCACAATGACAGTTGCACGCAATAACAGTCGGTGGCCACAATAACAGTGAGGTGGTAACAGTTAAGTCTTCAACAAGGTCATGTCTTTTATAAGTTCGTTGACAAGAATATCAACTGTCGTTTGTAAGACGGCAGACAAAATGTCGTCATCTTTGTAAGACAGCAGACAAAATTGTCAAGTCACCTTTTTAAGATAGCAGACATAAATGTCAAGTCACCTTTTTAAGACAGCAGACAAAAGTGTCAAGTCACCTTTTTAAGATAGCAGACAAAAATGTGAAGACCACTTTTTAAGATAGCAGACAAAAATGTCAAGTCACCTTCTAAAAGGCAGAAAACAGTGTCAGCTCACCTTTGTAAGATAGCAGACGAAAATTTCAACTCACCTTTACCAGTAAGGATAAGTTTTCTTTATCTGCAGGTGAGTCTTCTCCAGGATATTCCCAGTCCAGATCAAAGCCATGAAAGCCCCAGTACAATAAGTGTACGATAAGAGATTCGATAAACTTTGCCCTGTTTGCCGCACTTGCTGCCATGACAGAGAAGCGCGTCGTGCCGTGAGTGTAGCCGCCTAGCGCTAGGAGACATTTCAGTTTAGGATTGATAGTCTTTAATTGAGTGAATTGCCTCCACCTGTAAGGTAATTGAACCAGGTGTTAGTACTGCACAAACGATTAACTAAGAAACATGATATTCACTTGGGAGAAAACCGTTACCTCGATGATAGTGGTGACTAATGGGAATATTTAGATGGATGTTGATACGTATGGACAGTGTTACTGTGGGGTAAACAAAGTTTAGGATGATATGAGAAAGATAAGAGCGATGTACATAGCTTCTACGTAAGCGTGCACCATCAGAAAAATAAATATTTATTTAAAAAGATGGTTGGTGCCTACGACAGTTTTTCATAATGAAAGATTGCAGTCTCAAAATATATTTGTAAACAGCAAAGATGATGTCTTTAAACAACGATGAACAAGAGTTGATGCGTCGGCGTTATCTGACATGAACCTGGTCAGTACTTTATCTTGACACTGTTAATAACAGCATTCGTCTTTAACATGCGCACTTTTGCATTTTGACAAATTGACCAGACATCCTTCCTTCCAGTCTCCCTCCCAGATTTCAATGCCTACTTTAATAGCCTCTGCTTGAATGCCATCTGGTCTAGCAACTCTTCCGTCTCTTCTGTGGGGTTTTCTTTATTTCTTCATTATTTGGTTTTTAAACGTTAACTTGTAGATCATTTCTACTCGTTGGATGCACGAGGGATCTAGTGGAGTTGGTCTAATTAGACCTTCCTCGAAATTTTCCATTTGTTACCTGTTGTCACCTCTGCTCTTCTACACACTTTAACATCGTGTAATGATGATATGTTTGTGCGTATATGATTATACGTCAGATGTTCTGTTCTGTGATTGTAAAAAATTGAATATTAGATGCAAAAATAGAATCCGAAATCGGCGAGTATTTTGCCTGAATCGGCGAGGGACATTTTGACTCTGTACATATTGAGAATCAATTATATCAAACCGGGCGACATTTGAATCCAATTATAGTGATTCTCTATACGCGTGACGTTCAACAACCAAGATAAAAGGTTACCAAGAGACCTCAATCTTGATTTCAACCTCTGCTCTTGTTTTTGGTGAAGGCATGTGTTAAGGATAGATTTGGGATGCAGATAAAAAAGTGTGGCATGTTACTACACGCTAGCACATTTCCATTTATGTGTGAGGAATAGTGTTCGCCTGTAGACAAACTACGGTTTGCACGAAGCGTCCACCCGTGGTGAGCGAAGCGTTCACCCGTGTTGAGCGACGGTGAACTAGTGACGTTTTCTGTCACATGTCGTGGCGTTCAGTGTGTAAATTAATGGGGCTTCCGTCTTTGTGTTTGCGTCCAAGAGGGATGTAATTTTTCGAGCTCCGGGATAATGGAGCGTGATATGAATATATCCTTTGTGGCATTATTGATTTTTATGAGGCCGCCACGTTATGTGTAAGATGGTTCGCGAACTTATCTAGAAGTTCATACCATAATTTACTACAAGTGTAACTTTGAGATATGAGGCAACTAATATTTGGTTTGCCCTGATTTCTTCTGCCGCATTACTTTGGTTTTCGTGGATTGCCCGAACCTTTAGTATAACGGCCAGGATTGAGTGGAGATGAGTTCAGTGTATCATTATTATATTATATGCCACGTAAAGATGTCTAACGTTTGAAACTTATTGACGGACGAGGGATAATCTACTACGCTTATCCATTGCTATGTACTTTTGATGTGTTGATGGATACTATTGTGAAGTGACTTTATGTACTAAATGTCAACCATGTTTTCCCGTGGACCTGTTCACCTACCGGCTTTGTTATGTGTACTGACCATAATGTCCTGAATGAACACCTGCTATCATTCGCGTATACCTGCATGATCCTCTAATATATCCCACCGTAACACCATATAATTTGGTGGGCCTGTATGGTTTTGGATCGATACTTTCATCAGGGCATGGTTTTCAAATTCACATAAGCAAGTATACCTTCGTACTTTGCAAATCTACAGCTGCCATTTAATCTGTATATTCGATCGTCACCTCTGTTTAGCGTGGTATTGTAAACACACCACCTCATGAATTCAGTCATTGCCAGCGGGTCCAGTTGGATAACGAACTTTGCTACTGCGCATATCCAATGTTCCAGTTTCAATGTCCTATTGTTCGCTGTAACGTTCAAGATTACAATTTCAAGCCAACCAGTTTCCAAGTTTATTTCGTGTTCCAGTCTACATCACAACGTTTATAAGATTCTTTCAAGTTTCAAGTCCTGCCACGGCGATGTCAAGTTATTTTGTACCAAGTCAACACAACGTTTCAAGATCCACACAGTTCATGATGCCCATCTGATTGAGACCGTGTACTATTTACATTTTATCCGTGCTTCACTTGTATTGAGTGACAGCGTTTTCCAGTGTTGACGCTTTTTCCGGACTTGCATCTGATCGGATTACGATAAGTGCCTGTTAATACACTCTTGTATCTTTGCCGTGGTGTAAGCCTTTTTGTTACATCTGTGTTATTCGTTTTCTTGTTCTATGTCTTTGTACAAATCTGTTGTTAGCTACACATGTCATTGTAAAATAACCGCTCAGCAGATATTTCTATAGGTTTTGCTTACATTTCTCAAGCAGTGAAATTTCCGGCCTGAGTTTACTCACCGACGTTTGGTTCACTGCCTGTTTAGTGTGACCTAATTTGTTATGTGTGCTGCCTCGTCTTTTTAGTTGTCAGTTTTTGTAGTGTGTTGGTTTTGTTTTCTTCTCCTTAGTTGACAACCATTCTGTTCGTAATGCTAGTCTAACCTTCTATCACTTGTTTACATTTATATATATTGTTACAGGTCCTGTCCTGTTTTTTGTTTTGTTTTAAGCAGTAAGTCTGTTCTATTTGTTATTTCTCCTTAGTTTCCCATTTGCATTCTTTTTCGTTTACTTGCTGCTATTATTACATTGTCTTGATCACTTGTACTTGTATTTTTGTTTAGTTCCATCAATTCTATTCTTGTACATTACATTTTTTCTCCTCTCTTTCTCGTTTCCCTCGTATCTTTATTACTGTTGATCTGTCATACTATATTATTTTGTTATTGATTAGTAATATTAAGAATCTATTTGCATTGTTAATATTGCAAAGCACAAAGTTAGTGAATTGGTATTGACGGACTAATCGAGATACATTTATTACATAATATATAATATTGATAGTAAGATACTGAAGAAGTAAATAATGGAGTATCAGGAATTTATTACTATGGGCCAAGAATATGGTTACAAAGCGAAGGAATTAATGGACTTTGCCAAAGCGGAATTCAATGCCAAAGAAAATCAAGAAGCCCTTGAAAATAAAAGACAAAGAGATGCACGGTATGAGGAGCGAGAGCTCAGAAAAGCAGAGCTACTTGCAGAAGAGAACAAAAGGATTGCAGAACAGCAATTACAGGTAGAGGTGAAAAAGTTGCAACAAGCTGCTGAAGCAGCAAAACTTGCACATGAAGAAAAAATGGCGAATTTACGTATTGAAGAACAAAAAGTGCAACATCAGAGTAGACAAAATGATGACTCTGAACATAGAGGTTCCTCTAGCAACCACGATAGCGGGTTTGTTAAATTTCGTTTGCCTGTGTTTAAGCCAGAAATAGACGACATTTCGTCCTTCTTACAACGCTATGAAAATGTTTGTGAAGAAAATAATCTTGATAGGTCTCATTGGTGTACAAGATTGATGGATTTAATGACTGGTGAATCCTTAACGGCTCTGTGCCAATTGGACGGGCCAAATAGACGCAATTATGATGCTGCTAAAATATTATTATTAAAACTTCATCAGTTAGACGCGGAAGGTTATCGTATGAAGTTCAAACATATGATTCCTGAAACTGGTAAAGATTTTACACAGTTTGTAGCTGCAACTCGACTAACATTTAATAGATGGATACAACTTTCCGGCATTGAAGAGAATTATGAGGGCCTTAAGGACTTGTTATTGCGAGACAAAGTCTTGTCTTCCGTAAGTGGACCACTGCGAGAATATCTACAGGAAAGGAAGCCGTCGAGTTTGAGTTCAATGGAGGAATTATGTAGGCAATATTGTAATGCACATCCGGGAGTTTGTGTCAGTAACAACCATATTAAGGAAGCTTTACCTATTGCCGCAGCTAAAGCTTGAAACCACAACAATTATAGACAAAGATCGCACAGTTTTGATGGGAATTTCAAACCAAGTAAATTCAATAACTCACAACCATATAGAGGTAGACAACCATATAGGAACTATTCACCCCAAAACAGAGGTAATTTCCAACAAAACTCAGGAGAGGGAAGGAAGGATAATTTTGGTAACTATAATAAGAATTGGAATAACTGGGAACCCAATAACCAAAATTTTTCACATCGTAATAGGTCACAAGACTATTGAAATCAAGGAAACAACAATAGGAACCAAGGAAATAATGACAGGAGTCAAAATAACTCTTTTTACAATCAGAGACATAGATCACGCTCTAGAAAAAATGCATATTCGAACTACCATGCCAACTTAGCACATACTGCTACTACACCTGAGAACGCGCAGGACAACAATGTTGTTAATCATTCAGCTTCATGTTGTTCGTTTGACTTTGATACTGCTTTACAGTGTCCAGATTGCCAAACTCTATTCCAGTCTAATGTGACTTCCTTGTTAAAATGTGGTCATCCGCTCCCAGCAGTTACTGCTTCATTAGCACATGATGGCACAGGGGTACTACAGCTTCATAGAGGCTTATTGAATGGCACTCAAGTTACAGTACTCCGTGATTCTGGTTGCACGACTGTCGGAGTGAGACAGTCATTAGTACATCCGTCTCATGCAACGGGTGACTTTGTTAAATGTGTAACTTTTGGCGGGACAGTGGAATTTTATCCCACAGCCGTGGTGGATATTCATTCACCATTTTTTACAGGCAATGTTAAAGTGTGTTTGTTAAGAAGTCCAATAGCGGATGTCACACTTGGCCGGATACACGGCAGCAATGATTGCTCACCCGAACAAATTGATCAATGGGATCGTCAAAATTTATCAACTGCTACTGCAGTTACTACGCGTGCCAAGGCACCAAAGGAAAATGATGATACCGATCCTGAAACTCAGGACAATTTTCACGTTCACTCTGATATAGACAAACAATCCTTTATCAAACTTCAAAGAGAAGACAACTCTTTGAAGGAATTCTTTAGATTAGTTAAATATAATGATTACGTTGAAGATAGTTTAACACCAAAACAGTGGTACACACTTAAAAATGATGTATTGGTTAGGAATTTTAAAGATTCATCTTTAATCAGACATCAGGTAATGGTTCCCCAAAAACTTCGTCTGTACATTTTACAACATGCACATGATTCTCACTGTGCTGGTCATATGGGCTACTCTAGGACGCGTTCCCGAGTTTTGTCCTCTTTCTTTTGGCCGGGAATTTCCAGAGACACCTCCATATATTGTCGCTCTTGCGTTATTTGTCAAGAGGTAAAATCAAGAGGAGCCTATCATACGGCCCCAATTCAGGCGTGTGATATACCTGTACGCCCCTTTGAGAAAATGGCCGTTGATATTATCGGTCCTTTACCTGTTATGTCCGCTAGGGGACACAGGTATGTGCTCACATGTATCGACATGTGCACTCGATGGCCCGAGGCCATTCCTCTTAAGAACATCACCACTAATGACGTTGCTGATGCCCTCTTCTTGATTTTTTCTAGACTTGGTTTTCCCCGAAAACTTCTTTCAGATCGAGGTACCCAATTTGTATCTGACACTATGACTGCTGTTATGAAACGCCTCAATATCGACAGGTCTCTCAGTAGTGTTTACCATGCGATGAGCAATGGCATGGTGGAACGTCTTAACCGGACGTTAAAGCAGTTATTAGGAAAGGTTACAGTGAAATATCCTCAAGATTGGGACAGGGTTCTACCCGCCGTACTGTTCGCATACCGTGAGGTAGCAAATGAACAGACCGGTTTCTCGCCTTTTGAGCTTGTGTTTGGAGCTCAACCTTGAGGTCCCATGTCACTTATTAAGGACCTACTCATAGACTCAGAGATGACTCAGGACATCTAGTCATCGTATGAATACGTCGTTAACCTCCGGCGTAACGTTATAGATGCCTGCCAACTGGCTACAGCTTCTTCAGAGGCTGCTAAAGCAAGATCACGCCAGTTCCAAAATCGTAATAGACGATTACGTCAACTATTACCTGGCGATGAAACTTTTGTATTGCTTCCAAGGAAAGAAAATAGACTTTTAATTGCTTGGAATGGCCCATATAAAGTGTTGTCACGCATTTCTGATGTTGACTACATCTTAGATATAAAAGGGAAAAGGAAGACCTTTCACATAAACATGCTTAAAGAATTCTACACTAGACCGGAACATCTTCAAGCCATCTTTCAAGCAGTTGATGAGCACCCTAGGCCTGCTACTCACTACTCGGCGCTATCGGTAATTCAGGAGGAAGAATCCTCTTTTCCCGATATTCCCATGAACTTACCTGTCTTTCCTCTTCAATCGACTGAGACATGAAAGGATGTCGCTATTTGTCCAACTTTGTCTTCTGAACAACATTCCTAAGTCTCTAGTCTTCTAGAATCTTTTCCAGATGTCCTCACAGACATCCCAGGTCGTACAACAGCTATTTCGCATGACATCCTCCTTACAGATGATCGACCAATTCGTCTACGCCCCTATCCTGTCCCTATTCACTACCAGCACCAGGTTGAAGAAGAATTAAAACAAATGCTTAATTTAGGAATTATAGAACCTTCCAATGCCCCTTACTCATCACCTATGGTCATCGTTCGTAAGAAAGACAAAAATATCAGATTGTGTGTAGATTACCGGAAGCTGAATAACATCACAATCTTCGATGCTGAACCCTTACCCCTACTTGAAAATCTTTTGTCTCGTCTCGCCAAGTCTCTTTTCTTTACTAAAATTGACCTTACCAAGGGATACTGGCAGTTTCCCTTGACTGACAGAGCTAAACCACTCACTGCCTTTGCTACACAACAGGGTCTTTATCAGTGGAACGTAATGCCATTCGGACTTATGAACGCCCCGGCAACGTTTGTCCGTATGATGAGAAAAATTCTCTCCCATCGGTCCGATATAATCACATATATAGACGACATCTGTCTATTCAGTTCCACTTGGGAGGAGCACTTCTTAGGTTTACATTCTCTTCTGGACACTTTACGTCTCCATCACCTAACAGCCAAGCCCTCAAAGATCTTTATTGCCTTTGAGGAAATTTCATTCTTGGGACATAAAGTGGGTCACGGTTGTCTTCAGACCGTGCCACAGAATGTTTCCAAAATCCTAAAATTATCTGTGCCCACTACTAAGAAGCAAGTTCGTAGTCTTCTCGGCTTGATTCAGTATTATAGTAAATTTATACCGAACTTGTCTTCAATCACTGCAGACCTCTCTGCCTTGCTTAAAAAAGGCTTACCGAACCACGTGCACTGGACACCAGAGTGCCAGGCTGCGTTAAATTATGTTCAAAATATTTTTCTGTACCACCTATTTTGAGGTTACCAGATACAAATCTGACTTATTATCTCCGCACAGATGCTAGTTCAAAAGGTATCGGCGCATCACTGATGCAAGAGTTCGAGGGAAGATTACATCCAACCCTCTACATATCCAGAAAGCTTAATGATGCAGAAAGGAAGTACCCAGTTATAGAAAGGGAGCTGCTGGCTGTTATCTGGGCGGTAGTCAAGCTGGAGCGATATTTGTTGGGCGCCCCTTTCATCATACAGTCGGACCAGAAATCCCTTTCCTCATTGAAGAAGGCGAATCACAAGAACCCAAAGCTAGCCCGGTTCGCCATCCTGCTTCAACCTTTTCAGTATGAAATCGAGGCAATACCAGGGTCTGCAAATGTGGTCGCAGATGCTTTATCGAGATGCCCACAGCTCGAACATGAAAAGTCATATTCATTTAGTTAATTGACTTTATATTATACATGTGTGAAGCCATGGTGTTTACCCACTAGTAGTCATTATGACAACGGACGATGAGTACATGAACACTAAGTTGATTTCCAAATCATTCATATTAACATTTGTAATTTAAACGACTTTGAGATAATCATTATTCACTTTAACCAGTGGCACATTGAACAGTGTTATACTACTTACAGACATGAACAATTTCCAACTAAAACATCATGTTATTATTCTGGAAGGCACATTCACATTAATTAAGATTGCTATATTAATGCTACAAATCTAGTCCTGACACGGATAGTTTGGAGTATGATTACATTATTGCAAGTTTGTCTTGGACATTACTTGTCTTGCCAACGTACAAAGGTACTTAGAGCAGAATAATTAAGTAATGTAATAATTGTGTTAATTAGTTATACTTGCGTTCTTGTACTATTTTTTTTCCCTCTCTTCTTTCTCTTTTTGTGAGATATTCATGTACTTTAGTTACATTAATTTCATATCACATTGTTTCATATCTTATTTGATTCATATCATGCGTGAATTGCGTTAAAGCTTAATTTAGGATTTTTGACAGAGTTGTTACTTGGAGATATAACCTTCTAAATTATTTTTTTAAACTACTTTTCATGCATTTTTGAATTTTTGATTTGGATTTTTGTTTTCTTTTATTTTATATATCTCATACCATTTTCATATATGCATGCTATTTCTTTGATAGGTTTATTGTAAACTCACAGTGATCATACATTTAGGTATTTTTTTTTGGTTACATCATTGGAATATTGACTGTATATGACTTGTTACTTATGGACATATGACTGTTTATGACTGATGACAAATTCATCTAGCATGTTATTTATTGATAAGTTACATTATGCAGACTGACTGCGACTAGATTATTTTCGATGTGGCCCAATATTTGTGATATAATCAATTTTGGCCGCTATTTCCGTATAGGAAATATTTGAATTGGAAAAAAAAAAACAAATAAATTTGTTTTTTTTTTACACCGCGAAGGGGGTGATATGTTAAGGATAGATTTGGGATGCAGATAAAATAGTGTGGCATGTTACTACACGCTAGCACATTTCCATTTATGTGTGAGGAATTGTGTTCGCCTGTAGACAAACTACGGTTTGCACGAAGCGTCCACCCGTGGTGAGCGAAGCGTTCGCCCGTGTTGAGCGACGGTCAACTAGTGACGTTTTCTGTCACATGTCGTGGCGTTCAGTGTGTAAATTAATGGGGCTTCCGTCTTTGTGTTTGCGTCCAAGAGGGATGTAATTTTTCGAGCTCCGGGATAATGGAGCGTGATATGAATATATCCATTGTGGCATTATTGATTTTTATGAGGCCGCCACGTTATGTGTAAGATGGTTCACGAACTTATCTAGAAGTTCATACCATAATTTACTACAAGTGTAACTTTGAGATATGAGGCAACTAATATTTGGTTTGCCCTGATTTCTTTTGCCGCATTACTTTGGTTTTCATGGATTGCCCGAACCTTTAGTACAACGGCCAGGATTGAGTGGAGATGAGAGTAGTGTATCATTATTATACTATATGCCACGTAAAGATGTCTAACGTTTGAAACTTATTGACGGACGAGGGATAATCTACTACGCTTATCCATTGCTATGTACTTTTGATGTGTTGATGGATACTATTGTGAAGTGACTTTATGTATTAAATGTCAGCCATGTTTTCCCGTGGACCTGTTCACCTACCGGCTTTGTTATGTGTACTGACCATAATGTCCTGAATGAACACCTGCTATCATTCGCGTATACATGCATGATCCTCTAATATATCCCACCGTAACACCATACCTTCCTAGAATGTCTTGATTATACAGAGAGGACACAGAAAACTTGGGAAAACTGCTTGTCTGGTATCAAATCTTTTGTCTCGATTTAATAAATATCTACATCTAACTTCACGCGTATAGAGAATCACTGAAATAACAAATGATGCGAGCACAGTTGGAGAAAAACGTTGTCAGGTGGATGTGTGGCTGGTTGGGTACTGCTAGTTATGAGCTATTGTTTCCGGTGTTAAATAAAAAGGCGATGCTTCGCTATTTGTTTGACTGCACACCTCTACCGACTGTCGTCCGAACAGAAATTGAATCCGCTAGAAATTATCTCTCCGAGCGGTCAAAGGAATGAACGCGACTTAATAATTAAGTAAGGAATCCCCTCCGCGTGACTGAGTTTTGTCGTTGCTTCAGGTAAGAATGGATTTTAAAATTACTCCTTATATACCCAAAATAAGACCTAAATTATGCTTCTGAAGTCGTGCAGGTGCACAGGATGAGCGGCAAACTTTTCCCCTGGCAAAGATACTGCTCGTTTGCCTCGTTCCCTGTTGCGACAGGATGAAAAGCGCCCATTCTCTGCTTTGACAGGGAGATTTCGACAGTGCGGCCAGGTATCAAAGGTTACCCGTTCGAGCAAGCGGACAAGAAAAGTTTTGCGCGACCACGGGTCCTATTTCCTTCGTCGATTTCAAACGATTAGGGAACCATTAGCCGACAGATGAGTTAGATACTTTTTGTCGGCTAATGTAGAAGAAGTAAAGGCGCACGTGTGGGGCGTTCTCTAACGCTGTCAGAACTAAGGCTGACACGAAAATAAATGTGCGACAAAGAGTTTAAGTATCAAATAAAATTAAAATAGGGCGTGGACAAAAGAGAGGTTGGAAAAAAAGTGTTACTGACAGGCTGGGTGGCCGAAAAATTCAACACTACTCATCACAGTGATCTAGTGATATTCATGTTGCTTTATATATTCTATTATGAAGAAACATGCTTCCTCCTACAACAATGAATATTTTATTTCATTTTCGTTCACCAATCAAATTTCATTTTTACCTATGATCTCTTCAAAGCCTCTACTGTCTATTCATACCTTTGTAAATATTTAAGTCGCCCATCAAGATTGTACTGTTTTTGCTGCTGTTTTTATCCGTGACATTTTGAAGTCAGCTTAAAAATTGATCTTATACATATTCTTCTTTGTCATTAGCTGGTGCATAATACTTAATGGTGATCGTCTTTATTTTCCTTTCGGTACATTTGAATATCGACTGACATTAGCCTGGGTTCCATTGATACCTATTCTATGCATGCCTTCTGCACATTCTCTGATGGTATATGAGCCAGACTTTCACTATTTTGTGTACTTTCTTCCTCATGCCCTGAGGACAGCACCATTTCTACTGTGTTAAGTTTCCTCCAGTGTGTTCCCTTTTACCTTGTTTCGCACAGTCCCAATATTTCAATTTTAGTTTCTGTCGTAGATTTTTATAAGATAGGTAATAGATGTTTATAGTCCTGTCTGAGCTGAGGTGATAGTGATAACTATGTGAGAGTAAGGTGTAAGAAATAGTTTTTCTCACGAGGTGATAGAGTAAGAGAAAAGTACAGTCTATGGATTGAATAATTTCTCTAATCCAGCCTATCTGTACGACTATATTTAAAATCAGATGCACTTTCTCTCCTTATACAAACACAAATTACACTGCACCCAAATGCACACAATTCTGTGACAAATACGCACAAACGTGAAAACAAACTTTGGATAACAGATAGGGTAGGGGTTGACCAACACAATAACTTAAGGTTTATTAAGTTTATTTATCACTAGAACTTTACAACATAAATCATATACATCAATAGATCATGGTTTACAGACAAAATGAAAATTAATCAAATAGGTTCTCCCCTCTGGTAAAGAAAAAGAAAAAGAAGATCCCAACAGAGGTTAATTAACCCAAAAGATCAAAAGTTAACAATAAGTGTATGGAATAGTCAGTAAAGAAACAAAGAACAAGTTCCTAATTAATCTATCCCGTAAATACTCAGGTTAGTGAGAACAAAAAAGAAAGAAAAGATTTATATGATAGTGGTAACAACAGAGAATTATGTTACTCTCTTACAGTTCATTCAATCCTTCATACTGTGGCCACATTCATATTCGCTTACCCAATAATTGTCGCAGGCATTCCGTAGAAATAAACACTAATAAGTAATAAGACTATTCAGTGTCATATTAATTTTTGCCAAATCCAGCCCCAGACTAGCCGTAATTGCTGACTGCAAATTTCACGGTAGTCGCTGGAGTTGGTGATTTAATTGTTTTCCTGGATAAATACTGTATCTCTGCCTTCAGTTGGTTGGAGTAAGGTTCATACGTGGTGATTGCCGACATAGAAGAAATAATACATATATATTTACTGTGTTGTCTAGCCTCTGGTTGCTGAGACACTATGTTAAATTACACAAACGTTGCTGATAATACATGTTGCCAGAGCTGGCTGATGAGATTTATATAGGTAAAATCTGGTATAGTTCTGGTCCAGTTAACATTTACAATTATTGTTCTAGTTTGGTCTCTCTCATAAACTGGAGAAAATGGACCGCACAGGTCATAGCTCGAAGACTCAACAATATTACAAAGTTTCTGGTTGTTTATACACTTATAAGACCAACGGACCAATAGACCATAGTTCATAAGACATAAGTTCATATGACCATAATTTCATATGACCATAAGACCGCTAGTTCGCTGGGTTTTCTATCAGCCTAGATTTTAGGAAAGAAATATAAACATTTAACCAAAATATCAATATTATATCTAACACGTGTTAATGTAAGACCTCTTTAACCACTACGTTATTAAATTAGATTATAAACCACAAATGTCTAGCTTATCCTATCGCTGTTAACGCGTAATATGAACACTATTCATTTATACGATTTCACAAAATGGATATAAGTAAATCAAATGTACCATCAGTAGCCAGTTATTTAATGTATGTACTAGACAATTATAGCGTCTCTTTCTGGGGAATAGCGAGTAATTAAACTTACTTTACAGCTGGAGAAATTTAGCTACATGTTATTTAATACGCTATTCAATTTAACACAGAAAATCCCAGTGAAATATAATGAAAAACTTTTAACACACTAAATCACTTAACGGTTAGTATATAAATTACCGCAAACAGAGAAAGATCAAAACAACTCCACGAATCTAAGCATTCACTTTGTACGAAAAACTCTTAGGATATCGAGCAAGTTATTTCAGAAAATTTTATAAGCAACTGATAATGACTTTTGGGGAGACGGGTATATATCCATAGATGCCGTTCTTTCACTCCTTAATGCGAAAGTCGCACCTGCGGCCAGGGCCGGGCACATCTACGGTTCGATTCCTAAATGAAAGTTTTTTTCTTCACCTCTGCCGACCGACAACCTCTGGCTTGTCTTTCATTCTCCTAGCCTGCCGCGTATCAGCTACGTAAGTTAATTCCTCTGAAAATGTAACAATCCAAGGTACGTCTCAGACTTATCGCCCTTGATTCTTCAAAGAAACTGTTAACGCCTGGCCTCTGCTCGCGTGTTTCCCTGATCAAAGAACGATTACGCCGTGCTGCGCACTTCGCTCTGTTCCACCGTGCTTAATTGCCAGACGGCTCGCGTGTTAATTGCGATAGTGAATCAGGCGTTAATGTAGCAAAATGATATAACCCTAGATGGGGGGGGGGGGGGGGGAGAGAGAAATGGGGGAAGTGCACTGTCACTGCTGCACTATTTCCATATGTGACATTTCGTCCGGGCTTGAAGACATGAAACCCTTTTATGTCTCCTCTATGAAAATAGCGCTGCTGTTATCCGTATCTTGCGAGTGATCGCTATCTTCACTTTCCCTTTCTTCCTCACTGCTCCCATTTCGACTCATAAAATCTGCTCCCACATTTTGTTTTCCTGGTATGTATTCTACTTTGAAAGCGTACACACTGAGGAGCAACGTCCAACGCATAATCCCCGCGTTGAATTCCTTATTTGCTCCAAGAAACGCCAGTGGAGCATAGTCCGTCTGCACTGTAAATGAAACTCCTAAAGGTATTCATGATGTTTCCTGATACCACTCACGAGTGCCAGACATTCTCTCTCCATTGTGGAATAGTTCCGTTCTGCTGTATTCAATTTTCGGCTGCCATAATCAACTGGGAATAATAGCTTCGGATCATTGTCATCTGCTTGGAGTAGTGTTGACCGGATGCCTTGACCCGATGTGTCGACCTGCATTATAAAAGGTTTCTTCAGGTCAGGTAACCTCAGAATTGGGTATTCAGAGAGTTGTCCTTTGAGGGTGACGTAAGCGTGTTCGCACTTAGCATCCCAAAAAACTGTTTCTGGTCGCCCCTTTTTGGTATGGTCAGTAAGGGGTTCCGTTAGCCCGTTGAAATTGTTAATGAATTTCTGGTAGTATGCACACAGTGATAGAAATGAACGTGTGTCTTTCTTCGTTTGGGGCCTTTTTCTGCAACTATTTTCTCAATGTTCTTGGCAACTGGCCACATGCAGCCTTGAGAAATGGTATGCGCTAGGAAGTTAAGCTTTTCAAATTCGATTAGACATTTTCTAGGTCTGGCTGTGAGACCAGTTTCCTTTAGTCTCCTAAGGAGCATAGCAACCGTAGCAATATGTTCGTCGTAGTTTTCCTTTGTAATTAATATGTCATCCATGAAATTATGGATATGAGGACTATGCAAGGGTTCTAAAAGCTTTCTCATCATTCTGGTGAAGACTCCCGGTGCGCTGTGCAATTAGAACGGCATCACGTTGAAGGTATAGTGTCCCTCACTGGTGCTGAAAGCTAACTGGGGCTTAATTTTCCCCTTTGACTGGGATTTGGTAATAACCTTTACTCAGGTCAATCTTTGAGAAAATTCTTGCCCAGCTAAGCTTGGTGAACCGCTCAGAAGCGGTCTGGAGAGGTTCCGGCTGGAATTCCGTTACAGTGTTAAGTAAACGGTAATCTATGCACAGCCGAACTTCCTTATTGGGCTTCTGTAACACTACTACACTCGAACTGTAAGGAGAGGTAGACTCACTGATAATTTCTACTTGACGTAACTTGTCTATTTCTCCGCGTAGCGTATCAGCTTTAGCATACGGGATAGGGTAAACTCTGGTCCGCAGAGGTGTCTCGTTTGTCAGTTTCATATCGAACTCTATGAGATATGTTCGACCAGGTACGTCCGTTAAAACTGCTGTGTACTGTTCCAGTAGCGCCCTCGTTTCTGTCTGTTGTGTTTCAGAGAGATTGTCACCGAATTTTACATCTTGGAAAGATTCCGTTTGTTGCAATGGATATTCCATGCAACTATCGTCATCTTCCTCATCTTCGGTTCCTATGGCTACAGCCAGATGTTCGAAAGACGGCACTGGTCTTTCCAAGTATGTCTTTAGCAGATTTACGTGGCAGACCTTCTCCTTTCTTGTAATAGAGATCTTGTAGTTTGTTCTTGAGATCTTTTTAAGGACGGTAAATGGCCCTTGCCATCCGATGCGTAGTTTGTTGTTTCCGGTTGGCAGTAACAACAAAACTTTCTCCCCTGGTTGTAGTTCTCTCTCTTTCGCCGCTTTATTATATCGTTTAGCCTGCTTTGCGCGTGCTTTCTTAAGGTTGGTTGTTGCTAGATCCCATCCTAGTTGTAACCTTTCCTTAAGTTCTGATACATATTTGCTGGCTGAGACGACTGTCTCGTCGGCCTTCTGGTCTGTCAGTGACCGGAGTAACGCTTCAAGCGGCCCATTAATAGATCTGCCAAATAAAAGGGTAGCTGGTGGTAAACCTGTAGAGGCCTGGGGGACTTCCCTGTAGGCGAATAAGGCTGCAGGAATGAAAAGGTCCCAATCTTCAGGTTTCTCTTGTCCAAGCTTACGTACCATCATGCTGAGACTGCCGGTGAAGCGTTCCACGAGCCCATTTCTGGCCGGATGGTACGGGCTGGTGTGACTGTGTTTGGCTCTCAAGATCTTAAAGATCTCCATTAACAGGCTACGGAATTGGGATCCATTATCCGTCAAATCTTATTGAGGGAATCCCAACCGTGTAAAGATCTGCACTAGGGCTTCTGCGACATGCTTGGAATCCGTGCATGTTAGCGGTATAGCTTCGGCCCACATAGTGCATGTGTCGACTAAGGTCAAGATGAACCTGTTCCTTCTTTTAATCCTTCCTAGGAGTCCTATAATGTCGACAGCAAACCGTTCAAATGGAGTCCCCACTTTTGGCATTTCACCCATGGGAACTGGGGGTGTCCAATGCTTGGGTGCCACCCGTTGGCACTTGGCGCAGGATTTCACGTTATCTGATAATATCAGTGTTCATTCCTGGCCACCAATAGTGAGTCGATATTCGCTGAATAGTGGCGTTTTGTCCCATATGTCCGCTAAAGTGAAGAGAGTGTCCCATTTCTAAGATTTTGTCTCTGTCCTACGTCGGTACTAGGAGCTGATTATGCCCTTGATCAGGGTTGCCCGTTCTACGATATAGTACCCCATCCTTAGAAAAGATGTCTCCGTTGTGTCTGGGGTCCTTAGCCATGGGCAGTTTTCTAAAGCAGGGCTCCAGAGTATGGTCCTTTTGTTGCACCTCTTTTGGTTCCTTAGGTAACAAATTTGGCACAGGCTCCCGTTCCTTCTTGGTTGGCCCTCTTGTGGTTACTGCTGCCACAATCGGCTCTTTCGGTCTCCCAACAAACACATATCTACATCCAAGTATTACTGGGTAGATAGGATCATCCATAATAGCCGCTTTGATAACACCTCTGACAAAATCAGAGTGTATCTTCACCAACGCGATGGGAAGCGCCATGGGTGCATCACTCTTGAAAACTCCACATAATTTGTCGGTGTCTTCTGTCTCTTGACTAGGTTTGACGAAATGCCTTGCGACAATACAATCAATAGATAAACCTGTGTCAAACAAACAAGATATTGAAGTACCGTTCAAAATAACAGTTCCTCGCGTTGAGGGTCTCTCACCCTCAGGGTGATAATCACTGACACTAATTCTCCGTTGCGAGTCTGTTATCAAGCAACCGATTCTATTCGTCCCGGTGTGCTTGTCCTGATCAGACGATCCTGGTGCATGGGTCTTTCCTTTGTCTTGAGCTTTCTGGCTGCGGTGCTATGAAGGGTGCGTGGGTTGATCAGAGTGCTGGGTGGGGTACTTGTTGTTAAAGAATTTCGATTTTTCCTGGGGAGGGTTCTGAGGTAAAGTTTCTCGTTGACTATGGTGATGGGAAGAATGGGAAGACTGCTCTAGATTATTTTTCCGAGATAGCTCATCTGTCGACTCGCATTTTGCGCTGGGAATCTTGGCCAAAGCATTTACGTAACGTTCAGACTTACTGAGAATGTCATCCAACTTTACTGCGCCTTGTTCAGCCAGAAATCTACGGGTTTCGTTTGACAAAGTGGTTTTTATTTGTTCTGTAAGAACAAATTCCAGAAGTCCTTCATAAGTGAGAGTGAGCTCGGAAAGCTCCAGGCACTTTGTCAAATATCCCGTCAGGCGTGAAGAGAACTGAGGAAATGTCTCAGTGCTTTCCTTCCTGCTGTTTCCGAACAGGTGCAAAAAATTTGCAAGCGTTCATTTCGAACCGCTCCAGTAAAGCCTTCTTTAACATGTCGTAGTTGTCTTGATGACCGCTTCCCAGTTTTACGTAGACGTCATAAGCACTACCTTTCAAAGCCCGTGAAAGCTTAAGGCACCATCGGGAACTCTCTAACCTATACAGTGTCGTCATTCTCTCAAATTTCTCTAGAAACGAGTCAATTTTCTCATTGGGGCTTGGGAAGGATTCTAGGTTAAAAGACATAGTTGCGAGTTGAGGAGATTGGTTACTGGATTGATCCGTTAACTGTGACTGAGGTGGAGACTCTCCATTGCTGGAGGAAGACATCTCACCGCGACTTTGGACCTCTAGGGCCTTAAGCGCCAACTCGTGCTGTTGTCGTTGCTCATTTTCTCTTTCCTCATGTTGTCTCTCCTTCTCTCGTTCCTCGTGTTGTCTCTCCTTCTCTCTTTCTTCATGTAGTCTCTCCTTCTCTCGTTCGTTTGCCTTGCGAGCTTCCATCTCTGCCTCAATTTTGTTCTGCTCCAATTGAGATTAACGCTCTTCAGCTTCTTTCTTCTCCACTCTATCTTCCTTCTCCTTAGCTTCTGCTACTTTCTTCTCCCCGTCATATCTGTCAAGTTCTTCATTGACAAACGCGGTCACTTCTTCTCCTTGCAATCCTGTTTCCTTTGCTTCCTCTCTTAGCATTGCTCTAAGTTTAGCACGCTCAGCCATGTCAAATAACTGAATGCCGTTAACCCGAGGAAAGAAGAAGAAAAGAAGGAAAGAAAAAACTCTATCCTTAACCAACTTTCGAGAAAAACCAAAACAAAATTAATATTATTTCACTGAGATACCTCCTCCCGTTATCAGTTATCTAATCTATCGCTGTTATTACCTGGCACTGGGCTCCTAATACAGACGATTAAACCAAATAAATGGTAGATCAGGCTAACAACTGGAAAAAAACTACTATTACTATCGGTGGGAGAAAAATTATTATAAAAATGAAGGAGAAAAATTGTTTTCCCTTATTTTATAAATCCACCAAAACTCGCCCACTCTAGCAGTCAGTTTATGGAGTTAGGGACGCTATTAACTTGACGTGAAGTCAGAATGCAGTCCTTAGCTTAGCTCAAACCCTGCTGCTTCTTTAAAAAAAACCGGTAATTGATGAACAATCATGCGTACTAGTGGTCTTGAAAAAAAATTACCATATTTCTCATATATCTGACAAAGATTATAATCAGAACAATTTCACGTAACTCTATGATGCTGTGGAAAGAAAAATAGTCCTATATGTGTGTGTGCTCAAACACCCAGTAACTAAGATCGTTGTCTAGGGGATAATTATTTTTATTCCTTAACTCACAAGACAAACTCACAAACACACTCTATCTAGAGTTAGACTAGGTACCTTAACAGACGTTAGTCAATTACTAAACTCAGACTTTAGAGTTCAGTCCCACGAAGAGCGACCATTATGTCGTAGATTTTTATAAGATAGGTAATAGATGTTTATAGTCCTGTCTGAGCAGAGGTGATAGTGATAACTATGTGAGAGTAAGGTGTAAGAAATAGTTTTTCTCACGAGGTGATAGTGTAAGAGAAAAGAACAGTCTCTGGACTGAATAATTTCTCTAATGCAGCCTGTCTGTACGACTTTATTTAAAATCAGACGCACTTTCTCTCTTATACAAAATACAAGTTACACTGCATCCAAATGCACACAATTCTGTGACAAATACGCACAAACGTGAACACAAACTTTGGATAACAGATAGGGTAGTGGTTGACCAACACAATAACTTAAGGTTTATTAAGTTTATTTATCACTAGAACTTTACAACATAAATCATATACATCAATAGATCATGGTTTACAGACAAAATGAAAATTAATCAAATAGGTTCTCCCCTCTGGTAAAAAAAAAAAAAAAGTAGATCCCAACAGAGGTTAATTAACCCAAAAAATCAAAAGTTAACAATAAGTGTATGGAATAGTCAGTAAAGAAACAAAGAACACGTTCCTAATTAATCTATCCCGTAAATACACAGGTTAGTGAGAACAAAAAAGAGAGAAAAGATTTGTATGATAGTGGTAACAACAGAGAATTATGTTACTCTCTTACAGTTCATTCAATCCTTCATACTGTGGCACCATTCATATTCGCTTACCCAATAGTTGTCAAACGCATTTCGTGGAAATAAACACTAATAAGTAATAAGACTATTCAGTGTCATATTAATTTTTGCCAAATCCTGCCCCAGACTAGCCGTAGTTGCTGACTGCAAATTTCACGGTAGTCGCTGGAGTTGGTGATTTAATTGTTTTCCTGGATAAATACTGTATCTCTGCCTTCAGTTGGTTGGAGTAAGGTTCATACGTGGTGATTGCCGACATAGAAGAAATAATACATATATATTTACTGTGTTGTCTAGCCTCTGGTTGCTGAGACACTATGTTAAATTACACAAATGTTGCTGACAATATATTTTGCCACAGCTGGCTGATGAGATTTATATAGGTAAAATCTGGTATAGTTCTGGTCCAGTTAACATTTACAATTATTGTTCTAGTTTGGTCTCTCTCATAAAATGAAGAAAATGGACCGCACATGTCATAGCCCGAAGACTCAACAATATTATAAAGTTTCTGGTTGCTTATACACTTATAAGACCAACGGACCATACGACCATAGTTCATAAGACTTAAGTTCATTTGACCATAATTTCATATGACCATAAGACCGCTAGTTCGCTGGGTTTTTGATCAGCCTAGATTTTAGGAAAGAAATATAAACATTTAACCAAAATATCAATATTATATCTAACACGTGTTAAGGTAACACCTCTTTAACCACTACGTTATTAAATTAGATTATAAACCACAAATGTCTAGCTTATCCTATCGCTTTTAACGCGTGATATGAACACTAGTCATTCATAAAATTACACAAAATGGATATAAGTAAATAATATATACCGTCAGTAGCAGTTATTTAATGTATGTACTAGTCAATTATAGCATCTCTTTCTGGGGAATAGCGAGTAATTAAATTTACTTTACTTCTGGAGAAATTTAGCTACATGTTATTTAATACGCTATTCAATTTAACACAGAAAATCCCAGTGAAATATAATGAAAAACTTTTAACACACTAAATCACTTAACGGCTAGTATATAAATTACCGCAAACAGAGAAAGATGGAAACAACTCCACGAATCTAAGCATTCATTTTGTACGAAAAACTCTTAGGATATCAAGCAAGTTATTTCAGAAAATTCTCTGAGCAACTGATAATGTCTTTTGGGGAAACGGGTTTATATCCATAGATACCGTTCTTTCGCTCCTTAATGCGAAAGTCGCACCTACGGCCAGGGCCGTGCACATCTACGGTTCGATTCCTAAATGAAAGGTTTTTTCTTCACCTCTGCCGACCGACAACCTCTGGTTTGTCTTTCATTCTCCCCGCCTGCAGCATATCAGCTACGTAAGTTAATTACCCTGAAAATGCAACAATCCAAGGTACGTCTCAGACTTATCGCCCTTGATTCTTCAAAGAAACTGTTAACGCCTGGCCTCTGCCCGCGTGTTTCCCTGATCAAAGAACGATTACGCCGTGCTGCGCACTTCGCTCTGTTCCACCGTGCTTAATTGCCAGACGGCTCGCGTGTTAATTGCGATAGTGAATCAGGCGTTAACGTAGCTAAAAATATAACCCTAGATGGGGGGGGGGGGCAGCAAAAGTGGACGGTCACTGCTGCACTATTTCCATATGCGATAGTTTCTGATTTCTATTGCCACGTGTGCAGTTTTCCCTTGTTTGTTCAGTGTTCGAATATTCCGGGTGCCAATTTGGATATTTTCCTATAACAAAAATGAGTCAGGTGCCCGGACCACGTCTGGTTTTTTTCTAGGCTGCCTCATGAATATCCTGAACAGTACATCCTTCCATCTTGCCTGACTGCGCTTAATTGTTTAAAATATTTACTTTCTTTGTCTATGTTGTCTTTGACGTTTTTTCGGCTTAAAGTTTCTGCAGCTCACCCAGTGCCCAATCTTCCTTAGACGACTCCTTCGATTTGCATGTTAGAGTACAGAGTTACTATTCCTTGCTTACCTTCCACGCCCCGATTACACATGAAGGATGGGATAATATGATTCGAGAAAAAGCAAGGTGTTGAGTTAATTAAACATAGATTTAAATTATTTCATCAGGTTGCAAGGCACTAGAAAACTACATAGTTATGTGACTGGCAAATGGAACTAGATGAAAGAGATGAGAAAGAAATGAAGAAATTAAAAATGAAATAATTAAAAAGTAACTGAAAGTTTGGACTTTGTTCTACATGGTGCTTACAGTGTCACTTTCTATTTTAAAGCTGTTATTTCATCACTCTGATCCAAATTATTTATATGAAACAAACTCCAAGATAAAGATAACTGAATGACATTTGATTACATAATATGCTATATCACATGAACATTGGAACTCAGCGTGAGATCCGGTCTGTTCAACATATGATATATGAATTCACAGCAGGCAGCATTTCTTGCAGTTTACTGTGACGTCCCTTTATTGGTCATTGTTAGATTTTTTTATTTTGTTTCCTGGGGGGAAAAGGTTCAAGTAAAACTTAAGACGTGAAATGGCAGGTATTACTGTTTGTTGTCTAGACATCTGTTTCATGTATATCCAATAGACACAAGTGAGGGTATACAAATTTAAAACATATATATATATATATATATATGTGTGTACGTAGGTGGGTGGGTAGGTAAGTGGATTGGTGGGTAGGTAGGTAAGACAGAGAGACAGACAGATAGATAGATAGACAGATAGATAGACAGACAGACAGACAGACAGATTGACAGATAGATAGATAGATAGAGAGAGAGAGAGAGAGAGAGAGAGAGAGAGAGAGAGAGAGAGAGAGAGAGAGAGAGAGAGAGAGAGAGAGAGAGAGAGATAGAGATAGAGTTTCAGCAATCACAAGGGCCAGTGAAGACAGCGTAGTTAAGGCTCACATAACAAATACAGTAAATATTATAAATAAAACAATACAATCAATACAAACTCACCTCCAGGGATTCTGGTCGTCGTTGACTTCATAAGGAATGATTGTGTTTCCGCTGAGTTGTGCAAAGGCGTAAATAAAGTGGGTACACAGATAAGGGTCAATGTGCTCAACGATGTGTTTCCCAAGACTGGGCCGGTACTGGGCCCAATTGGTGTAGTAACATACTACTATCCTGCCTTGGGTCTGAGCTGTCGATGGACAAAAGTAGCACTCAGTTTTGTGACTGGAGGGTCATTTTATTTTATTTTTTTATCATACACATTTCAGATACGTCATTATCATTGTTCTTCAACCACAAACGATATTTCATGTTTTCGTGGCGCGCTCTCTTTTCTACGGGCATGTTAGGCCTCAGCTGCTTTTACGGGTAGAAACATTTTTTATTTATGTTCTTATGTGTCCTACTTAGCTCTCACTTTCTTTCCTTTCTCTGACGAAGGCCTTGTGGCCGCAACGTTAGGTGTTTTTCTGTTTCTTTTGTCCTAATAAGACGAATCACTTTTTTTCAATTTTTTTTTTCGTATCCATCCAACGTTCTTCAACCAGAGAGAGAGAGAGAGAAAGAGAGAGAGAGAGACAAAAGACATTAGGTAGTCACACTCAGAGACGGCCCTGTGGAATTGTAAGGTAGTGCGAGGTCCCGTTTAGATGCCCTCACCGTGATGTATAAACATTTATAACACACAAGGAAGGGAAACCCGAGGCCTGTAAACAGTAAATAAATATTAGACTAACATAAAGGTATGTTTTCAGGCACTCGTAAGAAATAAAGAAGTAGAAGACTGGACAACAACAAAAAAACAACAGACATGATGTACTGTATTGTTCTCTTATGAAGCTTCATACACTATAATTTTGCAGACCCCACTGTAATTTTGAAGTTTTTTTTTAATTTGGGCGTCTCCTCTGAAGACGACGACCGGTGGAGTGGCATCTCTCGCACCGCCCGAGAGCCGGCTCTGATCATACTAAACACATTAACTACCGCAAGTCGCTGTCAGCGGCTCACAAAATAATCACATTTGGACCGCAAGCCGCTCAGAGCGCCAATCTAATTTTAATAATAAAACGAATGAAAAATGTACTGAAACACTCTCTGATCTGGTTCGAGATTTTAAGTTGCCACCGGAAAACAAATTCCCAAAGCATGGTTGTTGTAGAACACTGGAAAATTGATATTATGTTCATATTTTTCAGCGTTTTGGGTTAGTTACCAAATCGTGTAAACCTGTTTGCCGTGGCAACTAGTGATAGGACTACAAAAAATGCGTGTACATCTCGTCTAACGGTAGAATAGGATAGAAACGTGTTTCAACAATTTATTGATAGATCTAGCGACGAGGACAAGAGTGAAAACAGTGTGCACATTGATTGAAATTGTGATTTTGATAGAGATGGGGCGCAAGCAGTTATAATTGTGAAAATATTGCAAGTCTTCGGCCATCGGAGGGCCGTTAAATAGCAACAACCTCTATTAGAGTTACAACCGGTGTTTATTGCAATAGTACATTCATTTATCTTTAAAATGACATGTAGTTCATAAACATCTGTAAACAATTACGAAAACTACAGCTTTGTGCAAACACCTACAGGATGAAAATGGGAAAAAATTTAATTCGGCCACAGTGTGTTTTTCAATTTGGTAGTTAATGTGTTTTAAGTAACAAATTTTTTTTTTTTTTTTTTTTAACCAGCTGCAAAAGGAAAGTTTTATCAAAAAATCTTAATTTACCCTTAGGTCTTACCAACAGTATGTTTGAAAAGTAACTTCCTATTTTTACATATTTTTTTTTCATTCTAATCCAACTGATTTATTTGTAACTAAAGTCAAAATAAATAAAATTAACTGCAACCATACTACAGAAAATGACATATCATACTGATATTACTGCTCAGCTTGAGATCCGGACAATTCAACACGTGATTTTAAAGAGGGTAACCGTTTTTACTCCCCTTTGTAACCTTTGCTTTAGTGGCCAGTTTAGATTTGACTATTGTTTCTGTAACAGAGAAGTCAAATTTATCAGTCAGACATCAAATATAGAAACACGTTCTGGCATATATCAGTACAGGAGACAAACGACGAATATGATAACTGCTGTCTATGTTGTAAGAGGTGATTGAGATGGAGTTATTTATATAACTGGCAACCTCATCATCTTTAACCAATGGCTACAGAGACCAATGCTACAAGAAAACTTACCATTTTCGTGTAGACATCCTACAGGAGGGGTCAACAACTGTGGTGACTTCATTCTCCACTGGGAGCGAAAATGAAAGTTAATGTTGTTGTAAACAGATTGTAATACCGAAACCGTACACACTTCAAGTAGATGAGTAGCCTCTTGCAAGCACTAGGGTTTCAATTTGTTAGAATATTCAAGTCGTGCCGAAAACGGATGTGTCGGACCGAAAGGCGCAGATATCGCAGCTTTGCTGTAAACGGCGACACAACGTAACAAACGTCCTTTTCAGGACGAACGCAGAAAAAGAAGAATATTCAGTAACAATTTATTTATATTAAACGCTAGTTCCTTCTTTCTTTCTTTTTTTTTTTTTTTCTTTTTTTTTTTAAAGAGTAGCTGCGCAAAAAATTAAAAAAAATAAAATAAAAAATAAATGGTCTAACATATTTCTTTTCAACTGGCCAATATTTATTGAGTGGCTCTTTAACATGTACAGAATATGTTTAGTCCTGACCAGACTGCCATGTTGACTTTTCCCATTAAGGACTTGTTCGCTCTTTGAAATATAGGACACCTGGTGAATCGCAGCTGTAATTCCCCCATGCCTGCAAACAGTCCCGTTGGTTGAGTAACTTAAGGCAAATCTTCACCTTCAACATTTCACGGTCATCATTGAATCAAACTCTCAAAGCAAGAACTTGTGATTTATGCGGTGTGTTTAGAGTTTAAGATCAGTGGTTCCCAAAGTGGGCGGTACCGCCCCCTGGGGGCGTTGGAAGGATCCAAGAGGGCGATACAGAAAAAAGGAGCCAGAGGGGGGCGTTCAATAGTAAACAGGGGGATTTCATTAGTTAGGGGTGGTTCACGATTTGACAGCCTAAATTCAGTACGTGTGGAGGAGAACGGAATTGTGGATCTGAGAGACAGCATCAGGGAGGCGGGGACGATGTGGATGGTTGTATTACTAGGATCATTAAGCAAGGCATAATTTCGTCTATACGTGCAATTCTGAGCTCAGGTAACCATCGCTGACTGTAGTGAATTTCTAAATACAATATCTAAATTAGAATATAACAGTATAGTGCATAAAGGCAAAGATAAGAAAGTAAAAAAAAATTTCTGCTAGAACGGTTGGTGTCGCCTACGCCTTCAGATTATTATTTGCTAACGAATAGCCGAACAAAACGGTACCCAATTTTTTCAAATTCGTCCTTGACATAAACGAACCACTTTTCCTAGTTCTAAGAAATATTTGCCTAAATGCATTGTGGAACGAGGAGGGGCAAGGATAGATGAAAATGCTAATTCGTTTCGCATTGATTTCAAACTAAAAGCCAACCACAGCACAGTGGCAAGCCTTGCCTTAGGGGTTTCCCCAATACGATGAAAAAGTTAGAATTGTGGACACTACGGTCATGGAAACATGTTTAACTCTTATTATGAATGACCTAAGCTCTCGTATTTCGCTTGAAATTACATGGAAAAAGAGTGAACGAGAGGTAGTTTAAAAATAAACAACTAACATAGAAAAAAAAAAGATAGAATTTTGAACCAAACCACATAGCCCCTTAAATATCATATATTCGTGTACCTGAAGACTTGCTGACCAAGAATATGTTGTTAGTTATCTAAATAGTCCCTTAACTAATCAAATAATAATAAAACAATACATAGAGATCAGAGATACTGTCAGGTCAAGTCATATCTGCTTAGATTGGATCGCATATTTTTGGGGGAAAAAGTAGGTGACAGATAGGCTAAGATAGTACAGTGAATCCGATTGGGTGGAATTTGAAGTGAGACGACATATTATTGGCTGACCTTTGAATAAACATAAATAGCCTAGTAACGTAGAAAGGTTTGAATGATATTTTTTAAAAGACTGTTTACACTGTAATATTAAGAATGATTGCCAACTGAGTCGATATTGTCAGAACAAGCGTTAGGGGGGACGCCATTTCTTGAAAAATTCTACCAGCGATTGATGAGATCAGGCTGTGCTTTCAAATACAATTTCTAGGCAGCCTGGACAATAAAACAGATCGAAACTGTGTCAGTCATCGTCACTGTGTATTTCATTGAAAAGTTGTGAGGTCCTGGGTACTGACGATAATGTGGTACCAAACGCTTGAAAACTGATTGATTCAGGACTCTGTCTGTATACTGCGAGCCCATGCTAGTGGCCATTGCCTATCAAACAGGGAACAGATTGTCAAGCGAGCAGAGGAAACGTTCTACCTGTATTCTACTGCCAAGATAAGTTCTTGTTCGGCACCTGGCAGCTCAACTAAAAAAAGGAATATAAAGTGACAGGGAATAAAACTGGGACAAATATTTCATAGTCCCACAAGAGACAAACGAAAACAAACATAACTAAAAGGGTGTGATTTTAAACAACAACCTAGGGGTACTACCAGTATTACCTTAAAGTAGGAGAATACAACTACATACGTATATTAGAATAATATTTTTATGTATGGACAGAAGATCTACTGTGTTATTTGACTGATGTAAATGATTCTTTTGATTTAATTTTTGATTGTCAGTCCTGGTTCAAAATAAATTAGAATCAGGATAATAAATTGTAAAAATTATATTTACACAAATTTCAACCACAGTCTTAAATAAGATAGCCTTTTAAAGTGTCGTTTGTATGTTATTGTGGTAGTACTGTGTGTTGTTGTGAATAATAAACTATTTGTTTGTATGTTTGTTGATTATTGTACATTACACTCTACCTTCATAACCCTAGACACTACACGAAGTCATTTAATATAATAATATAAATACATTTTGAATGAGATAAAAGGGGTGGTAGCGGAAAGGTACCCTGAAAAGTTCACAATACTATTGGGTAAATTCAGGGACCTTCATAGCTAATCTCATTTATTACAATAATAATACCTAACAACAATTCATAACATCAAAATCCACCACATATATTGGGGTCTCGCTCCTGGGGATTGAATTTCTCATAACACCAGCTATATTGGGTAGTTTGCTTCTGGGATTTTAAATTCTTAAAATATTATCAATTATATTAGGAATCTCAGATAGTATAAAACTAAAAGCATTCCTTTTGGAGAAATTAAATAGTAGTTGAGCTATCAGTGCCTGTGGTTGTTCTTGGTTATCATTAGAAATTATTAGCCATAATTAGAGATTTGTATAGTTAGAAATTTTAAAGGTTGCATAGTACAAATGGCTGATCTGGCAAAGTTTCGATCTGCTGCTGTGCAGACTGCTAAGGAAATGAACATGGAGGGCCAGGCTTTGATCCAATATGTAACTTCAGAATGTGACAAGTATATTGAAAGGGAAGATAGGAAGTTAGCAGAAGAAAGAAAATTACAGTTACAAATTGAGGCTGACAAAGAACTTAAGAGGCTGCAGATTGAGGCTGACAAGGAGGCTAGGGCATTGGAGGCAGATAGGGAGGCAGAGATTAAAAGGCTCCAGTATGAAGAGAAGAAGTTGGAGGCCGAAGAAAAGAGACTAGCTGCAGAAAGAGAAGAAAAGAGACAAGCTGCTGAAAGGGAAGCAGAGGAAAAGAGATTGGCAGCTGAAAGAGAAGAAAAGAGACTAGCTGTGGAAAGAGAGGAAAAGAGACTGGCTGCTGAGAGGGAAGCAGAAGATAGAAGATTGCAGAGGGAGCACGAGTTACGACTAAGGGAGTTGGAAATTCAAGGCCATGCTCCTGAAAATGGTGCCAGCCCCTTTGCCTCAGATGCCACTGCCAGTCAGGGAGCCTCAACCTCAGCTATGGGTTTTCATGTAGACCATTTTGTTGAGAAAGACGATGACATCGAAGGGTATTTAAGTAGATTTGAGCTTTTAGCTACTACATGTGGGTTAGAGAGAGAGAGGTGGAGCCTCACGTTATCCCAAGGGCTTAGAGGAACGGCTTATGAAGTTTTTGCCAAGATGAGCAGAGACGACCAAGACAATTAGGACATGCTAAAGCAGGCTCTTTTATTAAGATACGAAAAGAACGGAGAATTTTATAGAAAAAAATTTAGGAATGCCAAACTACTGTCTTGTGAGACTTATCACCAGTTCTCTGCACGGTTAGAGACCTACTTGGAGAAATGGACTGCTCTGGGGAAAACCCAAGATCTTAAGGAGATGATCCTTATTGAGCAGCTAAGAGAGTCTATGGCTCCAGACCTGAGAAAGTTTCTCATGGAACAAGGTGCAGAGAGGCTGGGTGAGTTACTCAATGTCGCTGAGAGGTATCAGGCAGCCCAGGCAGGGTAGTTGGTAATAAAAAGAAACAGGTAGACAATTTTAAGGCACCTCAAAACTTTAATAAGTTTGACCATAGAGACCAGAACAAAGGTAAGCAATATTTTGATAGGCCACGCAATGACTATAAAAATAAAACCTCACAATTCAATGAAAGGAAATATGATGAAAGAAAACCTTTTCATAAAGGTAGATTCTATTGTAGTTGGTGTCGGATGGACAACCATAACACCGAAGTGTGTAAAAAGAGACCTGTGTACATGGCCACGCTTCAGACCAGATCACAGTCTAAACAGGAGGAGGATAATCTGATAAATACCCCTCCAGATGAGATGAGGAAGGCGCAGGCTGGGGATAAGACCCTCAAGCCTTGTTTTAAGAAATTGCCCAAATGTCATACACCTCCAGGCAAGGGAAACTTCTAGATGAAGAACAAACTGATATATAGGAAGGCTGGAACTGGATCCAATTGTCATGGACAGCTGGTACTTCCTAAAAGGTATAGGGCAGAGGTAATAAGGAGCTTACATGTTGGGAAAGATGGGGACCATGAGAAAATAGGTACCATCATCCAAAAGATTGCTCAAAATTATTATTGGCCCGAGGAAATGATTGACATTGAGAATTTTGTAGAAGCATGTGGCATTTTGCATGAAGGAACACCCACAAGTGGGAAAATTGATCAGGACCTAGACACGCCACGGGGCAAACTTAGGCCTGAAAATGGAAAGAAAAATAAAATTAATAATGTAGACAAAGTGGAATGGGAGCCCCCTTTTCACAGACAGTCTTCACTTGGATGTTTTACAATGGCCACGATGCAACGAGTACAAAGAAATGTTTTACCCCAGGATAAGCCGACAATCCCTCGGTCAGAATCATGTGAACTGGGTGAAAATAAAAGAGAGAGAAGATCTCTCACAAGGAATTTAAAGTGGGGTGAAAACCCCAAGAGAAAAATTGGTAGCGGTCGATTTGTGAATGATGATTCTAGGAAGAAAAGTCCTCACTATAATGCTTCCAGTGGAAGAGACCATAACGGTGCCTGGAAAAACGTGGTCAACAAATTTAAAAGTCCATATGTAGCATTGTTAAGGACATGGACCGGTGAAAAGGCAGAAGAAAATATTACCTCATCATATCAATATGTGAACGAGCTGACCACTCGTCTTAAAACTGGCTGGAAACTTGCCAATGAAAATTTGAGACAAGCCAGGAAAAAGCATGCTGCCTATTACAATAAGAAAGCGAAGGATCGAGAATTAGCTGTGGGAGAGAAGGTGCTCCTTCTACTGCCTGGCAGCCAGAATAAATTGCAAATTGGATGGCAAGGTCCATATACAGTTCTAGAGAAGGTGTCTAGAACAAATTATAAGATAGATAAGAAAGGGAAAGAGAAAATCTATCATGTGAATCTCCTGAAGAAATATCTGGACAGAGAAAACCCTAGACACTACACGAAGTCATTTAATATAATAATATAAATACATTTTGAATGAGATAAAAGGGGTGGTAGCGGAAAGGTACCCTGAAAAGTTCACAATACTATTGGGTAAATTCAGGGACCTTCATAGCTAATCTCATTTATTACAATAATAATACCTAACAACAATTCATAACATCAAAATCCACCACACTGACCATAAATTGTAATCGGGAACTGCTACGAAAGCGAGGTTAATTAAACCCCTATTGTCCATTCGGTCACTCCTGAAGAAAGATAAATGCCCTGTGGTTGGTTCACTAAGTTTTAAACAGAAGGTGAAAACCATTACTAAATAGTGTTTACTAGTTTAGTATGAGCTTTGGTGTTGGCAAGGTGTGTCCGAGTGTACTCTCCGATAGCAGCAGACGAAATTAGATACCTGCTGGTGTTTCAGAAAGTACCCACTTTGCTATGTTACTGATTTTATTGTCTCGGTATTTACGAGAGCTAACGAGATATTCGCAGTACGGTAATAAATAAGAGAAAAGGTTCAATAGAGCCACGTTTTAAACAGTACTTGGTAGTAGAAATCAGTCTTTGAACCTCAAAACTGGCTTTCCTACCTTCCATTCTGGTTGTTCGTCCATCACGGGTGATGAAGACCACTCTGTTCATCCAATTATTTAAGAATATGTTAGGTTAGTCTATGGGTACGAAGGTGACTGAAGAGCCCGATGCGGGCCTGGAAAGATCTTGGACAGTGTGGGCAGGGAATGTTTGCTTCATGTGAAGGTTTTATTTCACGGTCCTTTCTAGCTTGTCTCCGCTGTTCCGCTGCTGCTCTTCTGGATGATTCGCATGCTGATGCACCTTTACGAAGAGATGTGCGCCAAGCAGTTCGGTCTTGCGCAGCAGCTTCCCATGTGTCTGGGTTTATGTCAAAGGTTTTCAATGACGTCTTTAACGTGTCTTTGAAGCGCTTCTTTTGGCCACCATGGGAGCGTTTACCCTTCTGCATCTCACCATAAAAGAGTATCTTTGGCAGTCGATGGTCTGGCATGCGGACTACATGACCTGCCCAGCGAATTTGTGACTGCATCAGAATAGTATCAATACTAGGGATACCAGCTCTGTCAAGAACGGCGGTATCCGGGATCTTGTCTTGCCATTTGATGTTCATTATCTTCCTGAGACAGACTGTATGGAAGTGGTTTAGCTTCTTTACGTGGCGCCTGTATACAGTCCATGTTTCACATGCATATAGCAGCACTGGAAGCACCGCAGCTCTGTACACCTTCAGCTTTGTCTGTACACTAATGCCACTTCGATGCCAAACGTTGGTGTATAGTCTGCCAAATGTGCTGCTGGCTTTGCAGATCCTGGTGTTCACCTCATCATCAATGACAATGTCCTGGGATAGTGTGCTACCAAGGTATGTGAATCTGTTCACAACATTCAGTTTCTCACCATTAACCTTGATGACTGGCTCAGTATAAACTGTGCCAGGAGCTGGTTGGTACATGATTTCTGTTTTCTTCGTGTTGATGGTAAGCCCAAAGTTGGCGCAGGCTTCGGAGAATCTATCCACACTATGCTGCAGATCAGCCTCTGAGCCAGCATTGAGGACACAATCATTAGCAAACAGAAGATCTCTGATGGTGTGTGATTTGACCTTGGTTTTTGCTTGAAGCCTCCTAAGGTTAAACAATTTTCCATCAATACGATAACTAATGTCGATTCCTGTGTCCCCGTCTCTAAAAGCATCAGTCAGCATAGCAGAAAACATGATACTGAACAGAGTCGGTGCAAGTACGCACCCTTGTTTAACTCCATTTGAGACGGGGAAAGGCTCTGATAGTTCACCGTTTTCCTGAACTCTAGCCTGCATTCCATCATGCAGTTGCTGCACTATTGTGATAAATTTCTTTGGGCAGCCGTATTTTGCCATGATCTTCCATAGACCCTCTCTACTGACCGTGTCGAACGCCTTTGTCAAGTCGATGAAAGCTGTGTACAGGTCACAGTGCTGTTCTTGGCATTTTTCTTGTAGCTGTCTTGCAGCGAACACCATATCTGTGGTTCCACGTTCTTTCCGGAATCCACACTGACTTTCAGGTAAAAGACCTTTGTCAAGATGAGCCGTAAGGCGATTCAAAAGGATTCTGGCGAATATCTTCCCAGCGATTGATAAAAGAGAGATGCCTCGATGATTGTTGCAGTCTTGGCGATTACCTTTACGTTTATATAGATGTATAATTGAGGCATCATTGAGATCGTGTGGGATGGTTTCACTCTGCCACATTTGCTAGAAGATCATATGAAGTTTCTCTATCAGAACTGCACCGCCATCTTTATAAACCTCAACAAGAATTGAATCGGAGCCAGGGGCCTTTCCACTAGACAGTTGACGAATCGCTTTTTCAGTTTCCTCCAGAGTTGGTACATCATCTAATGCATCATTTATAGGAATTTGGGGCTGGCGGATGATGGCTTCGTCGTTAATAGATGATGGCTGGTTCAAGATATTATTAAAATGTTCAGCCCAGCGTTGGAGCATTTTTTCCTTGTCTGTAATTAGTGTTTTTCCATCTGCATTAAGGAGGGGAAATGATCCTGATGATGTTGGACCATAGACCGCTTTGAGTGCAAGGTAAAAGTTTTTCAAGTCATGGCTGTCAGCAAAGCCTTGGAGCTCATCTGCTTTATTACTCAGCCATGAATCCCGCATCTGGCGTAGTTTATGTTGGACGATTCTACGCATGTTGTTGAAAGCGTCTTTCTTGGATGTAGATTTTGGATCATTTAAATATGCTTTATGGAGATGGTGTTTCTCAGCCAACATCTGCTTTATATCATCTGAGTTCTCATCAAACCAGTCATTTTGTTTCTTGATGGAAGGACCCAGGACCTCTGTAGCAGTGTTGTAGATCTGCTCACTTAGGGCTGCCCAATTTGTTTCCACACTTTGGCCGTCTAGCGAGATAGATTTGAGACGGTCTTCTAAGGTGTCAGTAAATGACTGTTTGATTTTTGTCTTCTTTAGTTTGGTGACATCCAGCCTCTTTTGAGTTTTCTTCCCCTGAGGGCGCCTGGCTGGTTGGATACGAATTTTAAGTTTAGATACAATGAGGCGATGATCAGTCCAGCATTCGGCACCACACATGGACTTGGTCACCCGGACATCTTGCCTGCCCTTCTTCCTAACAATTACATAGTCAATTAGGTGCCAATGCTTTGAGCGAGGGTGCATCCAGGAGGTCCTGTTGCGGGTAGGAAGTCGAAAAATGGTGTTGGTGACAAGGAGGTCATGTTCTGCGCAGGTCTGGAGGAGACGAAGTCCATTACTGTTACAGCGACCCACGCCGTACCTACCAATAGTGCCATTCCAGGAGATGTTATCTGAGCCTACTCTTGCATTAAAGTCACCAAGAATGATGAGCTTATCTGCTTTAGGAACTGATGCAATGACTGCATGTAGTTCTTCGTAAAACTTATCCTTGACATCATCCTGGTTTGTCATAGTTGGTGCATACGCGCTAATGATGGTGGCATGTTTTCTTCCATAGAACAGAGGGATCTTGACCGTCATGAGTCGGTCATTTATTCCCTTTGGGGGCCCCGCTAACTTGCTGACAATTGCTGTTTTGATTGCAAATCCAACCCCTGCTTCTCGTCTTTCTTCAGTTCCTCTTCCGCTCCAAAAGAATGTATAACCTGCACCGTTTTCGCAAAGTTGGCCCTCGCCTGCAAGTCGAGTTTCACTCAGTGCTGCTATGTCAATGTTGTACCTGGCCAGTTCTCTCCCAATCAGGGCAGTTCGTCTCTCAGGTCTGTTTGCGTTAAAGTCGTTGTCAAGTAGAGTGCGCACATTCCATGCGCCTAGAATGAGGGGGGAAAATCTGTCCTTTCTTTTTCTTATATGTCGACCGCCGAAGTAGGGTACCCACCAACCGCGGTAAGCTGGTTAGGTAATGGTGAAGCAGGCAATGTTTAGGGCACCTTTTCTAGCCCCTTCCTCATGCCATGGAGGTGAGCAGTGCTTTCCTAAAGAGGGCTGCTCAGACACTCAGGGGGGCTGCCGAATCCCACTGCTGCTCCGATCAGTGGAAGACGACCATATGGCCTGAGCCGCCTGTGTGTAGGTCTGCGACTACGACTGCCAGCGTACCCACGCCTGCCGCTTCGCCGCTCGCCCATCGCCACAGGACATGTTGTGAGTTGATGGATGAATGAAGGAATGGATGAAAGAGTGACTTGCGCGGTGATTTGGATTAAAGTGAGGAAGAGTTGCGCAATTCGTCGACCTCACTCTCTCGCCTGGGTCCATCTCAATCCAGTGGCAAGACAAGTCAAGACGACTGGAGATGAAGTCAGGTGCAGTGGATGACCAGGGCTTTCTACGTGCCTCGCCGTGCTCCTTACGCTCCACAGCGCGTTGCTGGTAATCGCCGTCATGCTCGTTGAACCAACAGGTGGTTTTTTCCACGCAGTCTATCGAATCCAGTCTTCGCATGCATGGGTAGGCAGACCCTAACTCACCGAAGGTTTATAACCATTCGGCTACCCTCACCTAGTTTAGCCGGCCTGTCAAAGCCGTTGTCCGGGGGTGGCCGCTGTCGCATGCTGACAGCTACGAGGAGCCACAGGGGAGAGCTGGATGCCAGGTTTGGACCAAAGGTGGCTGAGCTGCCCTGAAAAGGGCATGACAGCTCCTTCACCAGAGGTACTACTAATACCTGACATCCCAACACCCCTACTAATTATAATTATTAATTAAGCAGCTACATTTTGATACAGATTTGCCGTATATTGAATATTGCTGTTCAGTCCTTTATATTACATTCTGTTAATATGTTATCGGGATCTCCACACTTTGTGGTTAGGCCACAGGCTCTCAATCTTTAAATTTTAAGACCTATCTACAAAAGTGAGTTATTTTATTTTATTTCTTTTTAGATAACTATTATTATAATTTATTAAATCATTATTGGGTTACTTCAATGTAGATGTGGCTGTAGACTGTGTGTTTTTTTCTGCTTGTTGTATTTTTCTAATTTATTTATGGCTGTGGTTAAGAAACTTTATAAAAAGAAGTGCAAGCTGGTAAGAACATTTGTGTCAAAATTTTTGTAAAGCCACTTTTAAATCCGATTTTTGTTGTATGCTTGACTACATTTTTCTATGTGCAAAATTGTAAAATTCTTTGTTCCAGAATCCAGAACAAATATGGCACAAGCAGAACAAACCGAAAAGATGTGCAGACAATACAGCGTGCAATATCTGAAATATGAATTTATTCCAGCACTAAATAATCAACGTCTGCCAATGTGTCTATTACATGAGAGGGTATTTTCAAATAAGGCGATGAAACCTTCCAGACTCCTTGATCATTTTGAAGAAAATTCTCCCTGATAAAACAGACAAAAGTTTGGCATATTTTCAGTCACTTCGTGAAAACTTTCAGAAACTTAAAACTGTTAGTGATATGTTTGCCAACACATCACAACAAAACTGTGATGGTTTGCGAGCTTCATACAACATTTGATTGCTGATAGCTTATTCTGGAAAGCCTCACACAATCGGAGAAAACTTGATTTTGCCAGCTATAAGGGAGTTTGTGAGTACAGTTATGCATAAGTCACCTGAACAAATAATTAAAGCGATTCCGCTCAGCAATACCTCTGTTCAAAGAGGAACTGATGAAATGGCTGAGAATGTTGAAAACACATTGTGCAACATACTTAGGACAACAGAATTTGCATTGAAGTTGGATGTGTCAACTTTGCCGGGCAACGAATCTTTGCTTCTTGTGTATGTTCGCTTCGTAAGAAATGAAAGCTTGGTTCAAGAGTTGTTATTTGCTTCGCAACTAGTAACTGATACAAAAGAAGAGTCATAATTTCGTGTAGCTGAGCAATTTTTCAAAGAGAAGGACATTCCGCTTACTAACGCTCTTCCTTGTGCTACAGACGGGGCACTGTTGTCCAACTTCTTTCGAAGCAAAGAAACAGACCGGAAATTACTGAACGTGGGGTTATGAGACTCCTTCTGAGTAACTTTCAGCCTTATGTTGAGGAGCTTATATCATTACACCAGGCACACCCATCTCACTGAAGTTAAAATGAAGTAAGTTTGTTACTAATATACTCTCACATAATGCTGTTTGTTATAGTGGACTAAGTAATTGAGTTTTTCTTTTTAAATTAAGTTAATAAATAAGCATATCTGTAGCTTTATATTAGAATGTGATAAATAGAGCAATTAGTTGTTACTGTTTTAGCATTTGCTTTTATCTTTCACTCTTTACATTATTTATGTGCTGTATGAAAATGCAGGGTGGGGACGGGGGGGGGGGCGCTGGGGACATGCCCCAGGAACCAAGGGCGCGGTGACCCGAAAAAGTTTGGGAAACACTGGTTTATATCAAAGTTCGGAAACTAGATTACCTTGATCTACCGGTAGATCGCATGGGATCTCTATGATGCGGAGAGGGGGAAAAGTATTTTTTACCTAGCTCAATTCCGGAATAACCATTTCCTTTCGGCAATGAAAAGTGTGGTGTTCCCAGGTTTAAAGGTACTTTGATAACATTCCCAAAATAAACCAGAAAATTAGCTAACTAAAATTCACTTTATTCGTAAACTCCATAAGACAGAAAGCGATCTTTTGTTTGTGGTGAATTTAACATTCCCTAAAATATCATTTACTTAAAATTTTTCACCGCTATGTCGATGGAATTGCAGGAAAATGACCGTCCAACAGAGATAAAAGTTACAAAAAGGCTGCACTTATTCCAATTTCAAAATACTTTTAAACTTCAAAACATACATTTAACAAAAAATCAAGGTAGATCTTTACAGAGCTCAGTCGTTCTAAAGTAGATCTCCTCGGCTTCTGGGTTGCCGACCGCAGGTTTAGATGCTAACTTCACTTGAAACATAAGATCATTTCCTATCATGTTTACGAATAAAGTAAGGTTTAATAAGCTAGGATGCGATTTTTCGCTGGGAATTTTGTGAAAGTACCTCCAAACATAGGGACACCGCACTTTTAACTGTTCTTGTTATTAACATTATAAAACATAAAACACAAAGTGGTGGTCCTGGAAACAGGCTGCATCACTGCAGTCTGGCTGAGTGAGTAGGGATCGAAGAGGGAAGAAGGCTCACCCGGTCCC
This sequence comes from Oreohelix idahoensis, assembly GCA_024509875.1. Taxonomy (NCBI): domain Eukaryota; kingdom Metazoa; phylum Mollusca; class Gastropoda; order Stylommatophora; family Oreohelicidae; genus Oreohelix; species Oreohelix idahoensis. The sequence goes on from JAMPIV010020965.1 coordinate 68,443, forward strand.
AAAAATGCCGTGCTGAAGTCGGATGTGTCGGACGAAAGGCGCAAATATCACAGCTTCGCTATAAACGGACACAACGCAACCAACGTCCTGTTCAGGACGAAGAAGAAGAAGAAGAAGAAGAAAACACAATTTAAAAGAACAGCAGTGATGAGGTATTGTATATATATTTGTTCGGTGCCAGGCTGTAGGCTGCTCCGTTCATTTGATCTCACCAGCAGAGGCATGCTGCATGGGCAACAGCTTGACATCTATATTCAGGTGCCCAAACCTCGTGCCCACCGAGACATTTTTTCGGCAGCACGCTCCTATAGTCAGAAATGACTGAAAAGGATAGATAAGAAATTTAAAATCAATATTAGCATGTCTTTAAGACCTTTTTCATAAATTTCTGGAATAAAACTGAGTTCTGGAGCTATTGATTTTTACCATGGACATATCCGTATTGTGCCTAAAGACAGAATACAACACTTCTGAGTACGCTTTCATATAACCACACTTTTTTCTCTCATAAAGTTGGCGATCTGGCTCAGACCTCTCTCATCGTCACAGATTTGTACTGTCAACGGGGGTGTTTAAGCGTCTCGGGTAATCGACATTCTTGAAGGACATTCTAATGTTTTCAAACCTTCCCATCGCAGAAACATGTCTGTCCGCCTGATTTTTAATGTGGTGAACGATGGCATTCGAGATTGCTGTGGCCGGTTCTCAGCTGAAAATTGTAGCCTTATCTCTTCTTGGCAAAAGCTTCTGTTATATCTTATATGGATACTATAAGGACGTCGTCTAAGACTCAAACATTACGTGATCAAGTTGATAGTAATAGTAGCCTCCTTCAGTCATAACTAACTAGATGAATATTGCGCCCTTGATATGACAGCCCTCAGCTGCACTTTTGCCTGGTGTTCCAATTCTGGGTATTCTTTCCTATTCTACTTGTTGTAAGAGTTTCTCTTCGGCCAATCTGAGGTGGCGCTGTGGGGAACAACCACTACTTCGTGCAATCGGCAGCTTTATACTCCCATGTTGTTGAAATTATGTCCAGTACCTTCGTGTCTCTTGCACACATCGTTTAACCTCAAATGCGGTCTTTTGTAATCTGCCAGTTAAAATGCTTTTGGCAATGCAATCATATTTCATGCGGCGGACATGGCCAAGACAGCGTAGTCTGCGCTAAGCAATGTATGCATGCTTTGATGGCCAGCACGTGAGAGCACCTCGACATTTGTCACTTTGTCTGTCTAAGAAACACCGAGGATGTGGCATAGACACCGTAGATGGAAGGTATTGAGCGTTCTTTCTTGCTTAGCAAAGGTTGTCCATGACTCGCTGCCATAAAGAAGCGTGCTGGTGACATAGGCATCATATACCACTGCTTTGGTCTTAATTGTGAGTTTGGGGTTTCCCCAGACACGCGTTGTGAGGCAGGCAAAGATGGTTGCAGCTTTGCCAATGCGGCTGTTTATTTCTGTGTCCAGAAAGAGTTTGTCGTCGATGTTAGACCTCAAGAATATGAAGCGGTGCACCACTGCCAATTACAGCAATTAATAACTTGTGCTACATCCACATCCTGACCCAGCACTGTTGTTTCCGGTAGACTTATTGTGAGACCAAGTCCTCGCACGCTTGAGAGAATCGAATCGTGCTTTATTAAGTAGATAAACTACGACGTATATAATATACTCGTATATGTCTTAAGCTGTTTTGGACGTCATGTGCGAGATAGCCCTGGATGAACCAACAACCTGAGACTATAACCTCAGAATGAAAGTGACAAGGAATAGTAACGAACTAGGTAGGTCAAGGTGAGAGGCATGTAAAGAAACATTACATAACGTTACACCAGTACCACAGAACATGCTCTGGGTTTGGAACCAATAATCGACTCTCCGTACACGATTCCTGGCATAGGCATCCGATAACAGTGAAAAAAACTTCTAGCATTGTTACGCCTTCGGTCCGCTTTATGTTTGCCTGTGTGTGGACCTGGAAACATTTTGTCCATTACATTGCATGCTACTTCTATACAAGCAAAAAACTGTAAATTACTGAGAAATATAGTTGCGAGACAAGTAATGAGGCACCTTGAAAATCCTCACATCCTTACTGATACCCTGGGTAGCTATAGGCACATGAACGCAATACGGGGAAACGCTGGAACATTTACGAATGATGTGTACGAGGGATTCCCGGGTAAACGAGAAATTGTTGCTTAGCCATTTACCTAAAGGATGCTTATTACAGTGTGAACCTTGAGACGTTAATGAACTGTGTACTGGCTTGCGGTGTTAATCCTTGATTAACAAGATGGATAGCAGTTGCCTTAACTGAGAGATCAATTGCATTTCGCTTGGGAGCATGGACATCTGAACCAATGCGCATTTGCCGTGAACTACCCCAGGGTTCTCCACTATCACCAGTGCTGTTTAACATATACACAGCAAAAGTAGCCACCATTCAGCCAACTGGGCTGGGACAAACATTGACTTTTGCAGATGCCATACTCATTTACATGACTAGTTCTGGCCGACAGGAAATTGTCAATAGCATACACGGAACATTACATGGGGTGGTTAAATAGTGCGAGGACACCTAATCCAAGATCAATCCCAACAAAGCGTGTGTTCTGTGGTGCTCCTTGAACAACTCCATATTGAAAGTAGATCTTCCAGACACAATTTTCAGTGGACAGAAAACTGAAAGGCACGATAAGCTGAAATACTTCGAAATAACATTCGATCGTGGGTTATCATACAAGGACCATGTTGATCTAATCATACAGAAGTGCAAGAGAGGTCTGGCAGCCCTAAAGACTATGGCCTCAGAGCACCTGAAACAGAGACTACTATTTATCCGGTATCATCAGCTAGTCATGTCAGTCATCGAGTATGGTCTGGAAAAACTCACGCTGTCAATATCACGATGTGAACGACCGGAATGCATTAAAAATGAAGGAATGCGTGTAGTCTTGGCCTGTAAGCGAGATACCCCCGTCGTGACGATGCGGTACACAGACAAAAGGCACCAACTGCATGGAAACATAGCTGACATTTAGCGAGCGAGAATACAGCGAAGAATGTCATGGACGGCACAGGCAGAATCAATGATTAAGCAGTTGACCACAGGGAAGAGTATAGTAAATCAGATGATAACTGTACTAACAGCAAGTCATCATCAGCATCGGTAGAGAGTGCAGAACTTAAGCCAATGGGAGGGCGGAGCTGGAAATTGATCAACTGATAAATGCTAATGTTGGGGATGATGATGCCATTGTGTACATTGATGGGTCAGTAATCCGTGGTGAGAAATCATGGTGGGGCTTCTCTGCTATAGTAAAGGGCAGAAGCGTCGCTGAATATAGTGGGGCCTACATGATAAAAACCTCCAGCAAGTGGATGGCTCCGACATGAATGGAAAAACCTCCATAGAAGCCTCGAATCTTCAGGAACTGGTGTGGATCTACTGCCCTAGTCATGCAGGGGTACGCGGCAATGAAAGAGCTGGCAGACTAGCTTCAAGAGCACCCATAGAAGGTGCAGTGGGTATGGATTTGGAGAGATACTGATGACAATCAATGATCGTCTATTAGAGAATGACACTGCAATCTATGAATCATCAAGGCTAAGATTGCTGGAATTTGGCATCAAATGTGAGACAAGCAGGATGGACGTGTGAGAGGATGCATCCGGTGTGTATACAACCAGTGCACAACAAGAACAATAAGCATTCATACCCTTCGACATTTGTTGAAGGACATTGAGCACCTATTGGTTTGCCCGGAGTGCAGCGGTGTCGATTCTGATCAACAAGAACAGTAACAATAACAGTAACAAGAACAGTAACAATAACAGTAACAAAAGCAGTAACAAAACTGTTGCATTATCATTATTTTCCGTTTCGCTCCTTATGGAACATGGAACCACGTGCAGCTGGTTCCCTTACTGGAAGCCTGCACCAAGCATTCACTGTTCTTGCAGCAGTGGTTTCTTTAGGAGTTTGTTTGACCTGATGAGGTTGCCAGGTTCATACACAACCGTCTGATAGTCGCCTTGTACGACTCATGCTCTGAAATTGTTATTAATGCTTCTGCCATTGCTCCATATGTATTGATTTAATTAAATTAGTTACTGATATAATTTTCCTGGCCCTAATACTTTTCTACAGGACCTGTTATTGTTACGGTGATCTGGTTTTTCTCTATAAATCCTGATATTCTTTAGGTTAGTCTGCTCGGCCACAGACTCGATTACCCGCTCTCTCCCCTAGTCATTCACTCATTCACTTACTTGCTCACATTGTCATTTTCTCCAATAAGTCATTATCAACCTATTCTAACCACCAGCTCACTCACGCACTACCCATTCATCTTCCCCACCAATCATTTGCAGCTTTTTCTTACTCATTAACTTAATAGCTTATTCAATGAGGCATGCAAACCATTGACCCTCTATGTACTCACCAACAAAAAGACTCATACAAAGACCGAAGCAGGTAAGCAAGCCTTGTGACACCAAGCTGACCATAATTGCTGGAATCGCTTTCTGGAAGTAAGAAATACCAGCCAGACTCCTTGTTACATACACATAAACAAAATAACGTTTAGACGGCTTCTAACAGCTGCACAGAATGTACCTATCGGAGCCAGGTGATAACGTATTCGATTTTGCCAATAATTAAACGTCGGTGAGCTTGCAAAGTTATAAAACAGATCTCCGTACTAATAACTACCCTAATGCCTACTGTTGTTGTTTTGTTTTTAAATAAGAGCCAAAACTTCCTACTATATACTACTTTTCCTTTAAAATCCGGGATTGAGTCTTATACCAGCTTTGGCAGCTGGGACCTTAACTAAATCGTAGCACTTAGTTTAAACAACTGGCTCTTCTAGTGTTACTTGCGACCTGTGCGTATCCTCTGGCTCACATTCAGGTCCTTTATATCTCACCCCGCTGCACAAAGACCCATTTAGTTTTGTATTTCAAGGCTTGTGCAAACACTCGTCAAAGAAAAGGCGCAGACGTCATCCAACATGGAATAACTAACAGTGCTGTCATTGTACATGAAAGTATCGTGCCTATTTTTTAAATTACCTGCAGGATACAATAAGATACTTAGTTTCAGAAAGTTATAACCAAGTTCCCGAGGGGCGCGGGGAAATGAGGACTAGGGAGGAGGGTTAAAGTGCTGGCAAATGTTCATGTATTTCTTGTTTGAACAGCTACGGAATTTAAATTAAATAAAGCATAATGTAGCAATGTTGATTTAATCCTACGCTCCCTGTACTCTAGAGTTCGGTATAATATGCTGTCTTTATATTTTTAAGACCGACTGATTTCCAGAGGGGTCAGAGCGCTTACCGAGTTCCGGATTCGAGACCTGATGGCGCCACGTTCCAGTCTATGCAGCTGTAGAATGGATACATGATTCTGCTCGAGTTAGTGAAGGTAAAAGCAGAGAGGAAGGGAACTGGTCACATCACCTGATAAGGCTGGACTTAGGACAGCGAAGTCTCTAACACTTTAATCCCCTATTGCAGTATCTGTTATGGGACTACCTTTGCTGTTATATATTTTTCACGAAAGAATGAATATTTGAAAAAAGTGAATTCTAGTAGTTCTGTCTTTATATGTGAAACTGGAAAGTTGCTTTTTGCACGTTTTTGCAAGAGGTGGTATGGGGTAGGTGAGGAAGAGAGATGAATTATAAATAACTGTGCGGTACCTACCAATATTCTTTTTTATAAATGGGTACTTGTGGTGGATTTGATGTTAAGAAATGTTGTTGTTATGTACTCTTAGTGTACTGAATGAGGTCAGCCGTGAAGGTCACTGAATATAACAAATTATTATGGTAAGTGTACAGGGTACCTTTCTGCTACCACCTTTATGATCTCATTCAGACTTTATTTTTTGACTAGAATGTAAGATGACTACGTTTGGTGTCTAGGGTTATGAATATGTAGTGTACTGTTGCATTAGCCAACTAAACATATAAACAACTATTTTATTATCCAACTCAACGCAACAATACTACGACAATCACATACAAACTACACTTTAAAAGACTATCTTAAGTAAGTCAGTGGTTGAATTTTGTGTAACGTTAATTTTTTACCATTTATTTTGTCCTGACTCTATTTGGTTGAATCAGGACTGACAATCAAAGTGAAATCAAGGTAATTATTTACATTAATCAATTTACACAATGGATCTTCTGTCCATAATACAAATATTATTATAATAAAAGTGTGTAGGTGCAGTTTTCTAAATTAGGTTGATACTGGTATATATATATAATGGTAGGTTGTTGGTTAACATCCCTCCCTATAGTTCATTTGCTTTTCATTTGTCACAGGTGGAATTTTTTATTAATATTTTCAGTCTTTATTCTTAAAAACTAGAGTTCATAGACGTTGAGCTTCCTGGTGCCAAACAGGCACTTATCTTCGAAGGATAACACCGGTAGATCTTTTTCTAGGCTCGCTGGACAATATGTTCCACTTATTGAAAGGCAATGGCATCCAGCACGTGCCCGAAATATGCAAACAGTGTCAGGAATCAATCAGTTCCCACGAGCTTGGTATTACGTTAATGACAGGGCCACAAAAAAACCCTGAAATAAGAAGGTTATGCATCCTTCTTTATAACAATAGGATAGGTGTTATGCACCTGATGACAATCATATATAATTTTGTAGTTCTACACCTCTCTGATAGTCTATCATATGATGGATCAATCTCTAGGCTTTGCCTAAGTCTGCCATCGACTCACTTACTTACAGTCGTATGTTAGTAATTCACATTCAAAATTTATTTTAAATAAAAGGTTAATAAAATACAGATTTCAATGAATTTTACACAAGTAAACGATGACTGGCAAACAATTTATGGCACACTTTAGATCTGCCTTGTCCAGACTGCTTTCTATTAGTTTTAAAAGCACAAGCCTGCTCTCATCGCTCCTTGTTTATCAAAGATTTTTCTCAAAATGGCAACGAGCAGTCTACGTTTTTCGATAATATGTAATGCATTGGCCAATCGGACCATGCACATTTGAATCGAACTTTAAAAAAACAAACTCCCAACTACTATGTTTACTCCTGCAAATATTTTTTTAGTTTTAGGTCAACCAATCCTATCTAGTCTTTCTTTAAACTACAGCCAATCAAATCATAGGTACCTTTTAGTCCTCATTTCCCCAAAAGCTTTTTTCAAAACATGCTATGAAAAAAATAAGCAGGCATGATTTTTGTTTTCGTCAGTCCGTCTTACAATACATAGTATTTTTGCCAATATCTTGGTTATTTATTGTACTAGTGCTTAACTGACACCATATTATTGCTCAGGAAATCATAAGGCATCCGAATATATAATTTTTTATGGCCCTATGTATTATGGTTCATAATTCCATATTTTTTCTATGTTAGTCGTTCAAATTTAGAAACTACCCCTGTTCCATTCTTTTTCTAACTATTTTCAAACTAAATACGAGACTTGTCCGTAGTACGTTAGAATTACGTCATTCCTTATAAGAGCTAAGGTTGTTTACATGATTCAATTGACGAACATTTTTTAGTTTTGTATCGTAATGTGAAAATCGCACAAGGCTATGTCGCGCTAGTTGGCTTTTGTGAAATCAACGCGAGACGGCGTCCCCTAAGTTCTGTCTTTCTATTCCTTCCCTCTCTTTTCTTTTATTCTATCACTCTATCGTCTTGAACTTGCACAAGTGTTACATTTAATCTCAAGGACGAATTTCGAAAAGACAGTATCTTTCATTCGGCTATAAGGCTTATCAAAATCCGCATACCAGCTGGCGTGGGGACGAAGAAGCTGGACTCAATTTTTATTTTCTATCTTATTTTTGACTTTATGCACTATAATATTCTCTAATTTAGCAAGTGTATTTAGAATATCGTCACACATCTCCCCACTTTAGAACAGACTATCATATGTCAGTTCATAATTCGAAATACACATAGATAAATTTAAATCACTATGCCTGGTGACTACTCTGATTTTCGTCGTACGGGTGTCTACTTAAAAAATCTGCACC
>JAMPIV010020966.1:0-126079 GCA_024509875.1 Oreohelix idahoensis
TTGATAGGTTTTGTGAGGTGAAAGAGTGATTGGGTTGATGGGGGTAATTGTTGGGATTGGGAATTGGGGTGATTTGGGAGTTGAGTGGAAGATGAGGGTTGTTGAAGGATGGTTTGGGTAAAAGTAAGGTTAGGGAGGGTATGTGATTTATTATGTAATATTGTTTGGTTATGAAAGTGGTAAAGGGGGAATGTGTAAATGAAGAAAGCATGATTTGGGTAAGAAAAAAATATGGCCCGCACAATTGCGAGATGGGAATGGAGTTGTCGTAATATACGAGATCTCATACAGGTGGGACAAGAATCTGTGAACATAAGGATAAATCTTTTTCCCGTATTACTCTAACTAAAATACCATTATTAAGTATAAAGGCCTGTCTGGGTTTTGCAAGGTTGGTGCTTGTATTCTTTTTGTGTACATACTGAAAGAATTTTTTTTAATGAATTATCATTCTTTTGCAATGCTGCAAACAACTCCCGTGAAATAGGAGCATCATCATCACAAGTGGTATGAACTGTAGGTTCAATAGGTGTATCATGCGACATATTAGTAGCTTGCGCTCTAGTCACTACTGCATTTGCAGTTTGAATATGTCGCTCTTCCCATTCAGCTATTTGCTGAGGTGTACACTCTTTAATACCATGTATGCGACCCAGTATTACATCACAAATTGGGTTAGGCAGAAGACATGCTTGGATCTTTCCTGATAAGAAAGGTGTGTTACGATCAATAATAGCAGTGGGAAATGTTTCAATTGTGCCACCAAATGTTACACATTTGACAACCCGGCCCGTGGCACAACTTGGGTTGATCAGCGAAGTCCGGACACCGATTGTTGTATGACAACCTGAGTCAAATAGGAGAGAGCATGAAATATTATTGACAAATCCCTTGTGAAACTTAAGAGAGCCCTGTCCCTGGTGTACTGAACGCAGCAGTGGCTGTACAGACTGCAGGCAGGCTAGGCAAGGTATGTCCGCAACGCAGCGTCGTGATCGCCTTAGGCTGGAAGAAGAGGTCGAGCATTCTGGAGCAGTCTTTCACCTGGGAACAATCTAGAGAACAAGACATAGCATTGTGAGTTTCAGCTACTTTACCCTGTTCAATGTTAGCCTGTGTATCATTAAAAGCAACATTAGAATGTCTAACCTGTTATTATTCGACGATCTATCTCGTCGGCGCGATCGATTGTGATTTTTTGTCATTAAAATTGCCATAATTGTCGTTTCTTTTTCTGCTAGAGTTAAAATTTGGATTAGTCCCGATAATTTGTAGAATGATCGTTATGATGTTGGTTAAATGGTTTATTTCCAAAAAATTGTCTGTTTTGCGGACCCTGAGATCTTGATCTCCAGTTTTGTTTATTATAATGTCCTTGATTATTTTTAAAATAATTGTTACCAAAAATCTCGCGATCTGTGAGTTTGGTTCCAAGAAACATTAAATGGAGCAGATTGTTGAAATTGCTTCCCTTTGTAAAAGTTATCATTGTTGAAATTATGTTTATTTCCCTTATTGACATACCTATCAGCACTAAAAGAACGATTGCGTGAAAAATTGTTCTGTTGTGCTGCAAATGCAACAGGCAATTCACTCTTACTCTGCGCGTTACTTAGATACATGTGTGGGTGAGCAGTGCAAAAATTTTTTGCATGTTCTTCTAAATTTTTCATAGATGGTGATAAAGGTTTCCGTTCGTGTAAAAATGCGAGAAATGTAGGGTTTACCGACGAAAGTACCTTATCGCGCATCAGTAAATCAAAGAGACCTTCATACGACTTTTCAATTTTGGATAATTCGATCCATCTTTCTAATGTTAGTCGTATCTGTGACAGAAAATCACTAAAAAATTTCTGCCAGATTGAGGTAGTAATGGTGTGTGAAATTCTCAAACGATATTCGTTTTCTGTCATTTGGAATTTTTGCAGAAGTGCTGCTCTAAGAGCATTGTAGTCGTTTTTCTCACCAATGCTGGTGGTATGATAAACTGCTAATGCATCTCCTGTAAGTAATCTGGATAAATATGTACAGTATAGCGCTTTATCCACGTTATAAGACCCACAAGTGGCCTCAAACCTATCCAGGAAGAATATTACGTCATCAGACGGGGGGATTAAATTTTGGCAATTTAAGGTTAATCTCCTTAAAATGATCCTGTCTGGATGAAGTGTGGCTTTCAAAAGTTCTCTGAGAATTAGCTTCCTGAGTTAACCTAAGTCTCTCATATTCTGACTCTGCTAATTTCAGTTCATGCTGTCGTTTTTTTCATTCTCTTCCATCTCAAGCTGAAGTCGTTTTACATTTTGTTCCGCTATCAATCTTCTCTCTTCCATTTCCTTTTGTTTCTGTTCCATTTCCTTTTTAAGTCTTTCTTCAGCCTCCTTTTGTTTCTGTTCTGCCTCTCGCAGAAATCGTTTCTCTTCTAATTCAGCGGCTAATCTCATTTTTTTCTCATCTTCCTCAGCAGTTAATCTCATTTTTTTCTCATTCTCCTCAGCCTCAATCCGTTTTCAAATTTCATCTTCTTCTCATGTTCCTCAGCCTCAATCCGTTTTTGATCTGCCTCAAATTTCATCTTCTTCTCATGTTCCTCAGCCTCAATCCGTTTTTGATCTGCCTCAAATTTCAAATTTTCCAAACGTAAAGTTTCTAACCTTCTCTGATCAGCTTCTATTTCTTGAGCTTTCTTATATTCTGACATAGCGAATTGTCTTACCTCTTCAGCAGGTATTTGCAAAGCTTTTGCTTGCTTAATGAAATAGTCTAAGGTAGCCATTATTCAAGATTATTATGTAATAATACTATTTAAAAGTGTTACTACAACTAGTGTTCTTCGTTCCTGTTCTAGAACGGTAAAATCAATTTATATAATAGGCAATAATATTAATAATTAATAATGTAATTTATAACATGTAATGGTGTGAAAGCAGTAATGTGACAGACAATAGCACAATAATGACACGACAAGATATTCAAAACAAACGAAGACGTTCGCAGAAATCCAATTAAAATAAAATGAGAAACTAAAATGGAATGTCGTAAAGAATTACGATGATAACTGCGATTAAATAATGCACAAGACAATTGACAACACAGTGTAAAAAACATAGGTGTTGGAAAAAAACTAAACGACAGGAAAGGTGAGATGGACAATAATCACATACAAAATTCATCATAAAACTAAGGCACAAGTAAAAATAGCTACCAAAAACAACAAGTAAACGTGACACTACAGCTAAAACAGACAGGTGTCACAGACCACCAGACACAGTGGACCTAGAATCCTTCTACGCTCACGCGTAGGAACATTCCACTGCGGGAAGTCTGCAAAATAATGTCCTACAGAACGTCTGACGAAGAGCCCGAATTGGCTTCGAGATGGATCTCGTTCGTCAGATCTACCTCCCAACCTCCCGCGAAGAATACACAAAACATAACACATAACATAGAAAATATATATATATGGACATTTAAGGCACAGCTAATTGTAATAAAGTGTATAACGGATACAAGTTATACTTAGCTCGCGTGCAGGTAAAAATCAAAGTGCCTTGTCCCCGTGTATGTACGTTAGAGGATGCAATACTTCGCTCTGCGTATATCAAACTAGCTCGCACGTAATAATGATGAAGAGATGATCTCCAAGTAATCAGTCACTGTGAAACTTGACGTGGAGGTTGATTGAAGACCTTGAGCATTTGAGTTGATTATGATTCATATTCCGCTAGGATCCAAATTGAGATGATGTCGCCTTGAAAGTAAAAATTCTTCTTTTCAAACGATCAATTGGATGGGTACGTTCCTTTGAAATCACTTCCAGACCACACTGGCCTACCAGTTATTGTTGGTGTCGTTTTCATAGTGATGAATTGAAACGCGAATGGTTACAACGGAATAAATGTCAACAATGTTTTTTTTTTCAAACGAAAACCAACAAGTATCTTGAATTGGGTGAACTGGTCAAGTATTGGCAGCACACAAGTCGTTGGTAACTTTACATAGATTTTATTCACCAGGACACGAAGTGGACAAGACGGACATCGTCACAGGCGCAAAGATCACACGACAACATATTAATTATTGCTGCTAAAGTTCCTGAAGATTCTCTTCTAGTAAAGACCTCTGTCCATAGACTAAGGATTACAAAACTGTTACCGTATAATATCCTTCTCAGTCACGACCGTTGACCTTCTTTCAAGGACGTCTATCATGGTAACGTATTCATACTCTGGGATGAAATCTTCCATATTACATTTGTTAAAATTCCCAGACGTTCATCCTACATAGCGTTGTACATCATATAATTTCACACAAAGTCATATACGATAATCCTATCAGTTAAAGGCTTTCAGTTGGCTAACCTCTCTTTACATCCGTGCCACGACTTTGGCATTGAAGCATGTACGGCATTTAAAACATGTGCATAAGGTAAACAATATAACTTCTTCTACTCGTAGGAATTCTCCGTCTACGATCCAAATCTTAAAGGCAAGCGACTCTGTAGATCCATTCTAGGAATGATAAAATTCCCGCTAGATTAGTAGTAAAGCGGCCTTTTTATGCAGCATTAAAATAAGAAGTGGGCGATAACTTACGTGACATAACTGCGATTGGCTTCGACCTGAAGACCAATACAAATCACAATAATAAATGGCTTCCTTCAACATGCCATTGGATACACAATATAAAATTACAATCATGGACACAAGCCAGTTCCATGTTTCCACTTCAAAACCTGACGTCACAAACTAACCCAACTAGGTTACACGTGCGTTCCAAAGCAACACTCACTGCTTTGTGCACGTCAGTGCGTGAATCAATCGAACGCTCAAATAATATAACTACATAAAACTGGTGCGTACATTTGGCAGGACCGAAGACTACCCCCTTAGGTAATAAATGTACGTAACAATGACTCTATAAAGTTTTTGTTTTGTAGTTGTCAGGATAGAACCTGAAACAAAAATAAACGTAACCCCTATATGCTACATCACTATTCCATTATTACACAAGATAGGGACGATAGACAGTGTCAGATAATGTGCTAGCAAATGCACAGGACAATATATACCAGCACTACCCACATCCAGTTCACCATGACTACACTTTCCTTTTAAAACCTTAGTTAGATCCATCTGTCCATGATCCGCCTCCATACAATGATTTGGTCTAGTATAAAATACTAAGTAATACCTTGATCCATACATTAAAACAATTTCTGTCCTTCTTTCTTATATTCCAGGCATGTGTCCCATTTCCTCAAGAAATATTTCTTTAAAAGCTTTTCCAAACCTACAGACATAATTTTGCTATCATTCTCAATTTAATTTGAATGTACACAGGCGGGTAAGTCCTTCAGAAATTACACAATGGTTGCAGAAACACGTCTACACACTTACCAACACACTGTAGTGAATCAATAGCAGATCATATAATTATATATATATATATATATATATATATATATATATATATATATATATATATATATATATATATATATATATATATATATATATATATATATATATATTATCTTTTTCTTACCCTCAGGCACACACAGACGAGCTGTTAATGGCAAACTTGATCTGCTCTCAGGTACAACTGGCAAAGGCAGTCTTCATTTACAAGTTACCGCTTCTTTCTGATCGCTGTGTTTTTCAAACCTTATGGTCCCAATTTAGCAAGGGCAAGGTCTATTTATACTAGCACATCCGGCATATCGGAAAGCATGGGGGCTAACGGGGTTTTGCGAATCCCAACATGAGGCACATTTTGTCTCTCTGTTCAATTATGAAAAACTAGTTTCCCCCTTATCTTTTTTATTTCTGGAGCGATTTTATTCATCTAAGGCTTAAATTATACCCTGAATTAATCTTTATCTTCCTAGCTAAAAATCGTTTAGTTTCCTAAGTGCATTTTATTCTATGCATATTTTAATTACCTAAATTAGGGACTAACCCGATGTGTCGAAGCCTTTCCACTCACTATATCTCTCTTAATAAACTACTTTTCGTGGAAGTCTTTACACCTACCTCTAAAGTAACATTCCTGTTGTAGAATTAGAGACTTCTTCCAAGTGGTACTTCTTTCCTACTTATGTAATTAATTTGCATCCTTCACTCGGTTGCACAAATGAGGACTGACCATTTTGCCTGTCCAAGGCTGTAGCAAACACACGAATACGGAAGTTTTTCCATTGGCTAGTGTATCATACAATTTCTACAATGTATGGCGCGCGGTTTTCGTCAGAGTTACTCAGGATTATACAGAAGCTGTGTTGTGAAGCAGACTAACTCACGACAATATTGTGCAATTCTTTGGGTCTATCTATTCTCAACATCTGTTCCACAGTTATGGATGAACTGTGTGCCTGTAAATAATCTCATATTGGTTGTCTCTGTTGTTTATACGTCCTACATTTTAGTAGGAAATGCTCTATATTATTTTTTCTAGACATTCAGTACAGGAAGGTTCTTCTATTCTAAAATAGCACATTCCTACTAACAGTCTTAGAAGTTTCTTTTTGCTAGGAATATTTAGTTCTCTAGATATCTGCGACAACAGTAGATCTGGATTTAGAGCACGGGGAAGATCAAGAGGCAGATAATAATACTTCATTAAAATGGGCTCATACCAGTAAATGCGACAAACTTGGCTCAATAACGAAAACTTCTGCTCTGTTGCGTAACTCTAGTTAATCACTGATGGCTTCTAATTTGACCCAAGAACGAAAACTTCTGCTCTGTTGCGTAACTCCAGTTAGTCACTGATGGCTTCTAATTTGACCCAAGAACGAAAACTTCTGCTCTGTTGCGTAACTCCAGTTAGTCACTGATGGCTTCTAATTTGACCCAAGAACGAAAACTTCTGCTCTGTTGCGTAACTCCAGTTAGTCACTGATGGCTTCTAATTTGACCCAAGAACGAAAACTTCAGCTCTGTTGCGTAACTCTAGTTAGTCACTGATGGCTTCTAATTTGACCCTTAACGAAAACTTCAGCTCTGTTGTGTAACCCGTCCACTGATGACTTCAAACTTAAGGGACAGTTAACAAATAAAACAGTAAAGACAAGTTTCACAACATTAAAGAATCGCCCGACACAGGATGGCCAATCGTTTAACATATACTTCAAAACTTGACGATCAACAGTAATTTCCATACAGCAATACAGGCATCTTTTACTATTATATAAATAATATCCACTTGATCCCTGAATTATATATCCCAGCAATATAACATTATAATCGTCCCATATCACCGTGTCAAACTAATTGACACATACCAGCCGGACACGAAGAAGTCACCGATACAATCTATTTGACATATCCTTAGGTCTGAAAGTCCATCTTCAAAGTTTAATGTTTATCAATATAGTGTCTGCAAGTTCCTAGAACACCACTCGTGCTTCTTTATGGGTTACACCAGATGTTTTCAAACTTTTTTGGTCCGCGGCTTCCTTGACCTGTGCATAAATCACCGCGGCTCCTCTCTATACTATTTATTGATGGACCTTGGCTCATAATATCGAGCCCAACACTTTTCCCAAGCCACCGCGACGCCCTTAGCTGAGGGCCGCGACGCCCTTAGCCGAGGGCCGCGACGCCTTTAGCCGAGGGCCGCGACGCCCCTGGAAGCCGCGACGCACAGTTTGAAAACCTCTGGATTACACGATTTCATTATTGTCGTGAAATATTCTAATTCACATATATAAATTAAAACGTAAATATAAAGCCTAACAAATAACTTCAATAAAGGAAAGAAGAGTGGTAAAGAACAGTGCTGTTACAATGACTGTACTCGAAATCCCCCTTGTTTTCTACTTCGTCTGCAAATTGTAACGTTTCACGTTGATAGTAAAAGCCTACTGCTTCAATACTCGCTTTCTACGATAAAACATGTGCTGCATTTCTAAGGAAAACCTTGAGATACGCAGGTTGACCTAGATTTAAAATTCCATTCATGTCTTTTTATACACTACGTTACCTAAAACGAAAGACAGATGGACTAAAGATAGAAAGAAGGGAGGGCTGAAAGCAGGGACGCAGGCAATACTACCACAGTCGCGCGATACACAATTACTACCATCACACGTGTAAGGCCACAAGCACTAGCTTTTTTTCAAATCGACAGTGATAAACAACACTACCCATACCAGAGTTAGGTTTTAAAAACTTACAAAACGCTTATTAGGAAACCTGACATTCTACTGTTTTATGTCTAAAATCCTGACATTAGTCTGACAGTACAGCAGGACAGGTGGCGGTTCTAAACATAAAAAATAAAAAAAACTACACGACTATCCTGGAAAATACATATTTTGAACGCAGCCCCTTAGCCCCATTAAATTTGTATATTTGGGTTCCTTAGGACTTGCTGACAAATAATATGTTAAACATTACGCAAATAGTCTAGGAAATAACAAATTATAGCCAAAAGAAATAGTGAGGGATGTCAGACAACACCCAAATCAGAATCGCTCAGTGGCAGATTTTTCAACACACCATTGTACGGGAAATAGGCTGACATGTTACCTCCTATTTGATTGGCGGAAAATAAATGTAAGGCTAAACACGATTAGTCGGACTATAAATACTACTTCGTTGTTGTTAGGGGAAACGTGAGTAGGAGTACTTTTTTGAAAAGCTGTGTAAACATGGCATGATTGGTTAGACCTGCCAATATAGTCAATTAGAGGCGTCAGGTCAACACCACATTTGCAAATAAACTTACTACAGAACCAGTGCGTTGAGCGCCAGTGCATATTTTTCTAAATAAAAGCCTGGGACATCGGCAGATCGAAATTGTGCTATATTCAGTGCCAGTCAACGTAATTCTGTATTATTCCATGAATTGTGGGACTGTGGTCCTAAAGTTATTGAGCAGCACCTGGTCAGAGCTTTGCTGAATCCAGAGGCGGACAGCATACTCCTTGGTCCATATAGCAAACAGTGAGGTGTCTCCAGAATACAGGGAGGCTATCGAGCAGAGGAGTCCTTTCCTGCCGCCATCACGAAAGATAAGCCTATGTGGCCAGCGGAGCTCAACATTATGTAACCCCATCTTAAACTGACATTGTGTAAAAATAAGAGGGGAAATTAATTGTTTTAATGAACGGAACTGAGAACATCTCCAATACTAGTTCCAACAGAAACAAACACTTGAAGTCATGATGACAAATAACAACATAGCTTGAAAAAACAAAACCAGTATTACCTCATAGTACCACTACACAACTGACACACATAAGATAATATTAATAAAATATGTCACTACAAGATTCATATTGATAAATTCTGTACATATAACTTGTAATTAAAATTGATTGTGATTCCTGGTTCACTTTGTATTTGAATCAGGACACCTATATATTAATGAAAAGTACTTAATACATATTGATATTTGAAAATTTACCAGTGACTCATTTAAGATAGTCTCATAGAGTGTTATATGTATGTGAGTGTCAAACTGTTGTCAAGTGTGGTGGAATAAATTAAATTGTTTATCTGTCTGTTATTGTTGTGACTTACACTTCATCATTTACAACACCCTAGACATTCAACGTAGTCATCACAATATTCCAGAATAATTCTGACTGAGGTATAAATATGTGGTAGCAAGTAAGGTCATCTGTAATACACTACACTTATTAGATACAGATACCTTCACAGCTGATCTCAGTCAGTACACTAAGTCCCCTATAAATATTTATAATATCCCACTTTACCACATATATTGGGGGCTCGCTCCAAAGATATTGATCTTTCTCCTGTTATAGATATTGGGAATAAAAAGAATTAAAAGGCATCCTTGGGTGGAAATAAATAACGTTGAGCTCTCAGTGCCTGTAGTGTCCTTAGATAATTATTGATAGATTGAATTGTTACAATTGCATCTTAGACAATGGCCGACTTGGCAAAATTTCGATCTGCTGCTGTACAGACTGCGAAAGAGTTAGGAATGGACGGACAAATTATGATTGCTTATGTCACGGCTGAATGTGACAAATATATTGAACGGGAAGAAAGAAGATTAGAAAAAGAGGCCGAAAGAAGGTTGCAGATTGAGGCTGAGGCTAAGAGGTTGCAGATTGAGGCTGACAAAGAGGCTAAGAAATTGGAAGTAGAGGAAAGAAGATTGGCTGCAGAAAGGGAAGACAAGCGATTAGCTGCAGAAAGGGAATCAGAAGATAAAAGATTACAAAGGGAACATGAGTTACGACTAAGGGAGTTTGAGTTTCAAGGCCATGCTCCTGAAAATGGTGCCAGTCCCTTTGCCTCTGATGCCACTGCTAGCCAGGGAGCCTCAACCTCAGCTATGAATTTTCATTTAGCTCATTTTGTTGAGAAAGACGATGATATTGAGAGCTATCTAAATAGATATGAACTATTAGCTACCACATATGGGTTAGAGAGAGAAAGGTGGAGCTTAAAGTTATCTCAAGGTCTTCGTGGGGCAGCTTATGAAGTTTTTGCCAAAATGAGTAGAGGTGATCAGGAAAATTATGACATGCTAAAGCAGGCTCTTTTGTTAAGATATGAAAAGAACGAAGAATTTTATAGGAAAAAATTTAGGAATGCTAAACTACTGTCAGGTGAAACCTACCACCAGTTCTCTGCACGAATAGAGACATACTTGGAGAAATGGACTTCTCTGGGGAAAACCCAAGATCTTAAGGAAATGGTCCTTATAGAACAACTAAGAGAGTCCATGGCTCCAGACATGAGAAAGTTTCTCATGGAACAAGGTGCAGAGAGGCTGGGTGAGTTGCTAAATGTTGCTGAAAGGTATCAAGCAGCTCAGGCAGAAGTATCAGGTAATAAAAAGAAACAGCTGGAAAATTTTAGGGCACCACAGAACTTTAATAAATTTGATCCTAGAAATCAAAACAAAGGTACGCACCAATTTGATAGGCCACGGTATGACAATAAAAATAAAACCCCACAATTCGATGAAAGGAAATATGATGAAAGAAAATCTTTCAACCAAGGGAAAAGGTGGTGTAAAAATTGTCAGATGGACAATCATGACACTGACCGTTGCAGAAGGAAACCTGTGTATATGGCCACCCTTCAGGTCAGGTCGACCTCAAGACAGGAGGAGGATATTATGTTAGATACCACTCCAGAAGAGATGAGGAAGGCACAGGCTGGGGATAAGACCCTCAAGCCTTGTTTCAGGAAATTGTCAACTTGTCATACAACTCCAGGCAAGGGAGATTTTTACATGAAAAACAAGTTGATGTATAGGAAGACTGGAGCTAGATCCAAAGGTCAGGGACAGCTGGTACTTCCTAAAAGATACAGGACAGAATTAATAAGGAGCCTACATGTGAAACCAGATGGGGACCATGAAAAAATAGGTACCATCATCCAAAAGGTGGCTCACAATTATTATTGGCCCAAGGCAAGATGGGACATTGAGAATTTTGTAGAAAGGTGTAGCATAGCACATGAGGGAACACCCACAAGTGGGAACATTGATCAGGACCTGGACACGCCAAGGGGCAAAATTAGGCCTGACAATAAAAAGAAAAATAAATTTGATAAAGTGGACCAAAGGGAATGGGAAGCCCCTTTTCACGGACAAGCTTCACTTAACTGTTTTACAATGGCCACTATGCGGAGAGTGCAAAAAGATGTCTTACCCCAGGATAAGCCGAAAATCCCTCAACCGGACTTAAACAAACTGGAGGAAGAGGATGTAGAGAGGAAATCTCTCATCAAGAATTTTAAGTGGGGAGAAAGCCCCAAGAGGAAAATTGGTAGCGGTCGTTTTATGCATGATAATTCTGGGAAGAAAAATCATCACTATAGCGCTTCGAGTGGAAGAGACCATACCGGTGCATGGACAAATAGGTCCACAAAATTAAAGGTCCATATGTAACGCTGTTAAGAACGTGGACTGATGAAAAGGCAGAGGAAAATATTACATCCTCATACCAATATGTGAATGAGCTTACCACTCGTTTAAAAACTGGCTGGAAACTTGCCAATGAAAATTTGAAACAAGCCAGGAAGAAACATGCTGCCTATTATAACAGGAAGGCGAAAGACAGAGATTTGGCTGTGGGAGAGAAGGTACTGCTTCTTCTCCCCGGTAGTCAGAATAAGTTACAAATTAGATGGCAAGGTCCATATACAGTTCTAGAGAAGGTGTCTAGAACCAATTATAAGATAGATAAGAAGGGGAAAGAAAAAATCTATCATGTGAATCTCCTGAAGAAATATTTGGAAAGAGAACATCAGGAAGAGACACACTTGTTGACCTTGTCCATTGCCATGGAGATGAAAAAGGAACCACTTTCATCATTTGAATATCCATTACACCCCTGTGAGACAGCGGCACAGGTGAAAATCAGTACACATTTAACGAAAACTCAGAAAGAGAGAGTGCAACAGGTTCTAGATACTCATACAGAGGTGTTAACAGACCGACCGGGGCATACAAACTTTTTGGAATATGATATGAAACTGATAGACCCCACACCTGTATGTATGAAACCATATTCGATTCCTTTTGCTAAGGAGAAAGCTTTGAAGGAAGAGATAGACTATTTGTTGAAGGAAGGAATTATTTCACACAATGAATCTTCGTATAGTTCCGGTGTTGTACTCCTAAGGAAGCCCTCTGGAGAACATAGACTCTGTATAGATTACAGGAGACTGAATGCTATTACAGAAGGACAGGTGGATCCATTGCCGGATACAAATCAGTTGTTTGCCAGGCTAAATAAAGCTAAATATTTCTCAAAAGTGGATCTGAGTAAAGGCTACTATCAGATTCCAGTAAAACCTGAGATCAGACAAAATTGTTGGATGTAAACATTTCGGAGGAACGTAATGAATCCCTGAGTTGCCTCTTTAATTGAGGATATTCCGAATGTTTCATACAGGCTAATAAGAAGATTATGGGATCCACTACGAAAACTCTGCTATCACCAGGTATATGTTATCTCCTCATAACGTACATTTTGAGGAAAATCTAATGTTCTCTGGACATGTCATTGCGCAGACTCAGAGAAGAGAAATGGTGAATACGGGTTGTGAAGCAGCATTAAGACAAGCAGTCACACTTGCGGCTGTTCAGTAACATAACCGAAAAATATTATTGGTTGTAGAGGTCTGAGGCAGATTTCATGAGTAGTGCCTACTCTGAATGGACCCAACTACATAAAACCATGATAGCACAACAGCAGAGTAAAGTCGAGTTGACTTACATTTATCTATGTGTATATAGATTATCTAACATTTGGAAATTACGATCATTGAATATACATACCAAGCTTCGTCTGTTTAATTCAAATGTTATCTCAGTGTTAACATACGGCTGTGAGAGTTGGAAAATAACAAAATCATTGGAGAACAACCTGAATACATTCGAGAACAAATGTCTTAGAAAACTCATGAACATCAGTTGGAAAGAATTCAAGACTAATCGACAAATAAGAGAAGACTCTAGGCAGAAATATGTCTCCGACTATATAAGGAAAAGACGATGGTCATATATCGGTCATGTCCTACGAATGCAAAACAACAGAATACCACTACAGGCGCTCACTTGGGTTCCTGAGGGTAAGCGGAAAAAAGGAAGACCAAAAGAAACACTCAGAAGAACAATAATAAGAGAAGGAAGAACGTTGGGCCTAAATAATGTGCAAGAGCTAAGAGGAGTGGCGTCACAACGAACAACCTGGAGAGCACTGGTTTCTGCCTTATGCGCCGTGTTTGGCGCTTAAAGAATTTATTATTATTATTATTATATAGAATAAAGGACTGACATAAGATGTCTGTTTTAAGAGGGGAGATGTCGTGAAATATTCTAATTCACATATATAAATTAAAACGTAAATATAAAGCCTAACAAATAACTTCAATAAAAGGAAAGAAGAATGGTAAAGAACAGTGCTGTCACAATGACTGTACTCGAAATCCCCCTTGTTTTCTACTTCGTCTGCAAATTGTAACGTTTCACGTTGATAGTAAAAGCCTACTGCTTCAATACCCGCTTTCTACGATAAAACATGTGCTGCATTTCTAAGGAAAACCTTGAGATACGCAGGTTGACCTAGATTTAAAATTCCATTCATGTCTTTTTATACACTACGTTACCTAAAACGAAAGACAGATGGACTAAAGATAGAAAGAAGGGAGGGCTGAAAGCAGGGACGCAGGCAATACTACCACAGTCGCGCGATACACAATTACTACCATCACGCGTGTAAGGCCACAAGCACTAGCTTTTTTTCAAATCGACAGTGATAAAAAACACTAAACACACGAGAGTTAGGTTTTAAAAACTTACAAAATGCTTATTAGGAAACATGACATTCTACTGTTTTATGTCTAAAATCCTGACATTAGTCTGACAGTACAGCAGGACAGGTGGCGGTTCTAAACATAAAAAATAAAAAAAACTACACGACTATCCTGGAAAATACATATTTTGAACGCAGCCCCTTAGCCCCATTAAATTTGTATATTTGGGTTCCTTAGGACTTGCTGACAAATAATATGTTAAACATTACGCAAATAGTCTAGGAAATAACAAATTATAGCCAAAAAAAATAGTGAGGGATGTCAGACAACACCCAAATCAGAATCGCTCAGTGGCAGATTTTCAACACACCATTGTACGGGAAATATGCTGACATGTTACCTCCTATTTGATTGGCGGAAAATAAATGTAAGGCTAAACACGATTAGTCGGACTATAAATACTACTTCGTTGTTGTTAGGGGAAACGTGAGTAGGAGTACTTTTTTGAAAAGCTGTGTAAACATGGCATGATTGGTTAGACCTGCCAATAGAGTCAATTAGAGGCGTCAGGTCAACACCACATTTGCAAATAAACTTACTACAGAACCAGTGCGTTGAGCGCCAGTGCATATTTTTCTAAATAAAAGCCTGGGACATCGGCAGATCGAAATTGTGCTATATTCAGTGCCAGTCAACGTAATTCTGTATTATTTCTATGAATTGTGGGACTGTGGTCCTAAAGTTATTGAGCAGCACCTGGTCAGAGCTTTGCTGAATCCAGAGGCGGACAGCATACTCCTTGGTCCATATAGCAAACAGTGAGGTGTCTCCAGAATACAGGGAGGCTATCGAGCAGAGGAGTCCTTTCCTGCCGCCATCACGAAAGATAAGCCTATGTGGCCAGCGGAGCTCAACATTATGTAACCCCATCTTAAACTGACATTGTGTAAAAATAAGAGGGGAAATTAATTGTTTTAATGAACGGAACTGAGAACATCTCCAATACTAGTTCCAACAGAAACAAACACTTGAAGTCATGATGACAAATAACAACATAGCTTGAAAAAACAAAACCAGTATTACCTCATAGTACCACTACACAACTGACACACATAAGATAATATTAATAAAATATGTCACTACAAGATTCATATTGATAAATTCTGTACATATAACTTGTAATTAAAATTGATTGTGATTCCTGGTTCACTTTGTATTTGAATCAGGACACCTATATATTAATGAAAAGTACTTAATACATATTGATATTTGAAAATTTACCAGTGACTCATTTAAGATAGTCTCATAGAGTGTTATATGTATGTGAGTGTCAAACTGTTGTCAAGTGTGGTGGAATAAATTAAATTGTTTATCTGTCTGTTATTGTTGTGACTTACACTTCATCATTTACAACACCCTAGACATTCAACGTAGTCATCACACTATTCCAGAATAATTCTGACTGAGGTATAAATATGTGGTAGCAAGTAAGGTCATCTGTAATACACTACACTTATTAGATACAGATACCTTCACAGCTGATCTCAGTCAGTACACTAAGTCCCCTATAAATATTTATAATATCCCACTTTACCACAATTATGTACTTCTGTGCACACACATTGGGACGTCCAGTCTCTACACTAGCCCGACCATCGTTTAACTTATTCTCTCTGGTCCCCCTAACAACCGTGTTCTCGTTACGCTTTTCCTGCAGCTTTTCTGCCATTCCGAAACGTGTTGCGTTGACGTCATGAGCTCCAGTTTCTCCAGCTTGGCTTGCCTTTAAAGGATCATCACATATGGCCCAAAGCCAGAAGTAAAAAACGGGTGGCATACCGTGCTTTCCACGCCTTCCAAGGTGCTCTCCAAATATGCAGAGCTAAAATACTGTGCTCTGGTTCTGGGCTCTCCCAAGGAATCATCTCGTCCTACACAGAGCCACTTCGCAGCTCCCCCTGCCTACCATGATGTCCATAGTGTAGGCCATTGTGAAGGAGATTACTGTACTCATATAGAGAAACCCAGTTTGTTAGAGTTTTTTTATTCAGTAATATTGGATCACATTATATGAGCGTGGGTGTGAAGTTCAACTGTTCGACACGGCATAGATGGACACCGCTATTTACCGCAGGTGATTTTGGAGGAGAGAGAAACGAGGCGGAGGGAGACTTGTGGTTTTGCGATGCTTGTCGTGCAATATACGAAGACGAAGGTGTTCAGCAGAAGTTTCGTTGGATATCCTTACAAAAAGTAGAGAACAAAACAAAGAAACTAAAGACAAAATAAAAACCGAAATCGTAGAGGAACTAAAAAGCAATCAAGAAAGAAGACAAGCAGCGGAACACAAAATAATCATCGAAACCATAATGGGTTACCTACCAAATATAATAGCGACAGCCATAGAACAACACATGCCGAAACAGACAACTACGAGTAGAGACCGAACAGGCAGCTAGTGGTCATTTTCAGGACCAATCATCTCCAGGACTAGGAACGGGATACCAGCGAAGACGTTAACACCCTATATACCCCAATATAACCGTTTGTAACCCGTAAGGCAGGAAATGAACACCATGAGAACGCCACGACACCATAAACAGACAAGCAACGAAGAAGTATCCAGACAGTCAGCTAGTGGTCCTTTTTAGGACCAGTCCTTTTCAGGACTAACAGACGACTAGCACCGAAGAACCTACACACAATATACCCCAATTATAACCAACTTTCAGGTTGAACAGGGTATAACAGCAACATAGCAGACAAAAGAACGAACGAACGAACAGCAGAAGTTTTCCACAGTGTGCTTTACAACCCGCTCCCTCCCCCCGGGGGCATGTGGAGGATCCAAGGGAGCGATAAGTGAAAAGAGTACGAGACGCTTGTCAAGAGGGTAAAGAGAATATTTGGTAATTAACAACATTATCCTATTGAAATATTGTGTAGCAGTGTTTGTGGGGGAAAAATTAAGTTTTTAAGTGTTTTAGTAAGTTTTTTTATAATAGGAAAAATAAATAAATAAGTAAGATAATTTATAGCTTTATGTTAGACTTGAATAAATTAGGCGTCACTGTTTTCAATTAGCAGCTGCTTTTATCTTCCACTCTTCATAGTTTAAAAAAATATATATAATACAGGGAAATGGAATTGGGCGTTCAAGATGGGCTCATAGAGCCAAGGGTGCTGTGACCCGAAAAGAAAAGTTAGGGAAACACTGGTGTTCAACAAGGTTTCTTAACCTGTGGTCCACGGACTCCTTAGGGCCCATGAAGTGATTCTAGGGGTCCCTGTACATAACCTAACATTAAAAATGTATATTCTTTTGTTATGCTTTTATGTAGCCTAAATTTTATTTTACAAGAAGGGGCCCATAGCCATCATTGGACAATAAGAGGGGTCCATTGTCTTTATCGGACAGCCAAAGGGGTCCATGACTCATAAAATGTTAAGAACCCAGGTGTACAGAATCCCAAATTCCACTAGATTGTCAGTTTAGGTGTTGAACTAAGTCCAAATATAAACGACCATTTTGGTTTAAGTTTTAAGGTGCAACGAACGGCTACGAGAGTGAAACGCATCTATCCACTCCTATCAAGTAGTCTCCACATAGTTACGATTCACTTCTTTAGCGAGGCGGTGTTCATTCTGATGGTTCTAGGTTCGAGTCTCCGGTAAGATTCTGTTGTCTAGTTTTCTACTTCTTTATGTCTCACGAGTGTCGGAAGCATGCCTTTATATGTGTATTATTTATTTACTGTTTAGGCCTACTGGCTTCGGGTTTCATATATGCCAGAACACATAATTCCACACCGCATTAAGGAAACAAAAAAGAATGAACATTGGAATAAAAACCCAGTACCATGGTATGATGGTGGACAGTTAGATAACACTGAACCCTTCAAATAACTCTACAACAGATGTGTGGAATAAGTTAAAAGCTATTAAAGGCAGACCGAAACATATGATAATACCTCATATAAAAAGACATGAAAGGGCAGAGACCGACTGGCAGAAAGCAGAGGTGCTGGCCAGGTACTACCATAGAGTTGGTTCTAAGGAAAATCTAGGACAGGCTGAAGTCAACAGAAGAACAACACTTCTTAAAAAACTCAGTAAAGAAGTACCTTATAATACTGATAATTTATCATATTTAAATGCAGATATTACAATGGAAGAAGTTGAAAATACAATAAAGGACAAAACAAATACATCAGCAGGGAATGACATCTTGAGCTATGAAATCTTGAAACACATACCAAAAAGTACCATATAAATTATAACTTCCCTTTTTAACAAAATTTGGAATACAGGAAAAATTCCCAAAACATGGAAACAGCAGTAATTATTCCAATACTAAAACCAGAAAAAGATGCCCATGATGCCAGTTCATACAGACCAATTTCTTTAACTTCCCACCTAGGTAAAATATTAGAAACCATGGTAAATAAAAGATTAAAGTTTTATTTGGAAAAACATAATTTATATAGTCAAACTCAGTCAGGATTTAGGAAGAACAGATGCACTATGGATCAGATAATTAAATTGGAACATGAAGTAAAATCAGGATTTCAAAAGAAAGAAAAAACTGTGGTAGTATTTTTAGAAATAGCTAGGTCTTATGATGAATGCTGGAGAGAGGGTGCTCTCTTTAAAATGAAGAATATAGGAATAACCGGTAAAATATATAATTATTTAGAGAATTTTCTGCAAGATAGATATTTCACTGTTCAGGTAAACAATGATAGATCAGAACTGTGTGAACAACAAAATGGAATACCTCAAGGATGAGTAATGTCTCCTTCAATTTTTACAATAATGGTAAATGATTTAGGTGATGAATTTAATGATGTAACAAATAAATTGTCACAGTTTGCAGATGATGTTTGTTGCTGTCATTTTTGACGGAGTCATCTGTCAAGTTATTTGCTTATGTTTTTATCATAAGAATAATTGTGTCTTTACCTGCGATGTCAGGTTGATTAGGGGTTGTCTTCCCTTGTTTATTCATTAATTGTGTTTGACCTTTAGGGTCAAAGGTAGATAGTTCGGGCGTATGCCCATGGGCAGGTTTTTTTAAGCGGGAGTTGAGTTAGACTTCCGGCAAGCCGGGAACTGTCCTGGTTTCTGAAGGGACGAGAGTCCATTGTGTTTTTCGGGAAGAATCTTCGAAGTGACTGCACTGGCAGTTTTCCCCAGTGAATCTCTGTGCGTTGGAATGACAGCAGAGTTCCTTGTTAAGTTCTGTGGATTCGGTTACAGGTAATACCGACTTTTTCCATTACTATGCTTTCGGTAGCAGAACATGTTAGAAGATTGCCTAGTCTGTGAACTGCAGCTCACCGGTCCTCCATTACAGAACTTATATGTTGTGCTCAAGGTAGCCATCCAAGACTATTAGTCTTCATACCATCCAGAAATCCAGTGACGAAGATATATTGTGGGAACCGCAGATTGGCGGAATTTATGTCTACAATAAGCATTACTGCAGGGTTGATGGTAACCTGCTTATCAGAAGTACACAGCCGACGTCAGAACGAGGCCTGTGTTTTTCGGCTATTATACTACAGCCTGATAATGTGCAATTGGCGGGGAATGCCAAGTTGCACCTATGTGTCAAAGTGATTAAGGTATCTGACGCGTTTAGTCAGTAATCCCAGGGCGACGCCACGAACTGTCCTTATTGAAGAACATTGTATTGACCATGCACGAATATTCAAATGTTTACCAGCTTGCTGAATGCCTAATGTATACCTATCGATTTCCGGTCAGCATGACCTTGTTTACAATGACTGTTCCTGTTGATACCATGTGTGTTCTCGTCAATAAATGTTTTGAAACGTGCCTGCAG
Organism: Oreohelix idahoensis; assembly: GCA_024509875.1. Classification (NCBI taxonomy): domain Eukaryota; kingdom Metazoa; phylum Mollusca; class Gastropoda; order Stylommatophora; family Oreohelicidae; genus Oreohelix; species Oreohelix idahoensis. Next base: position 20,107 of record JAMPIV010020966.1, read on the forward strand.
TGTCCAAGCATCCTTGACTACTGCATGTGAGTGTATGGGTTGCAGGGTCTACATACATACGAGCCTAAACACATTCGCGCCTTCATTCGCACCCACACTCAGTTCATCATACGCTCGCACTACACACCTAACAACATGTATACTGTCTTGGGCCAGTGATCACCTCAACAAGAGAAAAAGTACAGTTACATTTTTGGTGGACCAGTTACGTGGGCTCTTCTGATACATTTCTGGTGGACAGAGCGAGCAATTAACATTATTGATGACATTAATGTGGTCCAGAAATTTACATTTCATGGGGCTATTTGCGTGAGAAGGACAAGTACACATTACATTTCTGATCTGTGGGTTTAAGCTGGACAGAGCGAGAAATTAACATTTCCGTGGACTTATGCTACATTTATTATGCCTCCAGTGTTGTCCAGAAATTTACATTTCTACATGTGCTACATGTCATGAGGAACAAAGTGGACAACTGAGAATAACACACATACTCTATGCTTTCAAGTTTTGTCTACACAGGACAGAAATAGGTCATCAACTGTTGACCCAGATAAACAGTGCGAGCATTTATGTTATAATGCTACATAAACCACAACAGGACAAGTACTGAAGTTAACATCTAGGCATTTGCTACGTGGACCACAACTGCAAGTCGAGTCCCTTTTTGTAAACGGTACCGCTGGTCGTTTACACGTTTCAGTCAACAACAGACTTTTCTACGCCCGAGCATTCAAGCTACATTGTTCGAGGTCAAGTGTTTGTAAACAGTACGTGGAAATTGTAAACATTCAATGTGCAAGTCCTAAGTCGAGAAGGTCATAGTAACTTTTGTTCGTGAATACCACTTTATGCTACAGTGGATTTGACATTCAGTGCGCGCTTGACATTTTGTTTCTGTGTTCGCAAGGAGCAAGTTAGTTACTGTAATATCATGTGTGACTAAGCTTTATTTTGCAACACATTGAATTGATTGCTATTTATGTTAATTCTACTGTTTTTGTGTATTTTTCTTGTGTTTTTTTTTGCGGGTTTTCGGTTGGTGGGTCTTACAGTAAATATGCCACTTAATCGAGGGTTACTGTAAGCGTTCTGTAGGGATTGCAATTTTCTTAATTGAAATTTGCTAGCGACTTTTGTTGCTATTTTTTTTTTTTTAGCTGTGACGACATCAGTTAGTGTTGTTTTCGTTATTTTTCCGTTCTTTGATTTTCGATTAATTTTGTTTGTATCTGTTCTTCTCTCATTCCTTCCGTTTATTTCTTTACACCTTTTCGTTTATAACAGTGTTGCCATTTGTCTTGTTTATTTTTCGCGGTCATCATTACACATTTGTGTAACATTTTCTTTACTTTTTGCTGTATTGTTTTTTTGACTTCCGCGAACGTTTTCGGTCATTGTTCTGTATTTTTGTCTTTGTATTTATGATTGTACTACATTATTGTCATACACAGTCTACATACATACACTTGGTCATGTATTATTATTATTATTGATAAGGTACACTCTTCATATAGAGATTGTTAATAAAATATTATTATATAAGATATTTATACAAGTTCTTTGATAAAAGACTTGTTATCTTCAAAGATTGAGACAAGGTGAAATACATATTCAAGTTCTTAAAAAAAAAAAAAAAAAAAAAAAAAGACTTGTGCCCATAGTGAGTGGGATATAAAGGAATTATTTTCCACAGGTACTCAAGTGATTTTTTTTGTTACATTATAAACAAGAGGACCATACAAGGTCTTTGTCTAAGACTAAGAGAGTGAAATAAAGTGAAGTGAGTATACAAGTCTAGCATTTCAGACTTGTCTCCCATTGAAGTGGGATAAGGTAATTGTTGAATTTTTTCAGGTTACTGATCTCATTAGACAGAATGTCTACATTGGATTTCTTCATCCAGCAAGGGTTGACCCTTGGTAAGTCTGGTAAAGAATTGGAAGAATATTCATCTGCTCAATTCGCCATTGCATTAAAGTCAGATGAAAAGAAACAAAAAGAGGAAATTAAATTGAAAGCAGAAGCTGAACAAAGGAGAGCAGAAGCTGAACTAAAGAAGCTAGATGCTGAGAATAGAAGATTAGAACTTGAAGAGAAAAGGTATCAAAGAGAAGCTGCTGCTGAGGAGAGAAAAGCTCAAGCTGCTGCTGATGAAAGAAAATTCCAGATGGAAATGGAAGACAAAAAACTTCAAGCTGCTGCAGAGGGAAAAAAACTTCAACTGCTCAAGAAAAACTTCAAGCTGAGGCTGAAAATTAGAAAAATGGAACATGAGGAAAGAAAACAGAAGATGGAACTTGATGAAAGACTCGCAACTTTGGAGTTAGAGAAATTGAAATTGGCGAGTACGGGTGCTCAGCAAACAACTTCGAGTACGACAAAGGAGTTTGTTAATAGGATTAAATTGCCTCATTTCAATCCTTTAAAGGATGACGTAGCAGATTATCTAGATAGATTCCAATTTTTATGCGATACGCATAACATAAAAAAGGAAAAATATGTTGAACAACTGATGGAATTTTTTACAGGTGACACAGTGACTACTCTTATGACAATAGACGAACATGACAGGACTAATTATGATGTTGTCAGAGCAGCATTGCTAAAAAAATACCAACTAAAAGAAGAAGACTATCGTCTTCGTTTTAGGACAATGTTGCCAGAAAATGGAGTAGATTTCTCTGATTTTGTTACAAAAATACGTCGTACATTTACACGATGGGTTGAGTTGTCTCAGACTGAGAAAACATATGAAGGTCTAATGGACTTATTATTGCGAGATAAGGTTTTGTCATCTGTTAATGATTCTTTTCTTGCATTCCTTCATGAGCGTAAGCCTAAAAACTTAAAAGATATGGAGGAATACTGTTGTCAGTATGCCACCGCGCATCCCCATGCTACAGTTAGCAATTCTAAAGTGAAAGAAGGGTTGCCAGCTGCTTCGGCAACACCATATGGCCCTAATTTCAAAAAAAAAATTTCAGGGTGCTCAACAAAACTGGAATAGGGGAAGTAATCAGAATTACACTCAGAAGCGGAGTAATCCAACACATGATGGTTCTTTGTCTATGAATTGGAGACAAGATGGTAGTTCTCGTAATTTTAGTGGTAATAATTTGAGACACTTTCGCAAAGGCTATCCAAATAATAACTATTCGAACTTTCGAGGTAATCATTCTCGACGTCAAGATTATGACGATGGTGAATTTAGAAACCGGGATTCAAACCGGAATGATGATTACAATAGGCAATATGATAACAATTACAGGGGAAATGATAGTCGAAATAATTACAGGGAAAATGATAATCGAGGCAGACCTAAGTTTAACAAAAAAAGACCTTTCCAACAGGCAAACTCTGCACAACAAGAGTTTGATGGAGCCTGTAATACAGTAAATGATAGTGGTAACTCTAGGGCTATCACTGGTTGTGCTTTCGATTTTGGGAGAGCAACTGAATGCCCCCAATGCTTAACATTGTTCGACTCATCGACTGTATCTACTCTAAGTTGTGGTCACCCTCTTCCTGCTCTACCTGCTACAGTTGCGCATGATGGGAGAGGATCTCTCATCTTACATAAAGGTCTAATAAATGATAGGCTAGTCTCAGTACTTTTCGATTCGGGATGTACTACCGTCGGGGTTAGGGAGTCTCTGATAGATCCTTGCTGTGCCACTGGAAAAACAATCAAATGTGTTACATTTGGTGGTACTATGGAAAGTTATCCTACTGCTATTATTAGGATTGACACTCCCTTCTTCACAGGAGATGTCCATGCATGTCTTCTTCCTAATCCTATTGCGGATCTTATAATCGGTCGTATTCATGGGGTTAAGGAATGCACCCCGCAACAAATTTCTAGTTGGGAGAAAAAAAAACATTCAAACGGTCAATGCAGTGGTGACAAGAGCTCAGGCTCTTAATCCCCCAACTTCATCGGATAATAGTAATGAAGTTGATAGCCAAGACGAGCACTTGGTGATTTCCCATGACTCGTTTGTTAAACGTCAAGAAGAGGATCCTTCTTTGAAGAAATTCTTCCTTCTTGCAAAGAAAGGGGATCCCAATCAAAATACGAATCACAAATCGTATATTACTATGAAGAAAGGTATATTGGTACGGATGGTACAACACTCGGACAAGTCTATGCACTCGCAAATTCTTGTGCCTAAGTGTATGAGAGCCTTAATTCTTCAGCATGCACACGATTCTCAGTGTGCTGGACATATGGGTTTTTCCAGAACTAAAACTAGAGTCCTTGCGTCTTTCTTTTGGCCATTTGTGAATAAAGACATCCGAATTTATTGCCGATCTTGCAAAATTTGTCAAGAGGTCAAGTCTAGAGGTCCGAGACATGCTGCTCCTATTCAGGCTGCAGATATTCCGATTCGGCCGTTTCAGAAAATGGCTATAGACATCATTGGTCCGTTCAAAATTAAGTCAGCCAGAGGACACCAATTTATCCTCACTTGCGTGGACATGTGCACGCGTTGGCCAGAGGCTATTCCTCTGAAGAGCATATCAACTGTCGATATCGCTGATGCTCTTTGGCTCATATTTTCTCGTCTGGGATTCCCCGGAGAAATACTGTCGGACCACGGCACTCAGTTAATTTCGGACGTTATGTCTCAGGTAATGGCTACGCTAGACATTAAAAGGTCTCTCAGTAGTATTTATCATCCAATGTCCAATGGATTGGTAGAACGTCTTAACAGGACACTAAAGAACTTACTTGGCAAGATAACGGAGGATCATCCGGAGGATTGGGACAGGGTTTTACCTGCAGTCCTCTTTGCCTATAGAGAAGTTCCCAACGAGCATACAGGGTTTTCTCCTTTCGAACTTGTCTTTGGTGCGCAACCGCGCGGTCCGATGTCCTTGTTACACGATTTGATAACTTCTGATAATATTGACGATGATACACAATCGTCATATGAATATGTCATTGCTCTTAGAGAAAAGATTATCGAATCGTGCAGGTTAGCAACTTCATCTTCCGAATTTGCGAAAGAAAAAAGCTAGGCGATTTGCTAACAAGAAAAGACGCCTACGTCAACTTTGTCCTGGAGACAAAGCATATGTCTTACTTCCCTCAAGAGAGAATAGACTTCTCATTTCATGGAAAGGTCCATACACTATAGTCTCCAAAATTTCCGATGTCGACTATATTGTCGATGTGGATGGAAGGCATAAAACCTTCCATATAAATATGCTAACAGAGTTTATTGAACGTCCAGACTATTTGCAGCCTATTTTCCAGGCGATGGACGACTCTCCAGTCCAACATGGTCACATCTCATCCCTGTCCGTTATACAGGATGAGGAAACTATTTTTTTCTGACGTTAACTTACCTCTTCCTGCGATTCCACTGAATTCAACGGAATCGTGGAGGGACGTTACAATCTCTTCGAACTTGTCTTTTGAGGAGCAACGTCAAGTATCCTCTACGCTACAATCATATCAGGATGTCCTTACCGACATTCCTGGACACACAGATGTCATAGAACATGACATCATACTTACTGATCGTAATCCGATCAGAGTAAGACCATACCCAATACCTATTCATTTTCAAGCACAAGTCGAGAAAGAATTGGATGAAATGATTCAACTGCAAATAATTGAACCATCCACTTCAGCTTATTCTTCGTCGATAGTTATTGTTCGAAAGAAAGACAATAACATACGTCTTTGCGTTGACTATCGCAAATTAAATCAAGTTACGAAGTTCGATGCTGAACCTATGCCATTATTAGATGATCTACTTATTAGACTTTCTAAAGCTAAATTCTTTACTAAACTAGACTTGTCGAAAGGTTATTGGCAAGTCCCACTGACGGAACACGCCAAACCTCTCACTGCTTTTTCGACACCTAGGGGTCTGTTTCAATGGAATTTTATGCCTTTCGGGCTTATGAACGCCCCAGCGACTTTCGTGCGCATGATGCGACGAATTCTATCAGATCGTGCAGATGTCATCGCATATTTAGACGACATCTGTCTTTTCAGCGATACTTGGGAAGAACACTATTTGGGTCTAAAGGAATTGCTATCTACTCTACGTGAGCATAGTTTGACTGCAAAACCCTGTAAAGCTTTTGCTGAGTTTAGTGAAATTTCCTTCCTAGGTCATCGAGTTGGTCATGGTCTGTTGAAGACAGAGGACCAAAACATTTCGAAGATATTAAATATCTCGGTTCCGAAGACAAAAAAGCAAGTGCGTAGTCTCTTGGGATTGATACAATTCTATGGAAGATTCATTGAGAATCTGTCCTCCATTATGGCACCACTTTCATCGTTATTGAAAAAAGGTTCTCCTAATATGGTGCGTTGGTCCCAGGAATGCCAATCTTCATTGGATCAGGTTAAGAATTTGTTCTCATCTCATCCTATCTTAAGACTACCAACGATTGATAAGACTTTTGTTCTTCGTAGTGATGCCTCTTCCACTGGGATTGGAGCGGCACTAATGCAGGAATATTCAGGAACTCTGCATCCTGTAATGTATATTTCTAGGAAGCTAAATGCGGCAGAAAGGAATTACTCGGTTTTAGACCGTGAATTGTTGGCTATGGTTTGGTCCATTCTTAAGCTACAAAGGTTCCTTCTGGGCGCGCATTTCTTTATGGAAACCGACCAAAAAGCTCTTACGGCTATGCAAAGTAAGGATTTGAAGAGCTCGAGATCTACTCGTTATGCTATTGCTCTTCAGCCTTTCCATTTCACGGTGCGAGCTATCCGTGGTTCGGATAATGTGATGGCGGACATATTGTCCAGATGCCCACATGATTCCAGTTAAATCTTGTGTCCTAGTTTTTCCTGATACACTGTCAGACTTTTGGTCTGTCCTTAATATCCTAATATGTTGTAATACAAATGTATTTGGATGATGTTTAGATAATTTAACAAATTTCATTTTGTCCATCCATCAGTGATATGTTGCTAATATAGCATTGTAATTCATGACATTTGTATATTGCTATAATTATAGTATTTAGTAATGATTGATATATGATTGGTATTGCCAGCAACTTAGGTTTCTTTAATGGTACCCCCTTAGTTTGTTTGTTTGGCTTAAAGGAAATATTTTCTCCTATGTTGGGAGATGATTTGTATCCTCTTCAGACGCTTTATTTATGCGTCTATTGTACCTGATATTAGGTTCATTTTTTCATGAGCACATAAGTGATACTTGTGCAATCTTGCTCATGGACATATTAAAAAAAAAAAAAATTCATTTTTTTTTACTGGGGGGTGGAAGTAATATGTTGCTGTCATTTTTGACGGAGTCATCTGTCAAGTTATTTGCTTATGTTTTTATCATAAGAATAATTGTGTCTTTACCTGCGATGTCAGGTTGATTAGGGGTTGTCTTCCCTTGTTTATTCATTCATTGTGTTTGACCTTTAGGGTCAAAGGTAGACAGTTCGGGCGTATGCCCATAGGCAGGTTTTTTAAGCGGGAGTTGAGTTAGACTTCCGGCAAGCCGAGAAGTGTCCTGGTTTCTGAAGGGACGAGAGTCCATTGTGTTTTTTCGGGAAGAATCTTCGAAGTGACTGCACTGGCAGTTTTCCCCAGTGAATCTCTGTGCGTTGGAATGACAGCAGAGTTCCTTGTTAAGTTCTGTGGATTCGGTTACAGGTAATAACGACTTTTTCCATTACTATGCTTTCGGTAGCAGAACATGTTAGAAGATTGCCTAGTCTGTGAACTGCAGCTCACCGGTCCTCCATTACAGAACTTATATGTTGTGCTCAAGGTAGCCATCCAAGACTATTAGTCTTCATACCATCCAGAAATCCAGTGACGAAGATATATTGTGGGAACCGCAGATTGGCGGAATTTATGTCTACAATAAGCATTACTGCAGGGTTGATGGTAACCTGCTTATCAGAAGTACACAGCCGACGTCAGAACGAGGCCTGTGTTTTCGGCTATTATACTACAGCCTGATAATGTGCAATTGGCGGGGAATGCCAAGTTGCACCTATGTGTCAAAGTGATTAAGGTATCGACACCACCATCATCATCGTTATCATCATATTCATCGGCACCACCACCATCATCACCGACACCACCATCACCTTCATCATTGTTATCATCATCACATCACCACCACCATCATCATCACCATCATAATCTCATCATTTTCAAATGCACTCCTTAAGAAACATGGAGACATTACCGTAGGTGGTCCCTTTGCAAGAAACCTGCATCAAGCATTCACATGCTTTTACAGCGGCGGAGTATGTAGCAACGTTTGTACAATGGTGTAGTTGCTAGTTAGATGCACAACCTCCCATTAGTCACCTTGTACGACATGCTTATGGATGCAGTGGTTCTGTTCTTTATTTCTCTCTTCAGAGATCCCCTGAAATTACATAAGGCTTTATAGCACACTATACTTGTTGTTATTCTGTAGTTAGTTCTTGCAGGCTGCAAAATCTAGTGTTTTTTTATAATTATGGCATTGCATAATGTGCATGAGCGTCTGATTGACAGAGTGATTATTGCGTTGGCCTCTTGCGGCAAAGGTACTGAGTTTAAAACACAGTGGCATCACGCTTCAGTCTACCCAACTGTACACGGGTACCTGACTCTGTCCTTGAGTTAGGGAAGGCAAAGACAGCAAGGAAGAGAACTGGCCACACTACCTCATAAAGGATGAACCAAGTATAGTGAAGTCTCCCCTACGGCATTACCTGCAATGGGAGTAACATTTCTGTTATTAGTAACATAATCTGTTTATGGTAATACCTGAATTGAAGTAACATCACCTGATAAATCCATAGAAGCCTCAAATCTTTAGGACCTGGTGTGAATCTACTGTCCTGGTTACGCAGGGGTACGCAGCAATGAGAGAGAGAGAGTTGACAGACTAGCTTTGAGAGCAACCATAGTGGGACATTGGATATGGATAAGAGAGAAACACTAAAGATAATTGATGATCGTCTGTTAGAGAACGACCCTGCACTTGATGAATCAACAAGGTTGAGATTGTTGTAATTTGGCATCAAACTTAAGGCTAGCAGAGATGGACGTATGAGAGGATGCATCCGTCGTGTATACAACCAGTGAGCTACAGGAACAGTTAGCATTCATGCCCTTCATGGAGAGTGTGTGGTCCGATAATACTGATTGCTTGGTACTTCCGAATTATGTGTTTATAGTCTAAAATGTCGATTAAACAGTAATACAGGATGAGAAAAGCATAATACTATAACCCTCACGTGAGTACCAGCACAATCTAGTGCAGCTTCGCTAATTAACAGTCTAGACCAGTGATTTACAATCTTTTTCATCTCACGGAACACTGAAAAAGGTTCTAAAATTGCCAAGGCACACCTTAATTAAAAAGAAAAATTTTTTAAGGAGATATTTTATCATTAAAAAAGGAGTATTTAGATTGTGTTTAAAAGTTCGATAGCTAAAATTCTAATCATTATGCTGTTAAAAAAAAATAATATTGATCTTTGTCGTAAATTTTAGATAGGTTAGAAGATATTTATGGTCCCGTCTGAGCAGAGGTGATAGTGGTAAATATGTGAGAATAAAGGTATAAGAAATAGATTTCACGAGTGAATAGTTTAAGGAAAAGATCTGTCTCTGGAGTGAGTAGTTTCTCTAGTCCAGCCTATCTATACGACTATAATTTAGTACAAGGCAATCTTTCACCCCTCATACCTTTAAATATGAGTTAAACTGAACACAAACACACAATTATGTGACAACAAGACACAAAAACGTGAAAAACTATGGTTAATGGGTATGGGTCTGACCAACACACAAAGTCAAGTTCTTTTTGTTGTTTATTATCATTAAACTTTACATCAAACATATAGAGAAATCAATAAAATCATGTTTACAGACATATGAAAATAACCGAATAAGTGCCCTCCCCCTTGTTGAGAAAATATCCCAAAAGAAGTTAATAACACAAAGGTCAAAGATTAGCACTAGGTTGCAGAATAGACTGTGAAGAACAAGTTCCCACTAAATTAGTAAAGTACACAAGTCTAGCGAAATGAAAAGAAGTTTGTACAATGCTTGTACCAAATGAAAATATTCACTCTCTCTCTCTCTCTCTCTCTCTCTCTCTCTCTCTCTCTCTGTCATACGTGGCCACAAACAATCTCGTGTACCCACTCGTGGTGTTGATATCCCTTGGAAAAATTACAATAGTTCCTGAACCTATACTGTCAGGTGGGTTGCCAAATTAGCCCCAGTCCAGACTATATATCGAATAATAATTACAAGGTGGATGCCAAATTTGGTGGTTTAATTTGCTCTGGATGAAACAAAGGTCACCTCGGATAGTTACTGAAGCAAGACGTGCTCTGCACGTTCACAATTGCAAAAGGAGAAAAATTATTCCGTATTGCGAAAATCTGGTTGCTAAGAAAGAATGTTACAATATGTAAAAATGATGATGGTAAATCCTATTGGCTGGCTCTATGGTGAGTGCTGATTTTGAAACAGCGTAACTTTCTGGATCACTCCATTGATACGGCTGTCAAACGTCAGGAATATATGTTCTTTCGTATGCCCAGTGGGCTGAAAAAATTGAATAAATAATTATGGGTAAAGTACAGTGCAGTTAAGATTTAATATTTATGTTTATTTGTCTCTTTGGCCCAACCGGTTCACGAAGGAACTTGGGACTTGTAAGCCAAGAAGAAGACACCATTAATCCTTCACTGAATGAAGAAAGAGGACCGAACTAGCCCAAAAGTCGAAGGCCCAAATTAAGACCGCTGGCCGCTGGTTTTTGATCAGGTACTATTTAGGAAGAAAAGAACATTTAGGAAAAAAAAAGAAATGCTACTATCCTATCCACACGTAAGTTTTCCGCTATGGCATGTCGGGAAAAAAGGGTATGCGCCCTCCCCCGTTATTGCCCGCAAGAAAATAAACAGCGCACAAAATCAATTATTATTTAATTTACCCATACGCGCAATTTAACAAAAATCGTCTGTCACTACTAGCTATTTGATTGTCAGAGTCTGTTGTTTTTTTAGTCAACATATGCTATTAATTCTACGTCACTATCCATACGCGTATAATTTCTAAAACCGTATCTGTCTTGTGTGTAAGAAAGTGTTGGGTGAAATACTGGCAAGAAAAATGCGAATTTCTCTAGTTTTCTGTCACTTCATAAGCACCATCGACAACAAACGAAATCCCCACGAGACTATTTAAAAATAATGGCGTGTTGGGATTATCCAGTGCAGCTATGGATGGCACATGTCTGGTTTTGTGTAGTGTGTAGATGTGTTCAGTCAAAAACAATGTTCATACAACAATAACAGGGCAATCCACATAGGACGTCAGTAAACTCACGACGTATAAAGTCAATGAGTCTTGAAACAGCCGTTGACGTTTTTCTTCATTATTTATTGGGACGCCACAGTGACAAAATGGTTACGCAAATGTGTAGGCACATCAAACAGTCATTATCACAGCAACATTCAATACAGCAATAGACGGTAGACAGCATTACAATGATGAGTCAGATGCATGTTATATTTCAAAGTGCTGTAAATGTAGTCAGGTGAACAACTCCATCCTTTTCTATAACAGCCAGGAGATAACCAGATGTATGAGATCAGTTCACTCTCCTTAGTTTGACTTCAGCAAGACAGACACGTCTGCCGAAGTATAAATAATGTCCTCAAAAATATCCTCTAGATAACAAAGGTTTTTCAAACCTAGTTCAGGTAACCAAGTAGCAAGTAATAGTCCTTGGTACCTGCATCAACCGATGCAGTACAATGCAGCGACATGTGAGCTAGGAAAACATCTCGTGACGACGACTTTCGCCGACAGGCTATGAATCGAAATCGCTCACGACCCAAAATCAATAGAGTTAATGAAAGAGTCAACTTACCTTGCTTTCATGAAATACACAGAAATATCACGCCTCCCGACATGTGGGAAACACTAGAGGTATTATCTCGAATAAACGAAATATCCATTAAGAGGACTACACATCCCTGACAGAACAAAAATAGCGGAGATCCCCTCTTCAACGAGGCATCTCTTTCGCCATTCCAAATCGCTCACTCCCCACTAGTGGTGGGCGGAAACCGATCGACCAAAGAAGCAAGACAAGTCATGCGCAGTCCAGCGCAAAACGACCACAGCTCAAACTTAACTGCATTCGATACCAACGCGAGAAGACAAATGCTTACCGAGAAAAGTGACTATAAATTCCAAGCAGTTGTTGCCCTTGCGTTATAAAACAGATATTGAAATAAAACGATGTTGCGAGAATTTATCACGCAACATATCACCACCTCCTCCCGATAAAAAAAAATGTGGAACATATTTTTTTTTCAATATCAAAGAGCAAGCGATAAGCGGCTCAAAACGCACGAATTATGCGCTGATAATTAACTAAATTGCCAAACAATAGGCTAATTATAGAGTGTCTGGTGAGGATATACCTCAACAGAAAAATAAATATGTCTCAAAAAAATATTCACATCGGGGAGGTGTCACCAACACACATCACGTTAGCATGTAAACACAATATACGTATGCAAGTTGCTATAATCATCATTAAACAGCATACTCTAATATTGTCTTTAAAAATGGATGTACAAATCTGATAGGAAAATTTAAATAGTACATTCTTGGACATGTAATGACATAAGTACATAGTAAAGTTAAACTACATGACGATCCAGGACATATGCTCTGGTATTCCGAGGGTAAGTACACAATCTAGAACTCGTAGGTAAGTCCTCAGCTCAACAATGACATTCTGAGAAAGTACAAGCAATATAATGCTAATTAATAACTAATATGCTTCATAAGGTACAATACATTATTAATAATTGTGGCTGTTTAGTAAACTAACGGCCCTTATATTAACTACTCAGTCCTCCTCTATCATCTTAAAAAACGAACAGAAGATGATGACAACAAAGCACGATAGTGTGTACATATAAAGTAAGTACAGATGTGCTAATCTATTGTAGAAATATAGGTGTGTTATGACTCTGTAATATATGGAAATATAGGACAGAAGTATTAGTTGGAGTCATGTGGCATCTAGACAAAATGTCAGCCATCACATTATCCGCACCACGGATAGCTCGTACCGTGAAGTGAAAAGGTTGAAGAGCTATAGCATATCGAGTGGATCTCGAACTCTTCAAATTCTTAGTCTGAATAGCTGTAAGAGCTTTCTGAATCAGTCTCTAGAATGAAATGTGCCGCCCCAGGAGGAAATCTTTGTAGCTTTTGAATTTGACCAAACCATCGCTAACAACTCACGGTCTAAAACCGAGTAGTTCCTCTCTGCCGCATTTAGTTTTCTAGAAATGTACATAACAGGATGCAGAGTATTTGCATATTCTTGCATCAGTGCTGCTTCCATCCCAGTGGATGAAGCTTCACTCCGTAGTACAAAAGTCCTATCAAGAGTAGGTAATCTTAAGATGGGAGGAGAAGAAAATATATTCTTGATTTGGTCTAGTGAAGATTGGCATTCTTCAGACCAACGGACCAGATTAGGCGAACCTTTCTTCAACAATGTTGATAGAGGTGCCATGATCGAAGATAAATTTGGAATAAATCTCCCATAAAATTGAATTAAACCTAAGAGACTCCTAACTTTTTTTCTTCGTTTTAGGAACAGAGATGTTCAGTATTTTGGAAGTATTGTGGTCTTCTGTCTTCAAGAGACCATGACCAACACGATGACCCAGGAAAGAGATTTCACCAAAACCAACAAAAGCTTTAGAAGGTTTTGGTGTCAAATTATTCTCACGTAGAGTGGACAGTAAGTCATATAACCCTAAATAGTGATCTTCCCAGGTATCACTGAAGAGACAGATGTCATCTAAGTATGCGATGACATCCGAACGATGTGACAGAATTCGACGCATCATGCGAACGAAAGTGGCAGGGGCGTTCATGAGACCAAAAGGCATAACATTCCATTGAAATAGACCCCTAGGTGTAGAAAAAGCAGTAAGAGGTTTGGCATGCTCTGCTAAAGGCACTTGCCAATAACCTTTAGACAAGTCAAGTTTAGTGAAGAATCTAGAATTAGAAAGTCTAATCAGTAGATCTTCTAACAAAGGCATCGGTTCAGCGTCGAACTTTGTGACCTGATTCAATTTGAGATAATCAACGCAAATTCGTATGTTCTTATCCTTCTTCCGGACAATAACCATGGAAGAAGAATATGGTGAAGTCGATGGTTCAATTATATTTAATTGAATCATTTCATCCAATTCCTTTTCCACTTGCGACTGAAAGTGTATAGGGATAGGATAAGGCCTAACCCTAATTGGATTATTGTCGGTAAGAATTATGTCATGTTCTATGACATCTGTGTGTCCAGGAATGTCAGTGAGAACATCCTGAAATGTTTGTAACATCGACGAGACTTGTCGATGTTCGTCACCAGAAAGATTAGGAGAAACAGAAACGTTTTTCCAAGATTCCGTGGAATGTAATGGAACCACTGGAAGGGGAAGGTTGACATCAGAGAAGGTAGCTTCCTCATCCTGAATGACAGACAGGGATGAATAATGAACGTGAGGTGCAGGAGCATCATCCGTTGCCTGGAAAATAGGCAGCAAATAGTCCGGACGTTCGTGAAATTCCGAAAGCATGTTTATGTGGAAAGTTTTATGCTTTCCATCAATATCGACCACATAGTCAACATCGGAAATCCGAGAGACTATTGCATACGGACCTTTCCATGCAATAAGAAGTCTATTTTCCCTACTGGGGAGTAGGACGAATGCTTTGTCACCTGGACAAAGTTGTCGTAGACATCTATTCTTGTTAGCAAACTGCCTTGCCTTCTCTTTAGCACTTTCTGATGAAGCAGTTGCTAGCTTACATGCCTCAATGATCTTTTGTCTAAGAGCAATGACATACTCATATGAGGATTGAGTTTCATCGCTAATATCATCGGCAGTGATGAGATCGTGTAATAAAGACATAGGGCCGCGCGGGCGCGCGCCAAAGACAAGTTCGAAGGGAGAAAATCCTGTGTGTTCATTAGGGACTTCTCTATAGGCAAAGAGAGCCGCGGGTAAAACCCTGTCCCAATCTTGAGGATGATCTTCAGTTATCTTACCAAGCAAAGTCTTGAGCGTTCTATTCAGACGCTCAACTAACCCATTAGACATAGGATGGTAGATACTACTGAGAGATCGTTCAATATGTAAGGTAGACATTACCTGTGACATAGTGTCAGATATGAGTTGAGTGCCATGGTCTGACAATATTTCTCTGGGGAACCCCAAGCGAGAAAATATCAACCAAAGAGCATCTGCGATATCTGTAGTAGATATGCTCTTAAGAGGAATAGCCTCTGGCCAACGTGTGCACATATCGACACATGTAAGGATAAACTGATGTCCTCTGGCCGACTTGACCTTAAAAGGGCCAATAATATCTATGGCCATTTTCTGAAACGGCCGAATAGGAATGTCAGCAGCCTGGATAGGCGCAGCATGTCGTGGTCCTCTAGATTTGACCTCCTGACATACCTTGCATGATAGGCAGTAAATACGAATGTCCTTATTGACAAAAGGCCAAAAGAAAGCCGCAAGGACTCTCGACTTCGTACGGGCAAAAGCCATATGTCCAGCACATTGCGAGTCATGAGCATGTTGTAATATTTGGACTCTCATGCTCTTGGGAACAAGAATTTGCGAATGTGCCGACGTAGCCGAATCTTGTACCATACGTACAAGTACGCCGTTTCTCATTGCAATCCAAGATTTTCTATTTGTATCCTGATTCGGATCACCTTTCTTCGCAAGAACGAAGAATTTTTTTAAAGAAGAATCTTCTTCTTGCAATTTTATGAAAGAGTCACGAGTGATCACTAAGTGACTATCTTGGCTATCAACTTCATTATCACTATTCAGTGAAGTTTCGGGTGTTTGTAGAGCTTGTGCTCTTGTAACTACTGCATTTGTAGCTTGCATGTTATTATCTCCCAAGCAGCAATCTGCTGTGGGGTACACTCCCTAACTCCGTGAATACGACCAATAATAAGGTCCGCAATAGGATTAGGTAAGAGACAAGCATGCACATCTCCAGTAAAGAAAGGAGTGGCAATGCGAATTACAGCAGTAGGATATTTTTCTAGAGTGCCGCCAAATGTGACACATTTAATAACCCTTCCTGTAGCACAAGATGGATCTACAAGCGATTGTCTAACACCAATAGTGGTGCATCCGGAATCGAAAAGTAGTGAGACCGGAGTATCATTAACAAGACCCTTATGTAGAATTAAAGAACCCTCCCGTCATGCGCAACAGCAGCAGGAAGAGCGGGAAGTGGGTGACCACAACTCAAAGTAGTTATGGTACCCGGTTCGAATAAAGTACTGCATTGGGGGCATTTGTTTGCTCTCTCAAAGTCAAAAGCAGAACTAGTGACAGCGTCAAAGTTTTTACTATCAACAACATGATTACAGGCTGCCTCAGTTTCCTGTTGTACAGCATTAGCCTGCTGATATCTCTTTTTTTTGTGTTGAGATCTACCCCGACTATTATTACCTCTGAAGTTATCAGAGTTATTATTATCTCTGCAGTTATTATTGTCTCTATTGTAATTGTTATACTGGTTCGAATTCCAGTTTCCACGATTACTATCATGTTCACATTGATGCGAACATCTATTTGTTTGGTTCTGAGGTCTTCGGCAGGAATAACCTCTATTACCATATCCTCTTTTGAAATGCTTATAATTATTAGGGTGATAGTAACGAGTACTATCAGGTTGTCTCCAATTCTTCGAAGAAGAATCACCATGAAATTGATTTCCATGATTTTGACAGAAATTACCGCTACTCTTTCTATCAAAATTTTGTTGGATCTACGAGCAAAGTTTTGACCATACGGAGCTGCCGAAGCAACTGGTAAACCTTCTTTCACCTTAGAGTTACCCATGGTTATGTGTGGGTGCGCAGTTACGTATTGGCAACAGAAATCTTCCATTTCTTTTATTGTTTTAGGTTTACGTTCATGAAGGAAAGCAAGGAAAGACTCATTGACAGACGACATGACTTTGTCTCTAAGTATTAGTCCATAAGTCCTTCATAAGTTTTTTCCGTCTTAGATAGTTCAACCCATCGTGAGAAAGTAATGCGTATTCTTGCAATAAACTCGGAGAATTCAACTCCATTTTCAGGTAACATGTTTTTAAATTGTAGACGATAGCCGTCTTCGTTATGCTGATATTTCTTTAACAAAGCGGCCCTGACAACCTCATAATTGTTCTTGTCAGGTTCATCCACCATATTTAATATACTTAGAGCTTTACCTGTCAGTATCCCTGATAACTGATAAACATATTTTGCTTTGTCTATGTTATGAGCTGTACATGCTTGTTCAAATCTGTCCAGATAGAACATTATGTCATCGCTGGAAGGACTAAATGTTGGTAACTTAATCTTAAAAGTATCATTATTAGCCTTACCAGAAGATGAACCCTTGTTTGAATCATTACCATTACTCATGCTTGTCAATTTCAATTTTTCCAACTCTAAAGCTAAGACCTTTTCTTCATGTTCCATTTTTGCTTTCTCTTTCCTCTCATCAGACTCTCTCTGTAATCTTCTTTCCTCAGCCTGAGCCTCTTTTTGAAGTCTTTCATTTTCAGCTTTTTCTCTTTTCAAGTCTTTTTTATTTAGCCTTTTTTCAGCCTCTTTTTCAAGTCTTTTATTCTCAGCCTCTTTTTGAAGTCTTTCAGCTTCTAGCTGTAGCTGGAGTTTTCTCTCCTCAGCTTCTGATTCCCTTTTTTGTTTTTCCATTTCCATTTGGAATCTTTTTTCATCCACCTGCATCTGCAGTTTCTTTTGTTCAGCTTCCATTGCTTTATCATATCGAGCAGTTGCAAATTCTTCTAACTTATCACCAGTCTTCCCAAGCAATTTACCCTGCTCAATAAAGTGCTCAAATGTAGACATGTTGTCTAACATATGAGTCCAAAACCTGAAATAATTAACTAATTTATTTCAAACCTAAGTGTAACAAGTCTTAATTAAGCACTTGTATATTCACATCACCTTATATTATCCCAGTCTCTGTGGGAAACAAGTCTCCAATCAAAGAACTTGTATATGAAATATCAGCACTCAATTCTTGATCATAAGTGCACTTCTCATTCAATAGTGCACGACACTATTCATCATTCATTTATCATCAGTATAGTAGTAACAGTGCATTAGCATAGCCCATTAACTAATTACTATAACTGTAAACAATGACTATGTAAACACATGCAGAATGTAAACATTGAAAATGTAAACAATACAAACAATGTAAACAATAACAATGTAAACAATAACAAAGATCAGCAACAATACAAAAACTTTCGCAGAAATCAACTAAAAATAAAGCAGAAATTAATGAAATATCACAAAAAATGTGACGATATCTGCGATAGAATTAAACAAAATACATGACACCACAGTGTATAAACAAAAATGTTGTATGAAACTAAATTATAGACAAGAGTAGGCTAACAAACACAAACAAATCAAAACAAAACTTAAAGAATGCGAAATAATAACGAAAACAATATTAAAACATGTCATCACAGCTAACATAAATAGCAACAGAAGTCGCTTAGCAAATTCCAGTATTGGAAATTTGCAAACCTTACAGAAAACGCTCACAATAGACGACCTCTATGACGTGGCATAATCTAACGGAGACACCACCCAACCGAGAACCCGCTGAAATATAAACATATAAATATACAAATAACATATAAACATATAACATATAGAATGAGATGATACACAGAAGACTCAGCAGAAGTATAAGGGCACAGTTTACATACAAACAGGCCACTTAACTTATAGGCTTCCAATCGTAGAACAGCAGAAAAACGGATGTCAATCAACGTCCTAAAGAGCGAAGCTCCAACGATGATGGCACATCTGAACTGCTTCCACTGCTAACACGATGGTACAAGAGCTTCTGACATACTGTGTGTTGAGTTGTTTCGGCACTTGACCTTCTAATCCAAAAGTAAGTTGATGGAAATCGGTACTTGGCCTTCTTCAGAAAACAACCCGTTTCAACCGGCACTTGACCTTCTCAAAAAACGACAGCACTGGAACCTTGACAGCAGCAACTTGCTTGACTTGCGTAAAAGATAACAGCAGTCCGAGTTATCCGGCAAAATGTAACAACGCCGGGTACTGTCAAATTCTTGTTTCCGTCAAAAAATTGAAATTTGACTTTTACCGGGCAACGCCGAGTACTTTGAAAATTTTGAAGATGTTGACTGTATTGAAGAATGTTAATTTCTTGAAGGATGCTGATGAATTCTTGTTGAAAATGAAGTGGGTAAGGGACCCCGTGTTTGCTGGTACCAGAATCAAACCAGCTTATGGCCACCAAATGATGCGTGATGCCATATGATGATGGTGGCATCCGCATGTCTGGTTTTGTGTAGTGTGTAGATGTGTTCAGTCAAAACAATGTTCATGCAACAATAACAGGGCAATCCACATAGGACGTCAGTAAACTCACGACGTATAAAGTCAATGAGTCTTGAAACAGCCGTTGACGTTTTTTCTTCATTATTTATTGTGGACGCCACAGTGACAAAATGGTTACGCAAATGTGTAGGCACATCAAACAGTCATTATCACAGCAACATTCAATACAGCAATAAACGGTAGACAGCATTACAATGATGAGTCAGATGCATGTTATATTTCAAAGTGCTGTAAATGTAGTCAGGTGAACAACTCCATCCTTTTCTATAACAGCCAGGAGATAACCAGATGTATGAGATCAGTTCACTCTCCTTAGTTTGACTTCAGCAAGACAGACACGTCTGCCGAAGTATAAATAATGTCCTCAAAAATATCCTCTAGATAATAAAGGTTTTCCAAACCTAGTTCATTTAACAAAGTAGCAAGTAATGGTCCTTGGTACCTGCATCAACCGATGCAGTACAATGCAGCGACATGTGAGCTAGGAAAACATCTCGTGACGACGACTTTCGCAGACAGGCTATGAATCGAAATCGCTCACGACCCAAAATCAATAGAGTTAATGAAAGAGTCAATTTACCTTGCTTTCATGAAATACACAGAAATATCACGCCTCCCGACATGTGGGAAACACTAGAGGTATTATCTCGAATAAACGAAATATCCATTAAGAGGACTACACATCCCTGACAGAACAAAAATAGCGGAGATCCCCTCTTCAACGAGGCATCTCTTTCGCCATTCCAAATCGCTCACTCCCACTAGTGGTGGGCGGAAACCGATCGACAAAGAAGCAAGACAAGTCATGCGCAGTCCAGCGCAAAACGACCACAGCTCAAACTTAACTGCATTCGATACCAACGCGAGAAGACAAATGCTTACCGAGAAAAGTGACTATAAATTCCAAGCAGTTGTTGCCCTTGCGTTATAAAACAGATATTGAAATAAAACGATGTTGCGAGAATTTATCACGCAACACTGAGCGACTCTGATAACTGATCTGGAGAGAACGCAGTATATATATACAGATCATGGTGTTATTATCACTAGAGAATATTATAATTCACACCTTCTGCATAGCAGAAAAATCAGGAAGAAACTGCGTTTCCCGGATCAAAGGTTTTATCGTTCGCTCTACTAAGCGATGCTGACCGACATCAGAAGACTTGGCCGTGCAACGGACCTCTCTTAGATTTCGTCCCCTTTCGCAGATCAAATAATTTACCTCCCCCTTATCGTACGAACATCAAAGGTGGTCGGGAAAATATTATCGCCCCTGTATCTCTTCACACAGTCCGTTATTTCCATGGGCATCTGTCTAATAACCGATAATTGGCAGATCGGCTCGCGTGAGAAACTCAGGTAAGCAAACGTGATTCGTTCCCATGTTAAGACTGGCAGGTTGCGAAAAGTTGGTAAACAACTCTGTTGTTATGTTCCCAGAAAAAAGGGCGTGGATTCAAAGGTGAGTCATACAGACAGAAATTTGCGTGGTTTGGCTTAGCAAATTTGTAGACACTAAATGGGAAAGCAACGGCTGTCAGATTACTGTAAGCTATATTTCCATTATACGTCACAATCTTGATAACAAAATATTTAAAAAAAAAATTATCTTCATATTTTTTTTTTACCTTCCCCACCACTCTCGCGGCATACCTGCAAACACCAGTGTACAGAGGCACACCAGTTGAAAATCCCTAGTCTAGACCGTTAATTTTTCAATTCCCACTGCGGACCAAAATATAGGCATCAACAACTTCATTCATTATTTCCAAAATCCGCACATGCAAAGTCAGTTTATAAGTGGTTTTACAGTATTTTATTGGAAAGGGAGGTCGAGATGACTTATACAGCTAACAGTCAGGACCTACTGTTAATTATTTTTCTTAAATCAAAGTCCACATTCACTTGGAAATGAAATAAATGAAAAAGTTACTTAGCTAACTTACATTATTTATTACATGACATACAATATATGCATGTGTCTCAGTGTATACGCACACATACTTTGTATGCACATATATACATACATAATCTTTATTATAGTTTTGTGTATAATTTAAAATAATTACAAATAATATTTATATTGTAAAGGTATAAGACACAATGTTTCAAAGTAAGATTATGATAAGATTTTTTTTAAAGCATGACTTACCACAGCTAACAAAGCAAAAAACCAGTTATAGGCAGTTTTACTGTTTAATGCTGAAAGAAAGTGCCATACATGTGTCTACATTAAATTTTAAATGAATATATTTAAATTAAATTTTACAAAAATAAAGCAATTCAAAACCTGGGCAAATTTAGTATTACTGGAATAAATTTATTAGATTGAAAACCGTAAAACTTATATACAGTGTTCCATAAATCTGGACTCATAGGGAAATACAAGTCTGCATTCTTTTATTCAAAATCCTCACGGACAGACTTTGTTTCGGGTATCAGATTTCTTTCAATTTTTCGATGTAGCCAAAATCATGTTTAAAAAGTAGCCAAAATATAGCCCAAAATCGCCCAGAATGTGTTCGAAAATTGTCCAATGTCGCACAGCTGTGATCGAATTTAAGTTGCTCAAAGTTGCCCAAATAAACTTTTGATTTTGAGAATATTTCGGTTTTCAGATAAAGGATGCAGACCTAATTCATATATTTTGATCTATGCAGCACTGTGAACTTGCTGACTGGGTATCTCATCAAGACCTGTGTAGCTAGAATAATGGTGGACACATTGAACATGTTCTGTGAATAAAGTGTTTGTACTGCCACATTTTTCCTCAATAATTCCAGACTTGTTGGACAGCATGTATAATAGCATTGTTGCTGAATTATTTTCCTCATCGCTAATTATCTTAAAATAAGGAAATGTAGTAAGCCTAAACAAAAAATAATCTTTACAGATGCCCTCTCAGTAATAACAGCTCTGAAGAGCCGCCATGCTAAGGGAGTAAAAGATCTGATAAACTCTCTTGAAAGACTGGACAAATGCTTCAAAAAATGCAAAAATCCAGTGGATACCAGCCCATTGCAACATACCAGGCAATGAGGAGGCGGACAAACCTGCTAAGGAAGGAGGAGCACTACAACAGTAAGATATAGGGCCAATTTAAAAAATGGCAAAAACAACTTTAAAAGCTACATTCAAGTCCAAATATGAAAGAGAGCACCCAGGCCATTTAAAAAATGATGAATATCATCAGATATGTAGGCAAGAACAGGTCATCATTTTTCAGCTGCGTACTGGACACAACAGATTGAGATACCATCTATACCACAAGTGCAGAATTGGTGCAACGGATCTCTGTACCTGTGGCACCAGCCCGATGACAGCTGAACACCTGCTGCAGTCGTGACCAACATACAGCAATGAACGGAGTAGCGTATGACAACAACATATTTCACTAGCCGAAAAATTGTTTGGAGATATCAGGAACCTTGAGCTGACTACTGTCTATATTAAATTCATAAATGTGGAAGTCTGAATGCGAACGAGGAGGAAGAAGAAGAAGAGGAAGAAACAGTTAACTGAGTAAAAGTAGGCAGTGCAGGGTCTTACTAAGATAAACGATAATGAGAAAGGAGAGTCTTAGTATGACCATAAGTTTTGCCAAAATCTTGATTACCTTTGGTTCAATCCCCAGTTGAGGTGGGATCTTTTAGACCGCGAATGGCTCCGGGATGGACCAAACCTCATGAATTGGGTACCAGAGAAACTCTGGGAAGGTTAAGGTGGCCGGTGTGATGCTGACCACATCACCCCTAGTGTGCCGATGGTTAAAATAATATGGGCCTAACACAACCATTCCCAATATGCCACTATTGGCGTAACGAGATCCTTGATTACCTTTACACAAAGTATTGTTACAAGAGAGATTAATTCTTTTCTTTTTATCAAATACTTTGACTCGGGCTTGTTAGAGACTTTATCTTTACTCATAATAATGTTACAAAAGATAAGTTAATCCTCCCAGCAATTACTCTGACTTGGCTTTATTAGAGACTTTATTATCTTTACTTGTAATAATGTTAAAAGAGATAGGACTAATTCCTTTTTTCTCCAAATATTTTGACTTAGGATTTAAGAGACTAAAAATTTACTCATAATAAAGTTACAAGAGACAGACTGATCCTTTATTCCTCCAAAAATACTGTGACTAAGGTTAGCCAGAGACTCCTTTTACACACAAATAATTTTACAAGGGATAGACTTACTTTTTCCCCTAAATACTTTGACTCTGGTTTGTGAGAGACTATCCTCACCTACAATAACGTTAATAACAGATAGGCTTTTTCTTTGGGAAGAAAACTGGAATATATTGCGACAACTAAAAACATTGCAGAAAAAAGAAACTGGTTACTCAAAGATTTTGTTATCTTTGATTTGGTTTGGTTTGATTTGGTTTGGTTTGAAGAACTATCTTTATTGCACATGGACAACTCCATAAGTGCTCTGATCTCCTCCCTTAGATCACACAAGGAGGATCTCAGCACAGTGCACGAACTCCAGAGCAGCAGCGAAAATCTCATTGAATGCATATAGGAATCGCACATTCTGTAAATATTTTTGTGGTGGGTAGGTTTATAATTTGTTAAAATTTTGCTAGGGCAGTGGCCTTATCGCCCACTCTTTGTGATTTCTAATTGCCGTGGGTTGCACAACTTGCACACGGGACCTCCTATTTTTTCGCCCTTATCCAAGAAGGCTAGGTATGTGATCTCCCTAACTCGGGGGGAGGGGGAGAGTATGACATCATTAGGACCACTGGTTCTGAAAAAAAACTTCAATAAATTATATTCCCTCTACTGGGAATTGAACCCGGTACCTTTAAAATTCGAGTCGGATGTCATACTACTCCGACCCACTAAAATGTTATCTATTTATTATCTTTACACAGATAAATGTTAAGAAGGCTGTCACATGTTTTCACTAGTTCACCGTAAAACACTGAACAATTTTAAAATAAAATATATTAATTCTGAGTACAATCTGCTTTCATATTGTGACAAGGCATTATAAAGTCCCTAATATTTTAGTGCTTTGAGATACTTGTTTCACAAGTAATCATCCAAGAATCTTTGTCATGGTTAAAAAATATTAACATAGCCTAGTATATTTGACGAAATGTGAGTCTGAAAATGCCTCATCTCGTCTTGTCTTACCACATGTGGACCCTAAATATAACTTTCCTGTTACCTTTTTTTGGTTTTTCTCTTTCTGTGAGCAATCTTGGAGATCTGGAGTTATTGTTCTTGAGCCAAACTGGCAACTGTGAACCCATGTTAGCGTAGGATTTCTGTGATATTGCCTTTTTAAAATCTGCCTGTTGAGCATCCCCATGCCCTAAAACTGGTCATCTAACTGTTGAAAGTATGTAGTGGACTGATGGGGTCCATTCTTATGAGATGTTAAACCACTTTAATTTCTGTCTTTCTGTATATTCACTGTAGGATGAAGTTCCTACAGTCTTTCTGATTTCGTCATTTCTCATTCTTTCACACCTGGTAACATTAATGGCTCTTTTCAAGCATCTCATCTCACATTTATCTTGACTTACACACATTTTATTCCTCCTCTGTGCCATGTTAGGGACCATCTTTGACACTCATATCAAAGAGCTTGTAACATTATACTATTTATCAACCGTTGTTTAGCTTCCACACTGATACTTGGATGTTTGAGTAGTGGTGGCAGTTGGTAAGCTGGTAATAACAAAAATATTTACATCAATTGATTTGATGAAATGTTATTTGTTTTGAATATAGTATCTCTGAAATGTCATATTGTGACAAAAATGGGGTTTGACATTAAGCATCACAACTGATGTTTAAGGACACATCACTGCTTTAAAATACATTTTAAATGTACACATATTCAAGATAATATTTGATATACATAAACTATACCATTTGTTACCAGAAAAACTGAAGTTTCAAAAAATGTAAATTAGTAAAAATCTAAACATATTAAAAGCTATTTTATTTTTTCTTTTGTTTATAATAACATGCTACTGCCCCGAAACCTCAGAAATGAGGTATCTGAGGAAGGTGGTTGAAGTAACAAGAAGAGACATGGTACACAACCAGACGATACGTCAAGGCGTAAAAACCCAACCCCTGCAGACCCAAGTAGAACAGTTCCAACTGAGATGGTTTGGCCATGAATGCAGAATGGGAGAAGATCGGCTACCACGACAAGCATGGGAAACTAAGAGCCAGAGATCCAGGACGACCCAAAGTCCGCTGGGAGGACAACATTAGACAATCTTTGAAGAACCGAGGACTAGAATGGAACCAAGCCAGGAGGAAGACAGCTGATAGAATAGTATGGCGCTCTCTCTTACAAACCTCTACACCTGTGACAGAATTATGTAAAATAGATTTTATTATCTACATTTTTTCTTCCACCTGGCTTCACCTTGCTTCCTTATTAGTTATGCACGTTTTTTTTTTAACGCCGAACCCTCCTACACTTATATATCGGTCTCTTTCTTAATTTAGCCACGCCTAATTCTTTCTTTTCTCTACACTAGGAATGTTTACTATGATGCACGTAGCGAGAGAGAAGGGGGAGATAAGATAAATGAAGAAAAACCAAAGGGGCGAGAAGTTGAAACGTATTTTCTGTAGACATTGATCAGGAGGAATTAATCTGAGTAGAAGGGGGAGAGAATCTAAAAGAAGGGGAGATAAATTACACCCCCCCCCCCCCCCACCCCTATCCATTCGTTCGTGAAACGTAATTAGGCTACAGAACGACGAAGATCTAAGACCGTCCGCTCGTTGCCAGAGTCCATCAGGCAGCGAAAAGGTGGCAAATTTGCCTTTCATTCAGAATTTGAACACAGAAATCACCAAAGGTGGTATGTGTAACACTGGTCAGCGACTTTTATACCATTTTAATATACAGGGTGGTCATAAAGTCTTTCCCTGATTTCAAATTGTTTTTGCAAAAAAAAGTATCATGCGCAGAAACATTGGGTTTTTTGGAAATTGCAACAAAGAGCATTAATCTTTTTTGCTACCTTTGTAGGTTGCGCACAACTCATCTTTTTCAACATGGCGTCAATGAAGGAGAAAGCGCAGCGTGTTTTATGGTATCACGAAAGTAAATCGCCGTTGACAGTGCAAAGAAAGTTTAGAAGGGAGTATGGACGAGATCCTCCAGATGTTAAAAGCATCAAAGCTTGGCGTATAAAGTTTACTGACACTGGCAGTGTCGGTGACATGCCCAGAGCAGGTAGGCCTCGTGTGAGTGAAGAAACTGTGGACGCAGTGCGCACGGCGTTTCAACGCAGTCCTCAGAAATCAACCTATCGTGCCTCAAGAGAACGTGCAATCCCATGGCCTCCACGTTCGCCGGATATTACACCTCTAGACTTTTTTTCTGTGGGGTTACACTAAGGACAAAGTGTACAGTTCACCAATTTCAGATATTGATACTTTGAAGGCAAGGATAACACAAGTGCTTGCGACGGTGACTGAGGAGATGTTATCAAACACATGGCCAGAAATTGAAAAGCGTTTAGACATTATCCGTGCAACAAACGGCGCAAATGTTGAAATCTACAAATAGCATTAAAAAAACTGTTTTAGTTTTGGAATAATTTCCAAAAAACCAAGTGTCTCTGCATAGAATACTTTTTTTTAAATAAATTTTTTAAATCAGGGAAAGACTTTATGACCACCCTGTATATAGGAGGAAGACAGCCGATAGAATAGTCTGGCGCTCTCTCTTCCAAACCTCTACACCTCACGGTAGAAGGGGAACGACTAAGTAAGTATATATATATATATATATATATATATATATATATATATATATATATATATATATATATATATATAATAATAGCCCCTTCAGTCATAACTGACTATGGGAATGCGCCCCTGAGGTGACAGCCCTCAGCTGCTTATTTTCCTGGTGCTCCTTTCGACGTTTTCTCCTCACCTCTGCTTCTTGTGTGAGCCTCTCTTCGCCCAATCTGAGGTGGTGCCGTAAATAGCATCGCCACTTAGTGCGATCGGCAGCTTCATCCTCCCATGTTGCTGGATCCATGTCCAGTGTCCTCATATCTCTCTTGCACACATCTTTGAACCTCAGCTGTGGTCGCCCAACTGTTCTCTTGCCATCTGCTAATTGTCCGTAGAAGATATCTTTTGGGATGCGACCATCTTCCATGCGGCGAACATGGCCAAGCCAGCGAAGTCTACGCTCTCTAAGCAGCGTCTACATACTTTGCAGGCCAGCACGTGACAACACCTCGACATTTGTCACTTTATCTTTCCACGAGATGCCGAGGATGCGGCGTAGACACCGCAAATGGAAGGTATTGAGCCTTCTTTCTTGCTTAGCATAGGTCGTCCAGGTCTCGCTGCCATATAGGAGTGTGCGGGTGACGCAGGCATTATATACCGCAGCTTTGGTCTTCATTGTGAGTTTAGAGTTTCCCCAAACACGCGATGTGAGGCGGGCAAAGGTAGCTGCAGCTTTGCCAATGCGGCTGTCGATTTCTGTATCCAGTGAGAGTTTGTCATTGATGGTAGACCCTAGGTATGTGAAGTGGTGCACCACTGCGAATTCATAGTTATCGATAGTGATAACTGGTGCAGCACCCACATCCTGACTCAGCACATTCGTTTTCTTTAGACTTATTGTGAGGCCAAAGTCCTTGCATGCTTTAGTGAAGCGATTCATCAAGCTCTGAAGCTCCTGTTGGCTTTGAGTGACAACTGCAGCATCATTCAGCGAACAACAAGTCTCTTATAGTGACCCTTCTGATTTTTGTTTTTGCCTTCAGCCTTGAAAGATTAAACAGACGGCCATCTGACCTAGTGTGAAGGCACATTCCTTCAGTTGCATCTCTGAATGCATGTTTCAAGAGTAAGGCAAAGAAGATTCCGAAGAGGGTCGGAGCCAGAACACAGCCTTGTTTAACGCCACTTCGTATGTCAAAGGGCTGTGACGTGATATATATATATATATATATATATATATATATATATATATATATATATATATATATATATATCTGCCTTTAAAATCCATTATTCAGTACCCACAGATTTATTTCAGAACATCTAGCTTCGATTCTAGAACCATTTGTATTAATGGAGTTTCTTAGTTTTCGCTGGAGATTGTTTTAATTTCTGTGTTTGCGGTAAATATCATAATAGAAGTTTGAGTGATTTAATCGTTAAGTCCGTCATTTTATTTCACTAAGATTTTTCTGTGTAGAGTGATTTAATGGTTAAGTCCATCATTATATTTCACTAGGATTTTGTTGTGTGTAAAAATATGCACACTCAACTATAAAATAATCTATAGCTAAATTGTTCCGGCTGTAGCGTTAATCTAACTAACTGATATTAACCAGTGGAGATATTTTAATCGACTAGTAAATGCACTATTCATTTTGAGTACTGACGAAATATATATTTATTTCTAATTCATTATGAGTAAATTTATAAATGACTAGCGCTTATTTCACGGAGGGTTTTTTGTTAACGGTAAATAAGCTATACCCGGTTAGTTCTATTCAAAGTTAAATAACCCTGTGGATAATAAATTATAATTCTGCGCGGGTTAAGTAGGATAAAATAGTGGTGTAGTGGTTATTGTGATTATATGGTTGTTTCTTTTTTCCCATATCTAGTACTGGGTCACTTACCCAAAAACCTACCAGCGGTCTAAGCCTACGCCTAAACCTGAAGCGGAGAATCACGGATCTAAGTCCAAAAGTACAAAAATAACATTCGGCTATATATATATATATATATATATATATATATATATATATATATATATATATATATATATATATATATATATATATATATATATATATATACTTTCTTCTAACGGGATCTTGTCTCAACAGAGGGAGGGGTATTACACCTATGAGTATATTCCTTTAATAATTCTAATGATTTTTTAAAATATTTTTGTTTGATATTCAATAATAGCTGTTGTAAAGTTTCTTTATGGTAAATAAAATTTACATAAAACTTAATGTACATGTGTTGGTCAGCTCGTCTCAAATATCCCTATTCCATTAATATAGTTTTCACATTTGTGCGTCTAATTGTCGTCACTTATCTGTGTGTGTATGTGAGTGGTTGATATATATATATTTATATATAAATAGAGGTATACTGTCTGACAAACAAAGTTCTGTTGTAGAGATAGGCTGGACTATAGAGGATCTTCTCAAATCCAGGGACAGACTCTACCTTTTTCACCATTTTCACTCGTGAAATCTATTCCTTTACCTTATCTCTCACTGAGTTACCACCTGTTCTAGTTCTATTCAGACGGGACCAAAATATATCTTAAATACCTATAAAAAATCTACGACAACACCTCACGGTAGAAGAGGAACGAATAAGTAAGTAAGCTACTGCCCCGTGTAGTTCTCTGGTGTCTCTTATGAGACAAAGGAAGAATAGAACTTCTGCTACCTTAGACAAAGTGACTAGTGTGAGGTTGGGCATGAGGCTGGGAAACTCATCTTGTAAAAATTATTTCTACAGAAAACACCATTGCTTCCTGCAAGAGGGCAAGCTACAGTGGTCAATCCATGCACCATATGGAGCAAACAGGAAAATTATAATGAACGTGCAACTGATTTTCTGGGGTCAGGTCATAATAATTCCTTCATATTCATATACAATGATTAAGGATTCTACATGAAATGCAATATGTTTTATTCTTTTTCTCTACACATGTGAGCAGGAAATTATATTCTAAAAATTCTGCTAGCCACAAATACGCTTGATTCTACCCCTATTCGAATTTTACTTGAGTTTTAGTACACAAATGCAAAATTCCTATAGTTGTATTTGATTCCACCCTCTCGTTTCTGAAGCTCAAGTCTCTTGGCCAGAAGGACTTCCGACATCCATTCTCTGTCAACAGAAAAACTCAAGGGTCTTCTGGGAATTGTGTTGTAGAAAAATGGCTCTTTGGTCTCCATGTGGACACTGGGTGGGTCAGGCAACAGTTTTGGTGCTGAGCATTTGACAATGTAACTTTGACGCTTCATGGGCTTCCTGGCAACAGGAAACATGTATTAAAATAGGCAATTTACTACTGAAACGTTTATTAGAGGGAGCTGTATAAATGTAAAAAAAGCTCCAAACTCTTAATCAATACATGTTTCTCTCTCTCTCTCTCTCTCTCTCTCTCTCTCTCTCTCTCTCTCTCTCTCTCTCACCCTCTTCCCCCCCCCCCCGAATAATCAGAAAAAGAAGATTAACAAAAAAATCTCAACTAACAGTGATGACAAAGAAAAGTATCAATAAATAATAATAATAAACCCTTCAGTCATAACTGACTATGGCAATGCGCCTCTGAGGTGACAGCCCTCAGCAAATAGTAACATCATAAAGCACAAAACGGGGTAGATAGGATATATTGTATATACAGAATAGCCAGATAATAAGCTAAACAGGTGTTGAAATGGAACCAGTAAGGGCACATGCCACGGAAGAAGACTTTTGATTATAGTCCGGGAAACACGTGAGATCAAACTTTGAACTTTTGGATGAACTGGATAAGTACCAACACAACTGGCTGACTATGGAACATATCTAAAAACTGCAATGAAGACCCAAAGGTCCATTGGAAGCAAAGAAGATTTAGCTTACTTATCATATGTTTTTGTATTATACGTTATAAATTGTTATGGGGATAGCAAGCTCAAACTGGTGTAAAATATACTGTACTCATAAATCTTGTAAAACAAAAATCATCTACAGAAACAGTGGTTAATCAAAGTAATCACATATATAATATGTTTTTATGATGACCCTAAAAAAAAATTTTAGTAAATTACAGCCATTCACAGCTTTGGTCATATCTCGGTGAAGTTCCCTTCTGGTTCTATTGATCCCCAGCTTCTCTCACATTATGTGTGTGTTTTTTTAATGCTTGTGAAAGCACATCCTCTATGACTATGGTGGGCATCGCAAGCTCTTGTGTAGGACTTCGTGCACTGTTGAACCTTGGTAGCTTCTAAGACCAAGAAAACGCTGCGATGTTTTGATCCACTCCTCCCTTTATCCAAAGTTGTCTTCATAAAAAGTTGACGGACGTGACGGTGGATCTCTTCCATATAAGCTGAGTCCCTGCCTATCCGATTTTGCAGATAACATTGTGCCTTCTCTTGAGGAGGCCATTTTTGCAGGGGGTTTATTAAACAGTACCTCTTTATCAACAGGGTACCTGAAACGATAAAGGGCTTTGATAACCACTTATGGACTATATAATTTATTAAATAAAAAAGTGCATTTTTTATGTTAGAAGGTCTTTTTTAAGAAAGCACATCCTCATACTATGGTTGCCAGCTTTTTCTTTTGGTCACCATATGGAAAGAAAGGGCAACACCTTGAATGAAGTCACTTAGTTTCTTTTTTCTATACTTACTTACCATTAAAAAAAAGGTAAAGGAACCCGTTACACGCCCATTTAGGCATATTGGGAATATGGTGTTAGGCTCATATTGTCTTGACCGTCGGCACACGAGGGGTGATGTGGTCGGCATCACGCCGGCCGCCTTAACCTTCCCAGAGTTGCTCTGGTACCCATTTGGGGCTGGGTCGACCCAGGAGCCGTTTGTGGCCTAAAAAAATTCCCGCCTCATCTGGGGATCGAACCATAGACCACTGCGCTAGGAAGCCAGTGCACTAACCACTATGCTACCGCGGCTCCGCTATACTTACCATACTGCATGGAAAACTTATAAAGCTATTACTTTCTCCGTAATTCTCATATTCTGATTTTCACTATACTTTCAAGCTGTTAAATGAATACCAGAATGGCAGTGCCCAGAAAAAACTGACTGCCAAAGAGAAGACAGATCAAGGAAGTTATCCTGTCTTTAAGAAAACACAGTACTCCAAAACACGCCTCATCTTACTCTCAACCGCTGAATTGAAACTGACCAAAAAGCCCTTTTTGCAATGTTACATCAAAAGAAAGAAAAATTCAAGAAAGAGTTCCTAGTTGCTTATAAATATTATACTTAACACACTGTGGATGGGTGGTGAATGTTTACTTACTGAGTCGTCTCTCTTCTACCCTGGGATGTAGTGATTTGTCAGAGAGAGCGCCACGTTATCCTTTAGGCTATCTTCCTTCTGGCCTGGTTCCAGTCTAGTCCTCAGTCCTTCAGAGATTGTCTAATGTTGTCATCCCAGCGAACTCTGCATTGTCCTGGAGATCTCTAGAATCGTGGAGCAGAGAATTTTAAGCCTGGTTGAGCCACTAATGGATGAGGTCCAGTTTGGCTTCCAAGCAAACTGAAGATTGTGAATGCACCTGTCTTTTACCTACTGATCATTGTTGACGCGCGATAAATGGACTCATTTTTCAACCCTGCATAGTATATCTTGTGCATTTTTTAATGCTTTGTGCTTTAAAGTTTATTTAAACATCAGCCTAATATACCAAAGACCTTTATTTTCAGATTCAAGTGACTGACAGTCTTTGTGCCTATAAAAATACATTGTTTAAAATTGTATGCAACAAAAATATTCCAACATAGTATGACCCAGGGATCATATTAGTTTACCTGATAGCAACCATACAATGCAATTATGTTTCGAAGACTTGTCAGACTGCCCAGCTCAAAATGAAATGAAACATTTCAATTCTTCAATGGCAGGAATTCTAGTGATGATATAATGTTTCGGTCTCTCAAAAGAAGATGCTGAAGAAATCGGGTTTTGTTGTTGTTGTTGTTGTTGTTGTTGTTGTTGTTGAACTAATGCTGCTGAGCTTCTGGCTCTTTAGCAGCCAATACCAAGTTGAAGACTCCTTGGTATTATCTACACTGTAGATCTAGGCTTTTCCTGTGGCTTTTCTGCCATTCCGAAACGTGTTGAATTGAAGTCATGAGCTCCAGTTTCTCCAGCTTGGCTTGCATTTAAAGGATCGTCACATCTGGTCCCAAGCTAGGAGTAAGAAGCACGTGGTATACTGTGCATTCACCGCCATCCGAGGGGGCTCTCCAACTATGCAGAGCTAAAGTACTGTACTCTGGTTCTGGGCTCTCCCAAGGAATTGCCACGTCCTGCACAGAGCCACTTCTCAGCTTCCCCAGCCTATCACTGAGTCCACAGTGAGATCCTTCTGCTTGCAGTCAACCAAGTCAAAGCAAAAGAACTACGCATGGGGCTCAAGTGACTTCTCCAAGCTTAGTGTGCAATGCTGGGTTCTCAACAAGTTTCACCACAGGGGGAATCCCTGGAAGTGTGTGGATGATTTCAAGAGTCAATGAGTGTGTAATTAGCCTCACAGACAGGTTCACTTCCACGTACTTATATTGTAGCATTATGCATAGCTGGTGGTCATATAAGGATGACTCCAGATATGCCTCCATGCATAAGAAATTAGGTAAGTCTACGTATCTGAAAGTAGTAAGCCGATTCAAAATACTGGTAATTTAGCTAATTTTAGTGGCCAAGACTGATGATTTATTGACGTTCCACTATAGAAACATTTATTGGTATTTCTGACATTACAGTTAACATAAGTGAACAGGAAAATTAGAGATAAGGTTTTTGAGGAAGGGTCTGATATATGTAGGTTCCCCTGCCAAACAGAGTAAAAGAAGATTATGTAAGAGTCATGAGAACTAAGATATCATATTTTGGAGATATTTCATTATTTTTTAAATTTAATGACGAAAATATCCCGTTCAACCTCTGATGGGTTATAATTAGGACATATACTGTTATCGATTCCAAATAATATGAATAACTGCCGATACAGGAAAGTGGCATCACATCTGTCAAATCATTGTAATTAGGGCAAATCACAATTACCAATTATACGTGTATGTTAAGAAACAACCCACAAACAAACAAAAACGAGATAAAACAAAATAAAAATCAAACAAAAACACTAAACAACAATAATATTCAGGGTGAGGGGTGTAAAGGCTTGATGTTTCCAGTTATATAATTGACTTTTAATAGATAATTAATTGACTTTCACTTGCTATAAGTCATTTGTATTGTAAGAACATCATCCGACCTTCACATTCCCAATTACTATATATTAACTTTTGTTCTTGTTAAATACTGTTCGACTATATTATGCAGTTCCCTAGGTCTGTCTATTCTTAACACCTCTTCTATCAATCAATCAATACCCTTTAGCTCCCCGAGGAGCATAGGCCTTCAACAAACACATGCCAAGTCTTCTTGTCCTGTGCCATTCGCTCAAGTTCTTTCCATGTTTTCCTCATCATTTTCACCTATGTATCCAGTTATCTTCTGCATGTATTTTTGGTCTACCTCTGCCTCTCTTTCCCTGTGGATTCCAGAACATGGACTGCCTTGTAATGCTATCAACAGGTCTCCTCAGTGTGTGTCCTATCCATCGCCAGCGTCTTCTTCTCAACTCTTGTTCCACTGGCACTTGTCTAGTTCTTGTCATCAGTTCCACATTTGTGATTTTGTCATACCATTTCAGTACTTCTATTCTACGCAAGCACCAATTTATAAAAGTCTGTAGCTTTTTGGTTGTAGTTTTTGTTGTTCTCCTTGTCTCAGAGTCATACAATAGGACTGACTTGACATTTGAGTTGAAGATTCTTATTTTCGTGTTGGACTTGATTTCTCTTGTTCTCCATATGTTTCCCAATTCAATGAAAGCTCCTCTTGCTTTTTATATTCCTTTTTTGATATCATTGTCTGTCCCTCCGTCTATATTACTGCCAAGATATGTGTACGATTCTACATCCTTTAGTAGTGTTTCTTCAAGTTCAACCTTGTTATCATTTCTTGCATTTATTCTCATAATATTTGTCTTTTCCCTGTGTATTTTCAGGCCCACTTGTTGTGACCTCTCATCAGAATTTTCATTTTCTCTTGCATCTGATTATGGCTATGGGACAGAAGAGCAAAGTCATCTGCAAAATCCAGATCATCAAGCTGTTAGTCAGATTCCACTGGATTCCATTTCTTTTGTGTGATGTCAATGTTTTTATAACCCAATCTATTGCTAGTAAGAACGAACGAACGAACGAACGAACTTTATTTTCAAAGGGTTAAGAATTGGGCACGCAGGCCCGTCTGACATTCTGCCCTTCCTCTCTCTCTTTCATCATGTATACTAATATCCTTTCATCCTCACATTTACTTTAAGCATTATTAAGGCATTTATCATTATAAAAGTAATATTACATTTGCAATAATCATCATAATTAAAGTGTTTTTAAAATAAAATAAAAATAATTAAAAAACCAAAAAAAAATTAATAATAATAAGGAATTTGAAAAAAAATAAAATAATAATAATAATAACAATAATAAAAAAAAACAATAACAACAAGACATAAGAATCGAATTCTTCGTACTGTAAATTAGTGATTTGAGACATATTCAGAGGTATGTTATAAGAACTTGTAAAATGTTCATACGGTGTTCAACTGAATGACTCAGGGACTTTTTTTTTTTTTTTTTTTTTTTAGGTTCATCAAGATGAGGTGGGTAAACAGTTACTTTCCTCGCTGTCTTTGCGTCCCAAACTCAAGACCAGAATCAGACAAGGTCGATAGTTAGATAGACATATATGAAAGCAATTAATTTGCCAAGGGTTGAAAATCGGACACAGTCCCCTCTTGCATTCTTCCTTCCTCTTGCTCATCTTTTATTACTGTTACTCAAACATTCTCCAGCGTACTGAAAGTATTAATTTAAGGGCAGTGCAACATTACAAGGAAGTATAACAGCATACATTAACAGTACCTGATCATAAAATTAAGAATATAAGTTATTAAGAATATAATATTAAGAATAAGTATATTGTAATGAAAACTAGATCATCAGGGCCTCCATACAGTATATTAGATAAAAGTACAACACAATCTGTTAGGGTGGCATATAATCAGCACTCATAAAGTATTTGAACAGTATACGATTGCATGAGTAAGGACTGTGCGTGTTTTTTCAGGTTTTCAGGTCCATGAGCAGCTGGGCCAAAAGATTAAATGTTGGGCCAAAGATGAGTCAGCTGAGTTAAAGCTTCCTAGCGCAGTCTTTTTCGAAATAGGAAAATTTTTCAACGGCTCCTGGGGCTTGGGTACCTGTAACTCTGGGAAGGTTAAGGCGGCCGGCGTTTATCAGCCGCGGTGATGGGCCTAACACCATCCCTGTCAATTGTACGGGTTTTAACAAGCGGCCAAAGATACTTTGGAGCATTCTGTGACAGGATTTTGTGAATAAATTTCCCTTTGTTAAAGAGGAAGCGCTTCCTGAGGGGTAATATTTGAAGATAATTATATAAATCTATACAATATAAGAAAAGAAATGGAGACAAGAGGCATCCCTGTCTCACTACCATTGTAATCCTAAACGGTTCTGTAAGTTGTCCTTCATGAAGAACTCTGCATGTCACACCATAATGCCTCATCAATTTCCAAAGTGATTCTCTGTCTACACTGTCAAATGCCTTTTCTATATTTATAGGTAATTTTGATGCCTGCAAATAATTTAATATTGGTATTCTCATTTGTTCACACCTCTTACATTTTAACAAGAAATGCTCTATATTATTGTCTTGAAGACATCCTGCACAGTAAGGTTATTCTATTCTGAAATAACCTTTTCCCAGCTGTAGTTTCTTATTACTGGGAATTTTCAATTCCCTAGATATCTGACATTTTCTTGTTGGAGCCTTGAACATCTTAGATGCATGTCTTCCTTTTAGATTTTTATTCCACTCTGCTTTCCATTCATCTGTTATTACTTGAAGAAGATTATGTCATAAAGACTTAAAAAGAACTCTACAAAATGGTGCAGAATATAAGCAGCACTGGAGAAAGGAATGAGATTTAGCACATCTGGCAAGAGTTTTGAGGTTCCCCTGCTCCGTGGGGATTAATTTAACATGTACCACACAGCCAAGATGCACTAAGAGGACTTAAGACCTCTATCATAAAAATTAAAATATAATACTGTGAATAATGGTAATAAGATAAGAAACTTACTTCAGTTGATAAGGATCACCATGGATTTGAGCTCGCCAGCCATATTTCTCCACTATCATCTCATAGTTATCATAGTCATCATCATCATCTGGACTTTGAGATCTTGACAGTTTAGTGGCCTCTTGAAGCTCACATGAAGTTTCCCTGATATCATTTGCAAATGGAACTGGTTCTGCGGGTCTTGTTGCAGGTGTTTCCACTTCAGAATGAGATGAAATGGGAACTACCTACAGATAATAGTTTGAGGAATACACATTTTTACACCAATGAAAGTGTGACCGGTGGCTTGGGGCTTTGAAAGTGAGAGAGAGTAGAGAAAAATGGTTTAAGAAAGTTAAATAGAGTTGTTAATAGACAATATGTCTTTGTTAAGGGGAAGTGAAATGAGCAGAGGAGTATTTTGAGGGAAGGGAGGTAACTCCGTAAGTCCCCTTTTGGGAGATGCAGCTTGGTGTTTTGGTTTAGTATTTCATGTGAGTTCTAAATTATGGTGGGACTGATTTGCATAGTAAAGTTTTAGTAAGAAGATTAAAGAAGATTGTATGGGTTTTGAGTTTAATCAGCAAAGGGAGATGACTTTGAATAACGTCCGTTGAAAGGTTTTGGTGAGTGATAAAAATAAACACGCACGAGAAAGTGTTGCAAGGGTGAACAGATTTTAGCAGAGAAGGGGGGAATGTTAAATTGGGAATAAGATGAAGTCATTATGTTTTTGAAACGCACTTAGCATAGGATAACAAGTTTGCTATGTATTAAAGTTGTGTAGTGGCGAGCGATGTTTGATGGTTCATATTTCTAGCGAACAAGCCACTGAAGGTGGTTGATTGCTGTGGTCACAGTATTGTATCAAATTATTTTGCCGAACCAACAAGACGCTCAAATGCCACCTTTAATAGATGATAGATAAAGACAAGAAAGACAACGTCGCCAGTTCAAGATTGTGTTAACAAAGTTATCAAGACTACAAGACGAACAGGTATGTTGTGTTAGATGCAGAGACAATAGACAGTAGCTAGGGGCAGCGTAGAACAAGTGACAATTGATACAAATAAACAGCCCTGGTGGTTAGACCAGTCTTAAATTAAAGATACATCGATTAGTTTCACCAGTCCTACGGGCCTTATCAAGGGTTAGGAATCCAGAAGAAACAGAACAGTAGATGAGCTAGAAATCGTAGTGACAGTGTCAGACTATATATGAGAAAAATGATGGAGTGAGAGAAGATTTATTTCAAAAGTTGCCTATGAACATGTTATGTATTATGAGATGGCCGGCCTCGGTGGAACGTTGGGCATGAATTATGATTTCAGCGATGACTAGCTGTAAATAAACATCGTTGTTGTTCACTGCTGTTTGAGGTCAGTACTTTTCGCCAGATGTTCTCCATCCCATCATCTGTATGTCGTGTGATGTTATATCGTCAAGATTGGTTTTAACATAGCATCATCAACACCTAGCTGCCTACTGTCGGGTAGTGAGACGAGTCCCACTATACGACAAGTACCATCAACACTAACATCATCCGCTGTAACGGCCACAAAAGTTACCAGACACAAAAGTACATCAATGCTGCAATGAATAAGCAACAAAAGATATAGTGGGAACAATTCAGGAAACCTGAAATAGACTGATGTATTCAAGAACAGTACGCAGAAATACAAATTTGTGTGTGCAGCAAATTAATGTTGGAGTTAGTTATATAGCAAAGCAAAGGCAAGATAATAACAGCAATAATACGAGAAATGTGAGAAGACATTTTAAAATGAGAATACCTGACCTAAGTATGTTCTTCAGCTTTGTAAGCTTATGTAGAAAAGACAGTCAATTTTCAATATGTTTTATTTCCCTTGGTCACTCATTATTTCAAGATTTCCAGCACCTTTATACCTATTACTGCCATTGGTTTATATTTTTCTTGAATGCCCAGTTTGTCGTGTATGCCCAATTATGAATATTTGTTTCTTGAATGCTCAGTTTGTCTTGAATGTCCATTTATTAATATATGTTTCTTGAATGTCTTTTGTGTCCAATTATGCTTGTTAGGTTCAAACATTTAAACTGTTCCCATAGTGGAATTATCAGCCCCAAGCGAAACACACAAAATATTTTGTTATGACCTAAATATATACTTAATCACATGATAAACTGTCATACTAGATGACTAATATCAAGTTGTTGTTTAGGGCTGGCAACTTCATTATGTAAAACAATTGCCATAGAAACCATTGCTGCAAGAGCATGTGAATACTTGATGCAGGCTTTCTGTAAGGGGACCAGCTGTAGTGGTGGTTCTATGCTCCATTGGGAGTTCAAAAGAAAATGATAAAGATGATGATGAATGCATTGAATACCAGATTTTAGTTTTTGACTTCCGTATTTAAAGTGACTATCTTTCTGAGATTTTAGTTTCTGACTTCCGTATTTAATGTGACTATCTTTCTGAGATTTTAGTTTTTGACTTCCGTATTTAATGTGACTATCTTTCTGAGATTTTAGTTTCTGACTTCCGTATTTAATGTGACTATCTTTCTGAGATTTTAGTTTCTAAGTTCTGTATGTAAAGTGGCTATCTTTCTGAGATTTTAGTTTCTAAGTTCTGTATTTAAAGTGACTATCTTTCTGAGATTTTAGTTTCTGAGTTATGTATTTAATGTGACTATCTTTCTAAGATTTTAGTTTCTATGTTCTGTATTTAAAGTGGCTATCTTTCTGAGATTTTAGTTTCTGAGTTATGTATTTAATGTGACTATCTTTCTGAGATTTTAGTTTCTAAGTTCTGTATGTAAAGTGGCTATCTTTCTGAGATTTTAGTGTCTGAGTTCTGTATTTAAAGTGACTATCTTTCTGAGATGTTAGTTTCTATGTTCTGTATTTAAAGTGACTATCATTCTGAATACTAAAATCATTTCTATTTTAACGTTAAAAAAAAAAAAGAACACATAACTTACTATTTCTTGTTCCTCAAGTGATTGTCTGCTAGTGGCTGCCGTGACAGGACGAGCAGGGAGGGGTGTCTTTTCATGACGCACTGTTGCACTCTGAATCCTGAGAGGCAGAATTGAAAATTTAATGCATCAAGATTAAATATAGAATTCAAGAGCAGACAAAAATGGAATGGTTTCATCAATGCTAACTTCCTATCAAGTTAGATATGAATATATATACAGTCAAACAGAAGTGGTTAGAAAGGAACACAATGAAGAAAAAAAAAAGATGGAGTGTGGCGGTATAAAATACCTTTAAGTTACAGATTATGATAAACTCCAGCTTTTTTAAAAAGTTTCTTCTTCTTTTGCAATACCTAAGGAACCTTTTGAAGTCTTGGCAGACATAAAAAACTATATATATACATATATATATATATATATATATATATATATATATATATATATATATAATATATATATATATATATATATATATATATATATATATATATATATATATATATATATATATATATATATATATAACTGTATATAGAGTTTTTAAAAAAATATATAATCTCTGTTAGCTTCAAACGCTTAAAAGTTTCCTATAGTGGAGTTATGAGCCCCATGCGAAACCTCCAATCTGGAGAACCAAAATATTTGTTATGACCTAAATATATAATTGTTTCATAATGTGCCACATTGTCATACTAGTAATCTCCAAAAGAACGTTGCCATTCGTTCCGCAAAGAATATTCATTTGTAGTTATTTCCCTTTAGCAATGTTTCGTGGACTTGTATCGTAGTGTGCAAGTATCGATTGTAATTAGGAACTGTCACACTATTTGAGATGCAAAACGGAGAGACAAAAAGCACGAAACACTGCTAAAGGGAAATAACTCCAAGTGAATATTCTGTGCGGAACGAATCGCAACGTTCTTTTGGAGGTTCCCAAAACTAATATGAGGTTCTGGTTGTGTGTACGTGCTTACCTGACAGGCCGTTTTAACGAAGTCCTGTTGTCTCCACTTGGGGGCGCTGGAGTCACGTTTGACATTTTTTCTCGTGGACATTGAGCTAGTAACTTCACCGGTGAGGATACAGGTCGTTGTTTCTGGTTCAATTTAACGTCTTGTTGATAAGAAGTTGACTGAAATTTTCACAGATCGAAGAAGTATTGCTTTTAATAAAAAAGTCAATCAACCAACCAACCAATCAATACCTTTTATCTCCCCAAGGAGCATATAGGCCTTCACCAGCCCATGCCAAGTCTTCCTGTCACGTGCCTTTAGTTCAAGTTCTTCCTGTCACGTGCCTTTACTTCAAGTTCTTCCTATGTCTTCCTTATCATTTTCATTTCTGTCCCAAGTTCTCTGTGTTACGGTATATGTTATTAACGCCGTCTGCTAAAGGTTAGCAGACGTGCAATTGTAAAGGTTAAGACATTTAATATATTGCGATAGATGTTTCAATTATTGAACGCTCCATACACGATCGATTATGACGTGTCTAGCGTTGTTTGGGTCACAGTCGGTAACTAGGAGACGCTACCCTTTGTTACTTGACCGCCAAGCTGAATAGCTGCGTTTTTCTAACCTTCCAATTCAATGGCATGATATAGCCATTTATATGTGCATTTATGATGGACCAGGGTCAGTCCTAGAACTCTATATGAGAGGAAACTTACGGAGGTTAGTGTTTAACTAGAATCCTCAGAAGGAGGAGAATAATCGTCAAATTCGTATGAATATTCAGACTCGCAGTCTCACTGTCGGCAGGTAGCCATGTCTAGCTGCGCGTGCATATAGCTGTGATGTTCTGACGACAATACTGCATTGTATCCTTAAACGGACATTGACACGTAAACCAGCAGTCTACGTTATTGATTAATTTATGCATGACTTTTACGGTGATCTTCAACCGGCAAATAACTCAGCAACAAAGTGGCGGCCGAATGCGGGGAACGACAGAAAAAAGAAACAAACTTCTGTTCCTTACGCACAGATTAATCACAATATTTACGATCAAGTTTCGATCACATGATCCAGTCGAAGATGACGTCGTACTCATTATAATGCCTAACAACGTGACGTCACCGAAAGTCGTGTAGGTGAACTGTCGGAGAAACCAAAGTCGTTCTCTAAGCCTAACCAGGGGAAACATGAGCCATTTGAAGCAGACACAAGATATGGACTACAGGAGCAGACAGTCAGGGGCATTAGCCTAGCTGTTGACGACCTCTAGCACTGATCTAAGCAACGAAAAAGATAAGTCTAGCTGTTTAAACTGTCGTCATTGCAAACAGTAATACTGAGTCCATGCCTTTTGCCTGCATAGGCATGTCTTTTCTGAATGTGTTTCATGTATTTTTTGGGTTGTTTTAATGTGTTGTTAATTAGCGGGCCGGTTGGAGGGAACTGAAATCTCTGGGGAATGTCGCGAACAGCTGACCACCTAGATTTCAGTCGGTCTTAGGGCAGTTAAACGATTGAATTTTTGGAAGCCCCATTGAGGTTTGCCATTGGACTACCTGTCCAGATCTGCTATCGTTTGACGATTTGTGTTAGCTGTGCCGTTCCGTAGATAACTGGCGTATTTTATTTGTACTAAGTTCACATTTTTATTCAGTTTTGTATCATGTTCGTTAACTATTTCGTCCAGTCTACTCTTACTATCAATTTATTTTATGATTGTTAAATGTTTGTCCGTTATGAGTCCTGTGATGTCATCATTTTTTGCATTCATTTTTTTTTGTGTACTTTGAATATTAAGTTGACCTCGGGTCAGTCTTTGACCCTTCATTTGGCTTGTGACACTTCCGCTTGTTTTATTTAGTTCATAAATTCATTTTTAATTGTGAAAATGTCTTGTTTGCGTCTTGACATTGTTTGTACCCTTTAGTTGCATCATTGTTTTGTTTGTCCTCATGATATATATTAAATACTACATTAATAATATGATATTATATTCAATAATACACTTGTAATTTAATTTAATTAATTTTTTTTGATATTTAAGGTTAATATGGGACATTGCATAATTATGCAGTGATAGTCCAAGAAATTAGCACTACAATTTATAAGAGATGCCTAGGGCATAATAATATAATATATATATTGACCAAATAAAATAATCTTATAGTCTACCTTTGAGGTAATAGACCCATTGTATATTATTTAATATACTTTTCTAGTACTAAGAGAGTGACTTAGTACATTGAACAATATAATTACTAGGAATCATACCCAACATTATTGGATATTAAGATTAATTGTGTGATGTAATTACATTATAGTTAACAGATATCATAACTATTTATGATATAGTTATTATTTAGATACAATATTGTTACAAAATATTGTCTATTAGTTGAACTTAGACATAAGAGTTCAGTACTATTGTGATTATTTATATTGAATATTCCTAAGTTGAGTAAGTATAATAATTACTCTGAAGCTACTATTGACTATTTTAATCAGTAATTATCAATAATTACTTACCAGATAAAAGTCAAAATGCTTACTATAGACCATTTCGTTAAAATTGGTAAAGAATATGGTTATAAATCTCAAGAACTTCGTCAGTTTG
This sequence comes from Oreohelix idahoensis, assembly GCA_024509875.1. Lineage (NCBI taxonomy): Eukaryota > Metazoa > Mollusca > Gastropoda > Stylommatophora > Oreohelicidae > Oreohelix > Oreohelix idahoensis. The sequence continues at coordinate 64,115 of JAMPIV010020966.1, forward strand.
CTGAGGCAGAACTGGAAAAACATAAAGCAGAAATAGAGGAACAAAAGGTTGCATTAAAGAAAGAGGAGGAGGAACGTGAAAGAAAGGAAGCAGAACGTGAGATGAAGCAAATCGCCAAGGAAAATAGATTGAGAGAGATTGCTCAACAGGAAGAAGAGAATAAATTGAAACGAGAGGAAATTATTTTACAACAAGAAATGGAATTGGCGCGTATTAAATTGGAGACAGCAAGATTACAAGCACAAAGTGCTGATGCAAACCAGAATAATAACGCAACAAATGGATCGTCATCCAGCCAAACTAAACATTTCTACAACTTTAAATTACCCACTTTCAACTTAAACGAGGACGACCTTTCATCATTCCTGTCACGTTTTGAACAGACTTGCAAAACAAATCATTTGCCTAAAGAGTCATGGGTACTCAAGTTAAATGAATTCTTGGTTGGAGAACCATTGACGGCTTCTCAAAATGCTGACCCATCAATAGCAAATAACTACGGTGCTATTAAGTCCTTGCTTTTACGAAGGTTTCACCTGGACGAGGAACACTGTAGGTTGAAATTTAAGGGAATTTTACCTGAATCTCCAAAAGATTTTGCAGGATTCATTGCGAACATACGCAATACATTTAATAGATGGGTTGAACTGGCAGAAGTCAACAAATCGTACGACAAATTAGTTGATTTGCTACTACGGGATAAGGTATTATCTTCGGTTAGCCAGCCATTCTTTGCATATTTGCAGGAGCGTAAACCAGGTACTATCGACGAGTTGGAAAAAATTTCTTTAAACTACTGTTCGGCACATCCGAATGCGAACATTTCTAACTCTTCATTAAGAGAACCTCTACCTGTGGCGTCTAATATGGCCTACAATCATAATAACAAACAAAGACATCACAGTGTAGACAGAAGTAGGTTCCAAAGAAATCACAATGTTAACTTTCAGAAGGGACATAATAATGATTTCAACAATAAAAATGAGTTCAACAGAGGTAGATCACGAGATAGAAATTATTCACCTCAAACAAACTACCACAATGGTCAACATAACACTAATTATAATCGATCACATACTCCCAATAATAACAATAACTGGAATGGTAATAATCATGGCTCGAGACATCGAGATAATAGTTACTATAGAGGACGACGAGATAATTCTAACAATTATACTCGTAATCGATCTCATTCTCGGGGATCATCTCAGTACAACCATAACTGGTACATCCTAGCTGTGCGACAGGAGAATATGTACGCTGCATGACATTTGGTGGAACTATTGAGTTCTACCCCACAGCTATTGTTCATATTAGAACACCCTTTTTCACAGGGAATGTAAAAGTATGTATGCTAAAAAAGCCTATAGCTGATCTGATGGTTGGTCGTATACACGGCAGTAAAGATTGTACTCCAGATGAGATCATAGAATGGGAGAAACATAACCTATGCACTGGAAACGCCGTGACGACTAGAGCGCAGACTCAACTCATGGAGAAAGTTGGTGATAATAAAATGGATGCAGACAACCAAGAGGAATTTGTAGTCAATTCACCTATTGACAGGGAAACATTTGCAACCAAACAAAAAGAGGATAAATCTTTAAAAAAATTTTTTAAGCTGGTTGATAAAGTTGACAATCTATCCTCAGGTAATAATAACAAACATTGTTTTGTTATTAAAAATGACATATTGATTAGATGTTTTAATGACAAATCACAAATGAAACAACAAGTTATGGTCCCGTATACTTTTAGACGGTACATTCTTCAACATGCACATGACTCACATTGTGCTGGACATATGGGATATACTCGAACACGATCTCGAGTACTGTCTTCATTCTTTTGGCCAGGAGTGTCAAGAGATATTTCGCAGTATGTACGTTCCTGTACTACATGCCAAGAAGTGAAAGCACGTGGAGCTTTTCACACGGCGCCTATTCAGGCTTGCGATATCTCAGTAAGACCGTTTGACAAGATGGCCATAGATATTATTGGTCCATTGCTACCATCGGCCAGAGGACATAGATTCGTCCTTACGTGCATTGATTTGTGCACACGATGGCCAGAAGCTATCCCATTAAAGACCACCACCACCACAGATGTAGCTGATGCACTACATCTTATCTTTTCTAGAATAGGGTTTCCTAGAAAACTTTTATCAGACCATGGGTCACAGTTCATATCTGACACCATGAAGGAAGTCATGAAAACCTGGAACATTGATAGGAATTTAAGTAGTATTTATCATCCTATGAGTAATGGTGCAGTTGAAAGACTTAACCGTACACTTAAACAACTACTACATAAGGTTACTGTTAAGCACCCTCATGACTGGGACAGAGCACTCCCAGCTGTTCTATTTGCTTATCGGGAGGTACCGCATGAACAAACTGGCTTTCTCTCCCTTTGAATTAGTTTTTGGTGCTCCCCCAAGAGGTCCTATGGGACTAATAAAAGACTTATTAATTGACGCGGAGATGACTCAGGACACTCAGTCATCTTACGAGTATGTGATTAATCTTCGGAAGAACATTATTGAGTCTTGCCAGTTGGCAACAGCTTCTTCTGAGGCTGCAAAAGCTAAGGCTCGATCTCTACAAAATAGGTCTCGACGATTACGCCAATTATTCCCAGGCGATGAGGCTTATGTGTTACTTCCTCACAATAACAATAAATTATTGATATCTTGGAATGGTCCTTACAAAGTCATTGATAAAATTTCCGACGTTGATTACGTCTTAGATATCAAGGGACACAAAAAGATATTTCATATTAACATGCTCAAGCAATTTCATACACGTCCTGAACACTTACAGTCAATTTTTCATGAACTAGATGACAACACAGTATCTACTTGTTATTATTCCAACTTATCCGTCATCCAGGAAGAAGAATCTTCTTTTCCTGAGGTACAGTTACCGTTACCGGTACCAGTAGTTCAACCTACTGAATCTTGGCGGGATGTAACCATCTCTTCAACGGTTACACCGCAACAGCGTCTACAGATTGCTAATCTATTACAATCTTATCCAGATGTGTTGACCGACGTCCCGGGTCGCACATCGGCTATCAGTCATGACATTACTCTCAATGACGATACACCTATTCGTGTACATCCCTATTCGGTTCCTTTACATTTCCTTGCTAAAACTACTAAGGAACTTGAACAGATGTTGTCTCTGGGAATCATTGAGACTAGTAATTCGCCATTCTCTTCTCCATTAGTGATTGTCCGGAAGAAGGACAATAACATCAGACTATGTGTTGATTATAGAAAATTAAATGCTAAGACTATAGTTGACAGCGAACCACATCCACTTATCGACGACTTACTGCCACGTCTATCCAACGCAACTATATTTAGTAAGATAGACTTAACTAAAGGTTATTGGCAGATACCACTGACCGAAAAGGCTAAGTACTACACCGCATTTTCCACTCCACAAGGTCTATACCAGTGGAATGTGATGCCTTTTGGGCTTGTTAATGCGCCAGCTACCTTCATTCGCCTGATGCGACAAATTTTATCAGGTAGACCAGACGTTATTACATATATTGACGACATATGCTTGTTTAGTTCGTCGTTTGAGGAACATGTTTCGGGACTTAGATATGTTTTCGACACTCTAAGGAATTATCATCTAACTGCTAAACCTACAAAGGTTCAGATCGCGTGTAATGAGATAACCTTTTTGGGACATATCATTGGATCGGGATATATCCGAACGTTACCTAGTACAGTCTCCAAAATTCTAAACATAGCAGTTCCTCAGACGAAGAAACAGGTCAGGAGTTTGTTAGGACTTGTTCAATATTACAGTAGATTCATACCAAACTTGTCATCCATCACGGCTGTATTGTCTTCATTGTTAAAAAAAGACATGCCGGTGAAGGTGACATGGACTGGTATATGCAATGAAACTTTCAACAAAATTATAAATTTGTTTTCGCATGAACCAATTTTAAGACTTCCCGATGCTTCCAAAAGATTTTTCTTACGAACAGATGCTAGTAACTACGGCATTGGTGCATGCCTGCTCCAGAACCATGATGGCGTTCTACATCCTACCTTATATATTTCAAGAAAGCTAAAGCCGGCAGAAACAAAGTATTCCACAGTGGACAAGGAACTTTTATCAGTTATATGGGCAATCACTAAACTGGAAAAGTTCTTGCTTGGTGCTCCATTCACCATACAAACTGACCAACGTGCTGTAGCATCTTTGCGTAGATCAAATCACAAAAGCCCAAAACTCGCCAGATACGCGATCATCCTGCAGCCATTTGAATTCTCCATTGAACATATTCCTGGCACTGAAAACATTGTGGCGGATGCGTTGTCACGTAATCCTATTGACGACGAATAATCAACATTGACATTCCTAAAATACGTCAATCATCACTACATTGGATAGAACGAAGTATCAACTATAAGGGAACTAACCTTGACTTCAAGTTAATAATTATAAACACTATATGCATCACAGAATTGAACTAAAGACAATCAAGGTATACATATTGACATTGAAACTTCGTCTAACGTCCATACACAATATATGAATATTCGTTGAACAATCATGGAACAATATCTGACGACAAGTCGAACTTATTATCCTATGTGCACTTAATTCTTGGATCCTAGGATAATTGACATTTCTGTCCGACGGAAACGTTTCAACACTTTGTCTAAAAGAATTCATCAGGATCAGGACTACGGATGGATCATCATATCCTATACTAATTAATTAGTTAACTTAACTTCTTAATTGAATTAATATCAATAAAATGAAATGTGAGAAAAAAATGAAATGAAAGAACAAAAAAAGAGAACGAAATATAAAAAGAAGAAATTATGAAAAGAGAAAATAAATCTCACACAAGTATTAGATTAATATTTTTTTTAATGTACCTATACGTTATTTAGTTAGTTAAATTAGATAGTTATTATTCACTAACACTTAACACACACAATTAAGTTAAACTTATATTCGAATTTCTTTCTATTTCTTCTCACTTATTTTGTCTTTTCTTCTCTCATAACATCGCGTTACATTAGAATCTTAATAATTTAACTCTTAGTTTAATTAATTAATTTAATTTTAATTAGTCAAATTAATTCCTATATGACATACTAATACGATAGACCTTACTTTAATTTAATTCTATCATTCACTATTGACATTAGACATTTTATTTAGTTGATATAATAATATGTATAATATTGATATATAATGTGATTAATGTTAGATGACTATGACAAATAGTTAGTTGACATGACCGCGACACGGTTCTACTCAGAACATCGTCGGCCATATGTCACAATTGTGTTAAATTTTTTTGAAAAATTGTTAAGTCGGATAGATCTTGAAAAAAAAATCTATCGATTTTTTTCCCCCGGTGTACAGGGAATTGTTACGGTATATGTTATTAACGCCGTCTGCTAAAGGTTAGCAGACGTGCAATTGTAAAGGTTAAGACATTTAATATATTGCGATAGATGTTTCAATTATTGAACGCTCCATACACGATCGATTATGACGTGTCTAGCGTTGTTTGGGTCACAGTCGGTAACTAGGAGACGCTACCCTTTGTTACTTGACCGCCAAGCTGAATAGCTGCGTTTTTTTTTTCTAACCTTCCAATTCAATGGCATGATATAGCCATTTATATGTGCATTTATGATGGACCAGGGTCAGTCCTAGAACTCTATATGAGAGGAAACTTACGGAGGTTAGTGTTTAACTAGAATCCTCAGAAGGAGGAGAATAATCGTCAAATTCGTATGAATATTCAGACTCGCAGTCTCACTGTCGGCAGGTAGCCATGTCTAGCTGCGCGTGCATATAGCTGTGATGTTCTGACGACAATACTGCATTGTATCCTTAAACGGACATTGACACGTAAACCAGCAGTCTACGTTATTGATTAATTTATGCATGACTTATACGGACTTATGTTCTGCTCCTATTTGAAATGATCATCCTGTGTGTACATGTGATTAAATATTACGGACTCAACCTGAAGGCATTAATTACTTCATTAATGTTGCTGAGTTCAAGTTACATTAATTACTTCTTTATACCATGCTACTGAGTTGTATGAACGCTTCACCCTAATTCGCGTAATAATAAACCAAGCACGATGAACAAGAGATCACTAAAGTAACCATACTCAGTGCATGATCTTCAACCGGCAAATAACTCAGCAACACTCTGCTCCTTGTGTTTTTTGGTCTACCTCTGCCTCTCATTATGGGGATTCCAGAACAAGGACTGCAAGGTAATGTCATCAACATGTTTCTTCAATATGTGTCCAATCCATCTCCAGCGTCTTCTTCTCATTTCTTGTTCCACTAGTACTTGTCTGGTTCTTGTCATCAGTTCCACATTAGTGATCTTATCATACCACTTCAATTCTTCTGTTCTACGTAAGCACATTTTATAAAAGTCTGTAGCTTTATGGTAGTTGTTTTTGTTGTTCTCCAAGTTTCGGAACCGTATAATAAGACTGACGACATGTGAGTTGAAGATTCTTATTTTTGTGTTGGATCTGATTTCTCTTGATGTCCATGTATATGCCAATGCGGTATGTATAAACAAATAACAAATGTAATAATCAATTATAGTTAACAATTTAAAAAATTGAATAATTCTTTAACAAACAATAATCATTATCGAGTGATGTTATGGAGTATTGGTTAAGAGTTCATTTGGTAGCTTTTATGATTCTACTTTGCTGCCAATGAGGTTCTGCTCCAGCTGATGTTTGAGTCTTTGCAGATAGATGACTGGATCACACTCGTCACTGGTCTAGTTTGAAAGTTGTAGCACGTTCTAAGAAGTGTCATGGAGTAACTACCAAGCTGGTCCCGCGTCTCTAAGACCCGTCTGATGATGGTGTCTAGCGTTGACTTCAGGCCACTTATACCCTCACTTGTTCCAGACATAATACCCTCAACTGGTACCACCGACTAGTGTCACAAAAGAAGAGAACAAATACCTTCTTGAGTATTGCGTTTTCCTGACACACACTCATGTGCCCCCTCTTTTAATTTCACCATCCCATCTGTCACAGACCTGTTACCCTCGCTGAGAATTAATATTAATCCCTTTGAGCGGAAAAACTTTCATTACATTTAGGTTGAATAGATTTATATTAACCTGTACATTGGTTGAAAAGGTTGAAAACTTTCATTACTTTTAGAGTGAATATGTTTATATTTACATCTACACTGGTTGAAAATGTTAATAACATAATAAGTATGTATATCATTCTATCATCATTCCCTTCCTGCTCCATATGGAACTTGGGACATCTTTGCTTTTAGTTCTCGATAAGAAACTCGCATAAAGCAGTCACCAGCCCTTGCAGTGGTGGTTCATGAAATCATCGTTCTATATCCTGAGGTTGCCAGCCTCCAATGACTTGGACATCCACTTAGCCATTTTCACATATTAATACTCACTTGTCAATATATACATATTATTTCACGTGTTAATGATGCAAAGTATATAGAATTTTAAATGCACAACTCACCCCAAATCTTTGGGTTCACCAACAGACTTCTGGCTCTGAGAAATAGCTAAGGCAACTTGTTGAAGATACCTCTTACACGTGTTCTGGGGTGTTGTTACTTTACAATAAGTTCCCACTCTGACTCCGTGTCTCATATTCCCCAGAATCCGGTTTTCCTTGCTAATAATGGTAGAGTTTTCCTGGGCCTTTAAGTCCCCAAGAGGCTCAAATACATCCGGTCCAATAAATGGATATTACTTCTTTTCTTAACTCTAGCAATTCTGGTTGTCTCTTGACGAGTTGAATTTCACAATGCTTTGCACCGACTAAACTGTCAGGTTATTTTGCAACTTTCGTCCCACGCACGTTGTTCCTTACTATTAGACCAGGCTCAAATAAGAAATGGTATGTTTACATCTCGAATGCCGGCCAATATTTACAATCATGCGTGGTTTGATGGCGTCTATTCAAAAAATTTCCTCATATTTCAAAGGTCATTTTCCGTATAAGGAGTTGTTATTTCCGTCGATTCGCGTTAGTGATTGCACGACAACTCCCCACATTATCACAAATAAACACTTCTATCCGGAAGTTGTTAAAACATTCTGTCTTTCAGGTGCATATCTGTAACATGTCCGCAGACGAATAATTTATCTTCTCGCCCTTGTGCTAACACCAACCCTAGTGTAACCATCTGGGCTGTGACTCTTCATGACAGTAATTAGTGAATCACAATAGCCATATCAGCGCTAAATAAACTTGCTGGGCGTACGTCGGAAATTTTACCAACATCACTGTCGGTCAATATTGCATCACCTGTCTACTCTCCCAGCAGGGATGGTCAGGTAAACAGACAAGACGAATCATTATGGAGAAGTAGTGCAACAAATGACACTAAAATAACAATACTGCCGGAGAGGAAAAGAGAGCGAACCCAATTATGTGACACTTCGAACCTTTTCAGACTTCCGCTTGAATACGTAAAAGGAAAGTAGTGGCCAGCTTAAAGTATTTGGTGTCCCAAAAGAGTTTGTTCTGGAATGGTATTGGTGACGATCATATATTCTTTCTCAGTTCATCTTATCTTGGGCTTATTCCTGAGCTTGTAATGTTGGGGATGAGTGTTGGATGACCAGAATTTGTGCAGAGTTTTTTTCCGTGCCTACCTGTGCCACAAAGACCTCCCGTAACGAGGGAAATTAATGATCGCCTATTAGAGAATGGCACTGCAATAGATGAATCATCAAGGCTAAGATTGCTGGAATCAGGCATCAAATGTAAGACCAGCAGGGATGGACGCATGAAAGGATGCATCCGGCGTTTAAACAATCAGCACGCACGCAACAGGAACTATTAGCATTCATACCCTTTGACACTTGCTGAGGGAGACTGAGCACCTATGGGTTTGCTCGGAGTGCACTGATGACGATTCTGATCAACGATAACAATCCTCATATATTGGGGGCTTATTAAGCAGATGTTCGGTGCCACATTTACACTCGTTAATAGTTCATATCTTTACTTTATTGTCTCAATCAGCTGTGGCATGTGCGGAGTCCGAAAATTACCACTTGTTCATTTCTGTTAAACTAGTAATATGCATGGGTTTCCCCCCCCCCCCCCTGCAATTTAGTGGTTTGTGCTCTACATGTACGCACATTCTTTCACTCAAGCACATAATAATACTTACATATCACACTCACTAGTGCTGACATAATGTATGTAACATTATTTAAAAAAACAAAACAAAGGTAAACAATATTTTTTTTTTGAGGGGTCAGGGGAAACAACCAAAATTATAGACAATGTATACATTTTTGTGTATTGTTTTAATTAATTATAAAATTTTTAATTGTATTATAATTTAGTTATAAAGCAAAACAGGATGTGGTTTACGGCTTTCTTTAAAAGAAATATTTTTGCATTCTTGTTTCAAGGTTTTATATTTAAATCTGTTAGAAAGTAAGTTTACATCGCATTATCAGACCAATAATAGAAATATAAATCACATACGTAGAATGTAGTTTGGTCAATCTCTTTCCTCATCATCACTTTCTGCGTATGATCGCAATATACTAAAATGGTTCGTACCAAGCCACAAGCAAAAAAGAGGAAATTCTATAGGAGCCCGCCAACACTTGACAACAAACATGAATCTACAAAGAACAAAGACTGTCAGCCGGGGAGCACGACTGCCCCAATTACTCGCGTCGGGGCCGGTCCTTCTCAGAAGCCGAACAACGCAACCATTAACACTACGACCGATGAGCAACCCAGTGCTTTTAAGGCAAAGGATAACCAGGCTCCGAAGCCTGACAAAGCAACATCATCGCTAAAACAAGATGTTGAAGTGGTGGCTCCATCGTGCAGTCACCAGGCAACATCTGCAAAACATGGCCAAAAAACTTCGACGACAGAGGGTAACAATGCTCTAAAGCACGACAAAATAAATCCACCGCCAAAACAAGATGTCATAGTCGAGTCTCCATCATGCAGTGACCAGTCAACTTCGGTGAAACTAGACCAGATTTAGACGAGCCAGAACGTGAATCCGTCCCGCAGACCACACGCTCAAACTGAGACGGAAGGCGGAACGTGCCAGCTTCGCAAGCAAAGAAATGCCGTTTCTCACGAGGCAGTACAGGAGAGGATCATTAAGATCACTCAGACGTCGGGAAGTGAGGCCTCGCTCAGGGCCCTACCCGACGATAAAGTGATCGGTATCCTCGAGGCAATAACGGGCAGGAGGAGTATAACTAGAGTTTCAAGACACGAAAACGGAGTTATAATAGCTCTAAATAACACGGAGAAGACAAACCAACTGATGGTCGAACTAGAGTCCAGACACAAAGAAGTCTAGCTGCCCCACCAGATTAAAGTTACTGTGGAGATCTACAAGAAGACTAAAAAGGTAGTTGTAAGAAGGGTCGACAATAATTGGTCTACACAAGAAGTCTACAGACGCCTGCAAACACAAAGCAAGAATATCAAAATAACACAGGTGGAAAGACTGAAGACACGGGACAAGAAGGACACAAACCTAGTTATCCTAACTATTGAAGGGACTTCAAGACCAAGTCAACTTAACCTAGACGATAGATGTCGAAAAACAGAAGACTACATCCCTCCTGTTATGCAGTGCTCAAACTGCCAGCAATTTTCGCACACTAAGAAAACTTGCAAGAGAAAGACAGTTTGTCGGTACTGTACAGGAAGTCACTCTTACAATGAATGTCCTCAGGCGAAAAAGGATACCAACTACAAAGTGAGCAACTCCAACAGAACCTGCGCAAACTGTCTCGGGAACCACGGGGCAAGATACCGTGGCTGTCCGATCTTCTATGAGACAAAGGCCATACTGAAGGAATCTGTAACCAAAAACATCTCCTTCAGAGAAGCAAGACACCGATTGGCTTCAGGCGACACTGCTAAACAGGAACAGCACACAAGAACCCAACTAATAAAACTTACCGCAGAGGTGCGAGACATAAAACAAAAACTCAAAGTCGAGAAGAACAGACAGCACAACGAAGAAACAGATACCATACGAGACGAAACAATAGGAGCCTTACAGAGCGCCCAGGCAATGTTACAGGACATGAAATCCATTCAACACCAAATAGAAGTCGACATCGCTAAACTCGCAGAGCTAAAGGAAGAGAACGCAGAAGTCCTCAAAAGAATTGAAACAGAGAGGATATCGTAACAAAAAGCAATCAAGGAAGAGAAAGAAGCATAGAAACTAAAGACAAAATAATTACCGAAACCCTAGAGGAACGCCTACCAAAAAGCAATCAAGGAAGAGAAAGAAGCAAAGAGGCGGAAGACAAAATAATTACCGAAACCCTAAAGGAACTCCTACCAAATATAATAAAGACAGCCATGATCAACACACAGCCGAAAAAGACAACAAGTAGGGACCTAACAGGCAGCTAGTGGTCCTTTTCAGGACCAGTCATTTCCAGGACTAGGAACGTGTTACCAGCGAAGACGTTAACACCCTATATACCCCAATATAACCGTTTTTAACCCTTCAAAGGGTTTTGCTCGTACAACATAAAAGTGAAAAAAAATGACAAATACTAATATAAATTAAAACCAGCAACTGCAAAAGACAAAAGTTATTTAAATTTAATACAAAATTAGTAAACAAAATGACACTAAATACCAGATGGAACGATCTTCTTCTTTGATCCTTAGTCGCCGACCGTCAAAGCAGTCAGTGGCTATCACGCCTGGTGGCATCTTGTAGGGCAACAACAAATTGATTCCATTTTGCTCGGTCGGTGGCCATCCTACGTACAGTGCCCCAACTCTGGTTCATTCTTTGCATCTCAGCCTCCACAGTCCTCCGCCAAGTTTTTGGTCGGTCTCTCTTTCGTTTTCCTTCAGGGGTCCATAACATAGCTGTTCTTGTGATGGCATCGGGGTCTCTTCTAAGGACATGACCAACCCAGCTCCAACGTCTGCCAGCTATGATGGTGTACATGTCCTCTTGCTTGCTCCGATTAAGATCTTGGTTGGTGATGGTATTCGGCCAAAAGGTTAGGTGAATGTTTCTTAGGCGTGTTGTGTGAAAAGATAATTTCGACATTTCCTTCTCTGTAACTCCCCAGCATTCCGCACTATAGAGAAGCACAGAAAGCACACAACTCTGATATAATCTTAATTTTGTCCTTGTGCTGTACTGAGAGGACTTCCAGATGTTGTTTAGACTAAAAAAAGGCGGTTCTTGCTTTGTTCATTCTGTTCTTGATGTCTTTGCTTGCACCGCCGTCTGGTGTTACTATGCATCCTAGGTTTGTGAAGGTGTCTGTCTGTTCCAGTTGCTGATTCCTTATTGATATGGGCTCAGGGTTGCTCACATTGAGCATCATGACCACTGACTTCTTTAGATTGATGTTCAAGCCCACCTGCTGGCTATACATATTAAGTTTATCCGTTTTTTCCTGGATGTGTTTATGTGAATGTGCTAGTAATGCAATGTCATCTGCATATTCCAGATCTTCTAATGTAGAAAATGTAGTCCATCTTATTCCTCTTGGACTGCCCTCTGTTGTCTGGCGCATCACCCAGTCTATGACTGTTAAAAATAGAGTTGATAAGGGGCATCCCTGTCGTACTCCTGTCTTCACCTCAAAGGTTAGGTTGCTATGCCCAACGCTACACGTAAAGTTGGCATAGAGGCTTTTTATGATTGACACTATGCAGCTTGGAATTCCATAAGCCCTCAGTATTTTCCATAAACTGTCCCTAAGTATACTGTCAAAAGCCTTTTCAAAATCAACGAAATTAATGTACAGCTGTCTTTGCCATTCTGAGCACTGCTCTCTAATGTTCCTGAGGGTAAATATATGATCTACACATCTTCTGTTCTTTCTAAATCCTGCTTGCTCTTTCCTCAGTTTGTGGTCTACTGCTTTTGAAATTCTCTGTATAATTATCCTGTCTAGTATTTTGCTGGGAACTGAGAGAAGAGTGATTCCTCTCCATTTATTGCAGTCTGCAAGATCTCCCTTCTTGGGCAATTTGACAATCATTCCCTTGTTCCACTCCGTTTGAGTTGTCACTATTTTCCAGACTTGTGCAAATAGTGGTTCTAATAGTTCTGCTGCTAGCTCAGGGTCTGTCTTAAATAGCTCTGCATTTAAGTTATCATGGCCAGGAGCTTTTCCATTCTTTAACCCTTTGATTGCTGTGATGATTTCTTCTTTTCGTGGAATGTATGTATAAACATCTAGATCGTTTTCAGCCTCAGGAACATTCAATTGTGTCTCCGGTGAGTCCTTGTTTAGAGTTTCTCTGAAATGCTCTGCCCATCTTGTTTCCTGTCCCTCTGCTGTCGTGATGAGATTTCCTTGCTTATCTCTTACTAATGTAATATTGTTTGCACCTCGTTTTCCGCTGATGATTTTAGTTATTTTGTATACTGTGCTTTGTTCATTTCTCAGTGCTGCATCTTCTGCCTGTCTTGCAAGATCGTCTAGGAAATTCCTTTTGTTGGCTCGGGTTTGGCTTTTAACTTCCTTGTCCAGCTGACTGTACTGTTCGATATATAGTTGCTTTAATCTGGGGGACTTCGCTTCTGTTTTTTTTCTTTTCATTTCCTTCCTCCTCGTTATAATGTTTCTAGTGTTATCCAGGCTTGCTTCTTCCTTTCCTGGAATCCCAAATATGATTTGCTGCTTTCCTTAAATATTATTGAAATGGTGTTAAATTTCTGGTCTATATCACCAGTCAATGTCTTTTCCTGACTTTTGGCAAATTGATGTCGCTTTTTTATATCAGCCACAAAAGCTTTTCTGGTAAGGGGGTCCTTCAATTTGCTGATGTCAAACCTTTTCTGTGTAGTTACAGTTGGTCCAGCCGTTCTGAGTTTCACTTTCAGTTTTGCTACTACTAAATAGTGATCACTTCCACATCTGCACCTCTTCTTACCTTCACATCTTGTAATGTATGTCTCCATCTACCATTAATCATGATGTGGTCTATCTGGTTTCTGTCCTGACCATTTGGTGATTCCCATGTTAATTTGTGAATTTCTTTGTGTGGGGAAACGACAACAAATGAACAAACTTTGCTGCGGGATGGACATCCGGAGTCTGAGGCTCGTATGACTGTCAGTGATGAAAGCCGAAAGGAAGCCACTGACATGAAATGGGACGTCCTGACCGCAAAACGCGAAACAAGAATAGGATATTGGAATGTCAGGACAATGAACGAGACGGGTAAACTAAAACAGGTCACGGCAGAAATGAGAAATTATAGATTACACATTTTTGGGATAAGCGAGAGCAGATGGACAGGAGCAGGAAAAGTTAAAACAGCAACAGGAGAAACAGTACTTTACTCTGGAAGAGAGGATGGACAGCACAATGAAGGTGTAGCCATTATTCTACAGAAAGGAAAAGAAATGACATTACTAGAATGGAAACCCATCAAGAACAGACTGAAAAAAATAAGATTGAGAGGGAGATTCACCAACACTACAATAATACAATGCTACGCACCAACGAATGACAGCAATGAAGAGGTCAAGGAGCAAACTAAAATGGGGATAAATTAATAAGTTTCTCTGTAGCATTAACAACCTTGTCATTGGAGGAACATTTTTCCCACACAAGATGGAACGAAAAGAGGCAATAATGGTCAGCTGATAAGTGCCCGCTCTCCGCCCATTACCTTTTCAAAACAACAACACCAACATATAGTCTGGTAATCCCAAATTGTAGTCAATTTTACTTTTATAAGTGCACCCTAATATAACCGGCTGGGTTGAATGGGACGCGCCTGGACAAAACGAGGCAAAATTTTGTTAAAAAAAAGGAAAAGAAATTACCAGTAATTAGCCCTCAGATCATTATTTTTCTATCGCGCGTATCAACAAGCAATCATAACAGTACTAAAAGACCTTCTGTATCCATCCTTCGAGGAGGAAATGTAAACTTAAGGGTTTAGTGCTGAGTCCCAACAGCTACTTAATGGATGTCAAGCGCCCAGGGTGCTAAAAAAATGCAAGTTTTCTCACATGCACAGACAGTTATTCTGTGTGTGGGTTGCTCAACTGTTTTGTGCCAGCTAACTGGAGGCAAACCAACGGGCTGATCACCCGTTTGCCAGTCACTTCGATTACGGAAACAACAGCAAATGGATTGATTTGCCGTTGCCCTAAAGACGCCAATAGGCGTGATGGGAAACAATGGCAAAGAAAACCTATCTGCTGTTGCCCTAAGACGCCACTAGGCGTAATGGCCACTGACTGCTTTGACGGTCGGTGGCTAAGGACGGAAGAAGAAGAACTGGAGGCAAGGCCAGACTCATAGAAGGATGTTCCTTCAGGAAGAAGCAGCACTAACCAGAGAGATAAAGGAGACTTATGGCTGTAACCAGGGCGGGATTAACCATTAAGCAAAATAAGCACATGCTTAGGGCACCAAGGGATGGGGAGCACCACAGAATTTTCCCTCTAGCTATCATACCCTTAACTCTCATCTCTTTCACTGCCACAGTCGTCTTTAGTCGATTTTTTTAAATTTTCAATATCTGCCGTGTTCGACTTTAATCCTTATTGTTAAAAAAAAAAAGTTTTCTTTGATATTATGAGTGACTGAAAGTGTCAGACATAGACCTAGAGTTAAGTATGTTTGCCTGTCTTACCAACGTTTTTCTGCATGAATTTCAGTGGAGTCTGGCCAGGAAGAAAATTGAATTTTCAGTCTCTTCAGCATTTATTGAGTCTTAGTGTCTTGTCAGTTAAGCAATGGAAGCGCCGGGAAGGGGGGGGGAAGAAAGAACCATTTGGGGCTGTGCTTAGGGCATCAGTTGGCCTTAATCCGCCCCTGGCTGTAACAGTTTCACCTATAACTTGATAATGAAGACAGACTGTCACTTGGAGAATGATTTTCTTTTCTTATTTATTCACCTGAAACTCAGCAATAAGTAGACCAGAATGCTTTATGAGTGCTTGTTTTAAATCACTAAGAATCAGATATAGAAGCAAATGGGATGTAGAGCATCCAGGTCACACACAAAATAATGCATACTACTAGCTCAACAGAAGAGAGCAAGTGGTAATCTTCAGACTCCGCACGAGCCACAACAGATTGAGATACCATCTATTCAACAAGCTAAATATTGGAGCTATAAGTATATAAAATAATAAAACGGTATCGAATCAGTTTTACAAATAACAGTTCACATGAAACAAGGGACGTTTCGGGTTTTACCCTTCGTCAGCCACAAACAGGTGACAAAGACAAGAATTACATATAGGCCTAGGTACTACAAAAACATATGATGATAAGAAGCAATACAAAATGAGCGATACAAGCAGATGGAAAAAGTACAATGATAATACAAAAAATTCGAAAAACCTAACAGAAATACCGAAGCAAGGAAGTAAATAATAAACGAAACGAAAAAAATAGAATGAATAAAACTTCGAAACAAGTAAAAGTCACTTAGCTAGAACCATATATGCTTGAAATACACAATTGTGTGGGAAAAGTGTTCTTCCAATGACCAGGTTGTTAATGCTACAGAAACTTATTAATTTATCCCCATTTTAGTTTGCTCCTTGACCTCTTCATCGCTGTCATTAGTTGGTGCGTAGCATTGTATTATTGTAGTGTTGGTGAATCTCCCTCTCAATCTTATTCGTATCAGTCTGTTCTTGATGGGTTTCCATTCCAGTAATGTCATTTCTATTCCTTTCTGTAGAATAATGGCTACACCTTCATTGTGTTGTCCATCCTCTCTTCCAGAGTAAAGTACTGTTTCTCCTGTTGCTGTTTTAACTTTTCCTGCTCCTGTCCATCTGCTCTCGCTTATCCCTAAAATGTGTAATATACAATATAATATGCTTGGAATATACAATATTTGTAAAACTGAATCAATACCATTTTATTAGTTTATATACTTGTATTCCTTACCAGTTTTACAGCAGTCCCTTAATTTATTTAAATATTGGAGCTACCGATCAGTGTAACTGTGGCACTGGTAAAATGTCTGCTGAAAATCTGCTTCAAAGTGGCCCAACATACGCGGAACAGAGAAAGCACACATGGCCAACACCAGTACCATTCGTGGAAAAGCTCTACATAGATTAAAAAAGCCTCAAACTGAATACTGTTTTCTTTGAAAACATTCAAGTAACGTCTGAGAGTGTACACAGAAGAAGAAGAAGAAAAAAAATCACTAAGAAATTGTTTTCGGTGAAGATTTCCACACAAAGTTAGTCTGTTGTTAAGACTGCAGTCACATCTGGTTCATCAACAGTAGTTATCTAGTGAGCAAGTGAATGCTGTAATGATTCAGTACCTTGTAAGCATTAATGCTGACATGTCTTTTGAAGGGACATCAGTCCACACAGCATTTAATCACGTGGCTGACAAGTACGATGGTGGTTAATCATGACTAATATATAAATTAAAAAATAAAATGGTATGAAATCAGTTTTACAAGTTAACGGTACACAGGAAACACGGGACGTTTCGGATTTTACCATTCGACAGCCACAGTTACAAACAGGTGACAAGGACACGAATTTCATATAGGTACTACAAAAACTTACGACGATGAGAAACATACACCAAATGAGCGATAGAAGCAGATGAAACAACAAAGGCGATGACGAAAAAAGAATAATAATAATGCAAAACAATCGTAAAACCAGACAGAAATATCGAAACAAGAAAGTTAATAATCAACGAAACGAAAAAAAAAAGAATGAACAAAATTACTAAAACAAGTACAAAGTCACTTAGCTAGATCCTTAGATCCTTAGAATAAAACACTGAGGATGGTTTGTCCAAAGAAGCGTGTAAGCAAATGACGTGTAAGATAGTGACAATTAAAAAGATACAAAAGGATACGAAACGAACCAAAGTAAAAACATAAGAAGAGAGATCGGAAAACACAACGATGAAAGAAATATGAAAAAGATAGAAAAGCCACCAGAATTTATGCAAAATGATGCAGGTCATTAATGCCCTTGGGAGATAAACAGCCCATTTGAAAAATGAGACGATTCTCCAAGGAAAAGCGAGTTCGGTCATCACCAACACAAGAAAGGAGGACAGTAACATTCATATCAGAATTACCTGAATGGCCAGGCCTATTAAAATGAAGAGCCACCGGTGTAGGTTTGCCATGATAAATGTCATTAAGTGCTCACGAAACCTGTCTGCCAAACGTCTGCCAGTTTCACCAATAAAGGTAATGTCACATCTCTTGCAGATGATAGCATAAATCAGGTTTCTGGATTCGCACGTGAAAGACTCTCTAATGAAAAATTTTCCTTTCGAAAAAGTAACTGTCTGAGTTTGGAGTACAAACGGACAGCTCTTACATATACGGCGTTGGCACGGTTTAGTACCAAAGTGAGAAGGGCTAGTTTGTCTCAAGCGACTGTGTACAAGAGCATCCCTAAAAATCTTATCCCTACGATATGCCACCAAAGGGGATTTACGAAACAACTCTCTGGTATCAGGCTCAGAGTGGGGAATAGGCAGATGACGAAACATAATTCTCTCTCTCTCTCTCTCTCTCTCTCTCTCTCTCTATATATATATATATATATATATATATATATATATATATATATATATATATATATACATATATATATATATATATAATATATATATATATATATATATATATATATATATATATATATATATATATATATATATATATATATATATATATATATATATATATATATATATATATATATGCATACAAATATTACATTTAATAATCAATTATAGTTAACAGTTTAAAAAAAAAATTGAATAATTCTTTAACAAACAATAATAATCATCGAGTGATGTTATGCAATATTGGTTAAGAGTTCAAATAGCAGCTTTTATGTTTCTACATAGCTGCCAATGAGGTTCTGCTCCAGCTGATGTTTGAGTCTTTGCAGATAGATTGTCGTGAAATATTCTAATCCACATATATAAATTATCAGGTAAATATAAAGCCTAACAAATACATTTAATAAAGGAAAGAGAAATGGTAAAGAACAGTGCTGTCACAATGACAGTACTCGAAATCCCCTTTGTTTTATGCTTCGTCTGCAAATTGTAACGTTTCCACGTTAAATATAAGCCACTGCATAAATACAAGCGTTTCCACAACACATTAAAACGGGTATTGCATTTCTAAGAAAAACATTGAGAGGCACACTGCGTAATGACCTAAATTAATCCTAACATTAATTATACTACGTTACCAAAACGAACGAACAGATGGACTCAAATAGAAAGAGAGAGGGGCGAATGAAAGCAAGGACACATGCAACACTAAACTCGCGTCGCGCGATACACAATTACTACTATCACGCGTGTAAGGCCACATGCACTAACTTTTTTTCAGACGGACAGTGATAAAAACACTAACCTTCCCAGAGTTAGGTTTTAAAATCCTGAAAAAACGCTTATTAGAAAAGATAACATTAGATGGGTTTACGTTTGAAAACATTACAGTACCCAGACAGCACATCTTCGAAACAGGAGGTAGAAGAAATTGCATATTTTGAACGCAGCCACTTAGCTCTTTTAAATTTGTATATTTGGGTTCCTTAGGGCTTGCTGACAAAGAATATGTAAAACGTTACGCAAATAGTCTAGGAATTACCAAATTATAACCAAAATAAAATAGTGGGGATGCCTGACAGCATGAAATCATTTCTGCTCATAAAATTTTTTTTTAACGTGTTTGAAAAAACCTTACGTACGGAAATAGCCTACCATGTTAACTCCAAATTGATTGGAGCGCAACAAATATAAGACTAAACACGATTGGTCGGACTATAAATACTATCTTTCGTTGTCAGGGGAAACGGGAGTAGGAGTATTTTTTGAAAAGATGTGTGGACAGGGTTTCATTGGTTAGAGCTGCGAATATACACAATTCAGAGCGTTAGTTCGAGACCACTAGTTCAAATAAGCTTGATAAAGCAACAGTGCGTTGAAGCCAGCTCATATTTTTTGCTAAATAAAAGCCTGGAACATAAGCAGATGGGAATTTGTGCCAGTATTTGTGCCAGAATTCATTGCTAGTCAACGTATCTGTTTTTATTTCCATGAATTGTGGGACCGTGGTCTTGACGTTATTGAGCAGCACCTGGTCAGAGCTTTGCTGAATCCAGAGTCGGACAGCATACTCCTTGGTCCATTTAGCTATCAGTGAGGTGTCTCCAGAGCCCAGGGGAGAAATCGAGCAGAGGAGTCTTTTCCTGCCGCCATCACGCAAGATAAGCGGATGTGGCCAGCTGAGCTCAACATTATGTCCCCCCATCTTAAAATGACAGTGTAAAATACAATTAAGAGGGGAATTTAATTGTTTTAATATCAGGAACTGAGAACATCTCCAATACTAGTTCCGATAAAGACAAACTATTGAAGTCATGATGACAAATACCAACAGAGCTTGAACAAAACAAAACCAGTATTACCTCATATTACTACTACACAACTGACACACATAGGATACTTTTAAAAATATATGTCACTACAAGATTCATATTAATAAATTCTGTACATATAACTTGTAATTAAAATTGATTGTGATTCCTGGTTCCCTTTGTATTTGAATCAGGACACATATACATTCATGACAGCAATGAATACATATTGTTATTTGAAAAGTTACCAGTGACTCCTTTAAGATATCCTTGTAGAGTGTTTTATGTATGTGAGTGTCACAGTGTCGTCAAGTGTAGTGGAATAAATTAAATTGTTTATCTGTCTGTTGTTGTTTTGACTTACACTTCATCATACACATACCCTAGACATATAACGTAGTCATCACACTATTCCAGAATAATTCTGACTGAGGTATACATATGTGGCAGCAAGTAAGGTTATATATAATACACTACTCTTATTAGATATATATACCTTCACAGCTGATCTCAGTCAGTACACTAAGTCCCTTATAAATATTTATAACATCCCACTTCACCACATATATTGGGGGCTCGTCCGGGATTTTGAATCTTTACCTATTAAAAATAGTGGGGGTAATTCACTTCAGGGAATATAAGAATTAAAAGGTATCCTTGGGTGGAATTAAATAAGGTTGAGCTCTCGGTGCCTGTGTTGTCCGTTAGATATATATTTAGAGATTGAATTGTTGGTTAGACATTGTATAAATTTACCTGATAGACAATGGCGGACCTAGCCAAATTTCGATCTGCTGCTGTTCAGACTGCAAAAGAGTTAGGATTAGATGGGCAAGTTATGGTTGCCTATGTCAATACAGAATGTGACAAATTTATTGAACGCGAAGAAAGAAGATTAGAAAAAGAGGCCGAAAGAAAGTTAGTTGCTGAAAGGTATCAAGCAGCTCAAGCAGAGGTAACAGGTAATAAAAAGAAACAAGTGGATAACTTTAGGGCACCACAGAACCTTAATACATTTGATCCTAGGGATCAAAACAAAGGTAAGCACCAGTTTGATAGGCCACGGTATGAAAATAAAAATAAATTCCCACAATTCGATGAAAGGAAATATGATGAAAGAAAATCTTTCAACCAAGGAAAAAGGTGGTGTAAAAATTGTCAGATGGACAATCATGACACTGACCGTTGCAGAAGGAAACCTGTGTATATGGCCACCCTTCAGGTCAGGTCGACCTCAAGACAGGAGGAGGATATTATGTTGGATACCACTCCAGAAGAGATGAGGAAGGCACAGGCTGGGGATAAAACACTCAAGCCTTGTTTCAGAAAATTGTCAACTTGTCATACAACTCCAGGCAAGGGAGATTTTTTACATGAAAAACAAGTTGATGTATAGGAAGACTGGAGCTAGATCCAAAGGTCAGGGACAGCTGGTACTTCCTAAAAGATATAGGGCAGACTTAATAAGGAGCCTACATGTGAAACCAGATGGGGACCATGAGAAGATAGGTACCATCATTCAAAAGGTGGCTCACAAATATTATTGGCCCAAAGCAAGATGGGACATTGAGAATTTTGTAGAAAGGTGTAGCATAGCACATGAGGGAACACCCACAAGTGGGAACATTGATCAGGACCTGGACACGCCACGGGGCAAAATTAGGCCTGATAATAAAAAGAGATATAAATTTGAAAAAGTGGACCAAATGGAATGGGAAGCCCCTTTTCACGGACAAGCTTCACTTAACTGTTTTACAATGGCCACTATGCGGAGAGTGCAAAAAGATGTCTTACCCCAGGATAGCCGAAAATCCCTCAATCGGACTTAAACAAACTGGAGGAAGAGGATGTAGAGAGGAAATCTCTCATCAAGAATTTTAAGTGGGGAGACAGCCCCAAGAGAAAAATTGGTAGCGGTCGTTTTGTGAATGATAATTCTGGGAGGAAAAATCATCACTATAGAGCTTCGAGTGGAAGAGACCATACCGGTGCATGGACAAATAGGTCCACACAATTAAAGGTCCACATGTAGCTTTGTTAAGAACGTGGACTGATGAAAAGGCAGAGGAAAACATTACATCTTCATACCAATATGTGAATGAGCTGACCACTCGTTTAAAAACTGGCTGGAAACTTGCCAATGAAAATTTGAAACAAGCCAGGAAGAAACATGCTGCCTATTATAACAGGAAGGCGAAAGACAGAAAAATGGCTGTGGGAGAGAAAGTACTGCTTCTTTTGCCCGGGAGTCAGAATAAGTTACAAATTGGATGGCAGGGTCCATATACAGTTTTAGAGAAGGTAT
Source organism: Oreohelix idahoensis (assembly GCA_024509875.1). Classification (NCBI taxonomy): domain Eukaryota; kingdom Metazoa; phylum Mollusca; class Gastropoda; order Stylommatophora; family Oreohelicidae; genus Oreohelix; species Oreohelix idahoensis. The sequence goes on from JAMPIV010020966.1 coordinate 86,854, forward strand.
CTAGAACAAATTATAAGATAGGTAAGAAGGGGAAAGAAAAAATCTATCATGTGAATCTCCTGAAGAAATATTTGGAAAGAGAACATCAGGAAGAGACACACTTGTTGACCTTGTCCATCGCCATGGAGATGAAAAAGGAACCACTTTCATCATTTGAATATCCATAACACCCCTGTGAGACAGCAGCACAGGTGAAAATCAGTACACATTTAACGAAAACTCAGAAAGAGAGAGTGCAACAGGTTCTAAATAATCATGCAGAGGTGTTAACAGACCGACCAGGGCATACAAACCTATTGGAATATGATATGAAACTGATAGACCCCACACCTGGTCTGTATGAAACCATATTCGATTCCGTTTGCCTAAGGAGAAAGCTTTATAGAATAAAGGACTGACATGGGATGTCTGTTTTAAGAGGGGAGGTGTCGTGAAATATTCTAATCCACATATATAAATTATCAGGTAAATATAAAGCCTAACAAATACATTTAATAAAGGAAAGAGAAATGGTAAAGAACAGTGCTGTCACAATGACAGTACTCGAAATCCCCTTTGTTTTATGCTTCGTCTGCAAATTGTAACGTTTCCACGTTAAATATAAGCCACTGCATAAATACAAGCGTTTCCACAACACATTAAAACGGGTATTGCATTTCTAAGAAAAACATTGAGAGGCACACTGCGTAATGACCTAAATTAATCCTAACATTAATTATACTACGTTACCAAAACGAACGAACAGATGGACTCAAATAGAAAGAGAGAGGGGCGAATGAAAGCAAGGACACATGCAACACTAAACTCGCGTCGCGCGATACACAATTACTACTATCACGCGTGTAAGGCCACATGCACTAACTTTTTTTCAGACGGACAGTGATAAAAACACTAACCTTCCCAGAGTTAGGTTTTAAAATCCTGAAAAACGCTTATTAGAAAAGATAACATTAGATGGGTTTACGTTTGAAAACATTACAGTACCCAGACAGCACATCTTCGAAACAGGAGGTAGAAGAAATTGCATATTTTGAACGCAGCCACTTAGCTCTTTTAAATTTGTATATTTGGGTTCCTTAGGGCTTGCTGACAAAGAATATGTAAAACGTTACGCAAATAGTCTAGGAATTACCAAATTATAACCAAAATAAAATAGTGGGGATGCCTGACAGCATGAAATCATTTCTGCTCATAAAATTTTTTTTAACGTGTTTGAAAAAACCTTACGTACGGAAATAGCCTACCATGTTAACTCCAAATTGATTGGAGCGCAACAAATATAAGACTAAACACGATTGGTCGGACTATAAATACTATCTTTCGTTGTCAGGGGAAACGGGAGTAGGAGTATTTTTTGAAAAGATGTGTGGACAGGGTTTCATTGGTTAGAGCTGCGAATATACACAATTCAGAGCGTTAGTTCGAGACCACTAGTTCAAATAAGCTTGATAAAGCAACAGTGCGTTGAAGCCAGCTCATATTTTTGCTAAATAAAAGCCTGGAACATAAGCAGATGGGAATTTGTGCCAGTATTTGTGCCAGAATTCATTGCTAGTCAACGTATCTGTTTTTATTTCCATGAATTGTGGGACCGTGGTCTTGACGTTATTGAGCAGCACCTGGTCAGAGCTTTGCTGAATCCAGAGTCGGACAGCATACTCCTTGGTCCATTTAGCTATCAGTGAGGTGTCTCCAGAGCCCAGGGGAGAAATCGAGCAGAGGAGTCTTTTCCTGCCGCCATCACGCAAGATAAGCTGATGTGGCCAGCTGAGCTCAACATTATGTCCCCCCATCTTAAAATGACAGTGTAAAATACAATTAAGAGGGGAATTTAATTGTTTTAATATCAGGAACTGAGAACATCTCCAATACTAGTTCCGATAAAGACAAACTATTGAAGTCATGATGACAAATACCAACAGAGCTTGAACAAAACAAAACCAGTATTACCTCATATTACTACTACACAACTGACACACATAGGATACTTTTAAAAATATATGTCACTACAAGATTCATATTAATAAATTCTGTACATATAACTTGTAATTAAAATTGATTGTGATTCCTGGTTCCTTTGTATTTGAATCAGGACACCTATACATTCATGACAGCAATGAATACATATTGTTATTTGAAAAGTTACCAGTGACTCCTTTAAGATATCCTTGTAGAGTGTTTTATGTATGTGAGTGTCACAGTGTCGTCAAGTGTAGTGGAATAAAATAAATTGTTTATCTGTCTGTTGTTGTTTTGACTTACACTTCATCATACACATACCCTAGACATATAACGTAGTCATCACACTATTCCAGAATAATTCTGACTGAGGTATACATATGTGGCAGCAAGTAAGGTTATATATAATACACTACTCATATTAGATATATATACCTTCACAGCTGATCTCAGTCAGTACACTAAGTCCCTTATAAATATTTATAACACCTCACTTTACCACATATATGACTGAATCAGACTCATCACTGGTCAAGTTTGAAAGTTGTAGCACGTTCCAGAAAGTGTCAGGGAGTAACTACCAAGCTGGTCCCGCGTCTCTAAGACCCGTCTGATGATGGTGTCTAGCGTCAACTTTAGGCCACTTATACCGTCACTTGTTCCAGAGATAGTACCCTCAACTTGTACTATTAACCAAAATTGACTTTGGGATCACATACTTCTGGCTCAGAGATAAAGTTAAGGCAACTTGTTGAAGATGCCTCTTACACGTGTTCTGGGGTGTTGTTACATTACAATAAGCTCCCATTTTGACTCCGTGTTTCAGATTCCTCAGATTCCGGTTTTCTTTGCTAATAATGGTAGAGTTTTCCTGGGCTTTTAAGTCCTAAAGCGGCTCAAACAAGTCCGATCCGATAAATGAATTCTGATTTTTTTCTTAACTCTGCAGCTCTGGTTGTTTTCTCGACAAGGCAAATTTTCACAGTCCTCTAAACTTGCAAAAGTGTCTGGTTACATTGCAAGTTATCGCCCCCTCCCCCACATTGTTTTGTTACTATTAGACGAGGAAGCAATCAGGAAGGTTGTTATTCCTACATTCCGAATGTCTGCCAATCGTTTCAAACAAGCGTGTTTAGGATGTGGTTTATTCAAAAAAATTCTTCAAAAGAATTATGTGTGTGATTGTAAAGGTCACGTCTTACATATATGGCAATCGTGACATTCGAATATTCTCGTCAGTGATTACAGATCACTAAAAAATTCACGTAATTTAGTACACACAAAAATGTAACTAAATACTGCCGGAGTGGACAAGAGATCGATCAGAATTCCGTGACAACACGCTCGTATCATGATTAAAAAAATGTTTTCACTTTCAGTTTATCATAATGCTTGGCATGGGCTTCCGTAATAAGGCTGAAGTACCAGTGCACTGGGTTTTCGAACCAGTACAACGCAAGTAATCCATTTGTCGGTAGCCCGCCCGGACCCACTAGTATACTTGATAAAATAGGAGGGCGACCCCTTCGCCGCAGCTGAAGGTCCTGATACCAACAGAAGTAAAGTTCCTGCCCGGTGGAGGTTTCCTCCTTCTAGGACAGTGTTTCTTAACCGTTTGGAGGTCCCGTACCCCTTTACAGTATCTAAAGAAGCCTTGCACCCCTTTACAGTATCTTAAGAAGCTTCGCACCCCATTGCATCATTTTAAGAAGCTTCGCGCGCCATCATCTTCTAGCTCACAAAAAATGCCAACAATGATAAAAAGAGATACAAGTATGTTTTGGGAAAATGTTATTGACAAAACGTGACTAAGATTCAGTATTGAATTCACGTTGGCAATGTTCTATGTTATACAAATACATATGAGTTCTGTTAATGTTAATGATGAATCGCCTTATAAAAGATCTGGTATGTCTCGCACCCCCTGAAGGTAGGTCTCCCTCACACAGGGGGCGCATGCACCCCTGGTTAAGAAGCTTTGTTCCAGGGTATGCATACCTAGGTCCACAGTAGTTATGAATCTCTTGCTCTCCATTGTTAAGAATATCATTGACAATGAATAAACACTGTGTATCACGGTTCACATCGTATCCCTCGAAAATGTGAACCGATACGATAAAAATGAGAGTAAATTTAAAGGACGTGTAGGGAAATTAATGGTTCCCGGATAATAAGCCCTCTGTTCTCTTACCACGGATGACCATTCTAAGCATTATGATAAGCTGCATAACAAAACTGTACAACTGGCCAACCCCGAACTAACTATCACCATAGAACATTTGGAAAAAGAAAGATCAAAACTAGCTCTCCACTGGCTTCCACCAACGATAAAAGAATAAGTCGAGGAAGCCATTATGGATAAAATCAAGGACGATCAAGAGGCGGAAGTGTTCAAGATCCGCAAGGCACCTGACAAATGGGGTCTACAGAGAGTAGACCCACGATAAAGATTCTGCACTGTGTAGAGCTCTGAAGAACAGGAACGCTAAAACATAAGGTCCTGGTTACAGTGTCAGGGCGGAGAACGGTGTTTGCTCATTGGGGTGAGACACTCATAGAGCCAACAGATGTAATAAAATGCCAGCGATAGAAGCAATCGCCCCACTAACAAGACCCCCGATAAACAACACATCAGAAACACTGGCCGTAACACGTAGAAATGACAGACCTTACAGCCTCAAATTACAGACGACGATTTCCAAGAGGTAACACAATGGAACAACAGAACGCGACGATACTCGGCCCCAGACAGCGCAAAACAACATTATAGCACCAAAAGCTAACACTGAGGCACCAGGAAACACACAATCACAGGCGAAACTACTGCCACAGCTCCAGGCCACCCTGATATCCCAACTAACACACGAGGCAATAAACGGCGAAAATACAACACTAGAAGAAGAAAGTTCACTTCAGATTATCCCCCCCCCCCTTCCCGACAGATCATGTCAAAGACAAATTTCATGGTAAGCAATGTTCATTAACAATTAAAATGTATCAACTGTAGCACATTTCTTAATTATTAAATGTTTTAATTAAACGCTATGCGATATGAACAAACAGAAACTGCAAAGGCTAACACATGAGTAAGTTGGTGTAATCTACTCAAGCGTGACGAAATGAAAGCAGATTGGAACACAAGCAATACGATATTGCGTTCCGGATTGAACTGTACGGAATTCACCCTGTTCTGTAATTTTCTCATCCACTGATGCAGCACTGAAGGCTCAATACCTTCCATCTACGGAGTCTACGCCACATCCTTGGTATTTCGTAGAAGGACAAAGTGACAAATGTCGAGGTGCTGCCACATGCTGGCCTTCAAAGCATGTATACACAGCTTAGACAGCGCAGACAAGGCTGGCTCGGCCAACTACGCTGCATGGAAGATGGTCGCATCCCGAAAGATATCTTCTATGGACAACTGGCAGATGGCAAAAGAACAATTGAGCGACCGCAGCTGAGGTTCAAAGATGTGTGAAAAAAGTGACAGGAGGGCATTGGATGGCGATGCTACCTACGGCGCCACCTCAGATTGGGCGAAAGGAAGCTCTCACGACAAGAAGAAGAGAGGAGAAAACGTCGAAAGAAACACCAGGAAAATAAGCAGCTGAGAGCTGTCACCACAGGGGCGCATTCCCTGAGTCAATTATGACTGAAGGGGTATTATTATATTATTATGATGCAGCCATCTTCTGGTATTGATTGGTAACCACGCGAACTAGGTCAGGAATCTGAAATTGCTGTATACACGTTAAAATTTACTTACCAGTCAGACAGCTCTATCTCTTAGTCCATTATGAATTTATTTTGCCCACTTATAACTTTAAAAAGACATGTATTTTTACACGTACATTTTTTTAAGTCATCAAGTTTTTTATTTAAAGCTGGAGTTGGCAACCAGAATACAGGGCCTTTATTGGCTGGGGCCCGATTGGGTCAAATCAGTTAAATAGGTTAAAAGCCGGCCCTGCGTCAGAGGTCGAAAGTAATATTTTTCATCATCAATTAGAAATAAATAGGCATCCAATTTGAAGAGCAGCTGGATGAACGCAAAGTACATTTCTGCACTTCATGTCTCTGTTCTCCATTATCCCCAGGGTTAAACGGCGTTATCTTTCTTCCACGCCGTGTCAAACTGTTGAACTTCACTCGTTTGTTATCATCAAGTGTGATGCAATATTCATCCTCCAAACCACACATACACACACGCACGCACGCACGCAAACACACACAAGTGCGCAACCACATTAGACTTCTCTCTGTGAGTACAATAATACTGACTTTCCCAAAAATATCAATAATTCATTCATTTATCTTCTTCTTCTTATTCTTTTTCTTCTTCGTTCGTCCTCAGACTTCCACATTAATGATTTTAATAAAGGTAATAGTCAGCTCAAGTGTCCTGACATCTCCAAACAGGTTTTCGTGGAGACAGGTGGGTTGTTGATGCCATATGCTACTACGTTCACTGTTGTAAGCTGGGCAGGGACTGGAGCACATGTTCGGCTGTCATGGGGCTGGTACCACAGGGGCAGAGATATGTGGGACCAATCCTGTACTTGTGATACAGATGGTACCTCATCCTGTTATGGCTAGTGCGGTCAATGAAGTCTTTCTATTTTCCTTAATCATCATCATAGCTGCCATCTCAGCAACGAAGGTCGGCTGTAATGGGTCTCTTGTCTTCACTGTGCACTCTGATGAAGATTTCCTGTTCATCTCCGATGTTATCTTCACACTTATAGTGATGTCTTCCTCTTGAAAATTTACCTTCCACTCTTCCATTATAGCAATGGCATCACTTGTTTATGAATAAAAGGGAAAATGAACTTTGACCCACTCTCATTATCATAATTTTCCATTTGATCTCATCATGAAGTATGGAGCTTTCACTGTAGATTGTTCACGTGCAGGTAGCCTCCACCCACGCGCATACATGCTGTTGTAGCAGTGGTTTCTGTAGCAATTTGTTTACATGATGAGGTTGCAGTCACATGCACAACCTCATATTAGTCGTCTTGTATGACATGCTTGAGGGTGCAATAGTCCTTTTATTTCTTTGTCTCTTTAGAGACCCGTTATAACTACATGGGGGCGAACCACCTTTATATTTCATTGAAATCTTTGTCACTTTCCTGTTTGCTGTTCACAGAACATACAGTAACCATTGTAGCTGGTTCCGTCATACGAAACCTACACGAGAACATTCTAGCAGGGGTGGTTTATGAAACAATTTGTTTACATGATGAGGTTGGATGTCGCCACCATACACAACCTTATATTAATCACCTATTACGACATGCATGAGGAAGCAGAACATCTATTCTTTCTTAGTCTTCGTAGAGTCTCATGAGAGCTCCATGGAGCATTTGCTTAGGATACATGTCACATATTGCCAATTAGTGTTTTCTAACCTTCATAGAATATGAGCTCTGAGGTCGCAGAGGATATGCAGAGTGAGCAACTGGCCATGTCAATCCTGAACTTGCTTCAGAGCAAGGAGATGATGGACGCTGGTTAGACTTCCGAAAACCTGAGAAGATGACAAAAATTAAAGTTGCTGCTAAAGACAGGTAAATATAGTTCCGTAGCAGATACATTGGTAGGTGAGTGAAGGTGAGTGAAGCCTTAGACTTATGTTCACTTATATTACGTCTCAGCTTTATGAGGTGGGGTAAATAGCTCACTTCCTCGCTGCCCTTGGTTTCATTAATTCAAGTGCAGGGTCAGGTACTCACTTTTTTTAACAGCTGGGCAGACTAAATAGACAACGACACAATAGGTTTACTCAGTCACGTGGTACAAGGTGACTAATATGAGCCTGTTCATGGGGCTGGCAACCTCATCATGTAAAACAAATTACCATAGAAACCCCCCACAACAGGAGCATGTGAATGTATAGTGCAAGCTTCCTGCAAGGGGGCTAGCTATAACAAGGAGCTCAAAGGAAAATGATGTTGATGATGATGAAATACTTAATACGATATCAGTATTATTTAACAGTGTTGTATATTTTACTTATTTCAGACTTTACCCACATATATTGCCTGGGAGTACATCATCAGACAATCTCTGAAGGACCAAGGACTAAACTGGGACCAAGGCTAAAGGAACACTACTGACAAAAAAGCACAGCACTCTCACTAGCTAACCTCTAAACACCAGGACAGAAGAGGAGTGACTCAGTAAGAAAGTAATAGGGAGTCGCCAACAAGTTCCACTTATTATTTAATGGAAAATTATAGAGAGAAATTCAACATGAAAAAAGAAAGGTTGGGGGGCGCGGGGTTGCAAAATGATATCATTGCTATGACAAGCATACAGACTTGAGACCAACCCTGACAATAACAGGTGCTTCTGTCATCATCATAACCACTTACACCATCACAACCACGAGCATTAGTATCAATGTTCATCAATCATCATAATCGTTATCATCATTACTACTATCATCTACTGCTGTTGCGTTCATCATCAATCACTGCCATTATCATTAGTATTCATTCATCATCATCCTTCAAGTTCTCGTGAAGCATAGGCCTTCAACAAACGTATACGGGACCCCATGATGCAGCAATAGTGAATGCAGTCAGCGACCCATAGCTGTACTGCTTGCATCAGGACCAGCGAACCAGAGCTGGTCAAGACCGCACTCCACCTCCACGTGGTGGTCCTGGAAACAGTCTGCAGCAGTGCAGTCTGGCTGAGCGAGTGCGGATCGCAATGGGAAGGCAAAACAACGCAACCACCGTCCTTTTCAGGGCTAACGAAGAAGAAGAAGAAGAAAACAAACGTATACCAAGTCTTCCTGTCACGTGCCACCAGCTTCAAGTTTTTCCTGTCGTCTTCTTCATTTTTATTTTTACCTCCAGCTCTCTTCTTCACGTGTTTTCCACGTGACAAGCTCGGGCGTTGGCGTAGCTGGCGAGTCCTTCTTAGGGCTTTATGCTAGCAGATAGATAATGTTGGTCCTTTACATGACTTAATATCTATCAACGCTGATCGGGCTAGCAGTCAACAGAGTTGACATTTTTTTATGGTAAATGCGCTCTGATATAACCAAATAGGTTGAAAGGAACGCGCCTCGCCAGAAGAAGGCACAAATTGAACCCCCCAAAAAATAAATATATCTCTGCTTCTTTACCTTGTGGATTCCAGAGCAAGAACCACCTTGTAATGCTATCAGTAGGTTTCCTTAATGTGTGTCTCATCCATTGCCAGCTTCTTCTTCTCATTTCTTGTTCCATGGGCACTTGTCTGGTTCTTGTCATCAAATCTTCAAACATTTTCTTTCCCTTTTATGAAAGTATCATCAGAACTTCAATCCTTCTATTCTACGCAAACATCCTTTTTTGAACGTATTAGCAGTATTGACATAGTTATAATAATCATTACTATAGTGCGTTTCAAAAAGATCGGTCGACGATTGACTTCAAATATCTCCATATTCCTTGCACTGATAAACATGATTTTTTGCACGTGGTCTTATATTTTCAATGTCCCAAAGTTTTTATAAAATTCAATGTTGCAGGTAGTGTTCTTTTCTTGCAACGGCTAATTCCTTTGATCTTTTTTAACGAAGTAATTATTTTGTCCTGGAAGAAAATAATTTACCGTAAATGAAGGAAGTTGCATATTTTCGGCATAGGCGTCTATACAATTCGAATGTTAGAGGGGTTTGTTAACTGATTACTACGTGAGGTCCTTTTTTATTTCTTCGAAATATTTGAGAGAATAATAACGCCTATTCGTTGTAAATGTTACTTTTTATACTAAAACGTGAATGGATGCATGAAGAGGTGAAAATACTGTGTATATTAAAAATAGTAGGAAAATCGCGGAGATAAAAAGGAAATGAATTGGTTTACATATACACATAGATGGAGGAGAAAACATATAAAACATATAAGGTATTTACACATTTATTCTGAGTCAGACGAGTCTAACATATTGATTACTATTCTCGGCTGAACGAACGACAGTCCATCTTTTTTCCAATAGTCATTTTCCTCTTTTAAGACATGGTCTTCACATTTACACCAATAATCTTTGTCTATCTGCGAGAGGGCGGCATATGTTAGTTCTTTCATATTGCATAGTTTGAAAGTTTTATTTTCAGCTGCCACCTGTCCTTTAACTTTTGCCCAAACGAGTTCAATTGGGTTTAAATGTGAATGATAAGGTGGCAGTCTCAAACACATATGACCATGCTGTTGAATCAACTTGTCTATATGGAATATCTTGGTCTTTTGTGATTTCTTAACAAGGGACAGTAATTCAGGTTTCAGAAATCCCTCGTTAAATGGAATGTCTTCTTTTCTGAGCCAAATCTTTATAGCATATTTTGTACTCGAAGATGTCGGGATTTTGTCTTCTTCTGCCACAGCGTTGTGGTATGATGCGTTGTCCATTATCAGACAGGACGGTCTGTCTAGGGGCGTGTCACGTAGGTCTTTATATCATTAAATTGCCTACATCTTCTTCCTATTCTCTCACCCGCATCCTTTATTTTATTATCTTTCCGTACTTGTTTTTCCTGTATTTTTCGCATCACTTGTTTTTGCGAATATAATATTTTCTTCAGTATTCTCAAACTTTACCTTGTGTTTTTCTCATACTGGGATACGTAATTCTATTACTTAGATGTCAGTCAGACGAGAAGTGCGATTAAGTTGTAGTCCATCTCAGACATAAGGCCGACTTATCGTTATAGCATTTTCACCTGTCACCGCGGTTTTCCCAGGTTGAGTTGCTGGGCAGTGTGAAAATCGCTCTCAATCCCGCCAGAGGCGTGAATCGCGGCAGACATTGCTCGCTAGAGCAGACGGAGTGTCGGGGTTCCCGCATCTGACACCCATGCTCCACGGCGCAGTTCAGACATGTGTCTGGGAATTCCACCTGAAAAGACACCCATTGTTGGCCGGGTCAGCGCGAGGTGCGGAAATGCAGAAGTGTCAGTTATGTAAGACGTCTAGTAATGGTAATGTTAAACGTAAGGTGTTTTACACGGGAAAGGGGAGATGATTTCGGAGTTTGAGAAAATGTGGGATTGTTTGCCCCTGTTTTCAAATATCCACCCAGGAGCTGAAATTTGATTTCATTTCAGTCCTCAACATCTTCAGTAAACGGAAACACGCGTGCTAGCGAATGAAGCTTGTATAGCGAATTTCATAGTTCTCGTCAGATTTGTGACGAGCTTCTAAATACCTATCTAGTGAATTATCCTAGTCGTGGTGTTACCGTAGTGCTGTGGTGAGATTAATAAAATAGATATCTAGTATTTTGGAAAGTGGTTAAAGCGTTAAATCGCTCATTTCATTTTAACTAGTTTCTTTTGAACAGAGTGCTTAATTTATAGTTTGTTATATTCTCTAAGTCGACGAGTTACAGTGGAAATACATAATAAATTATATCTTTAGCTTACTAAACTAGTAGCTATAAGGAATTTAATTTAACGGCTAATACTCAGTCGAAACTGTTTTAATAACAAACTTATCAATGCTAGACGCGACATCAGTGAGTAGTGACGGAATACGCACCATATTTCTAATTCCTGATGATCGATTTTATATAACTTATTTCACCGGAAGTTTAAATAATAAGTCAAGCTGTAGGCTTGCTATTTAAAATGTAAGTTATATTGAGTACATAATAGGTAAATGATTTATATGTGCTTTTCCTTTTATACAGTGAAATACTGGGGTGACCTGAACTTTACCAACATTTAATAAGAGTTCATACTAGACAGAAATACTATATCCCAATAACGGGTTTTCAAAGACTGTAATGATCAATACTGGGCCTGTGAACCAGATCTAAATTTTTTTCCATAAACTCTAATGTAAAATTGCTGACTGGCGGCGAGAATAATTTCAATCACAAACATTAACATTTTCCCGACATATTTTTTGGCGAAGAGTGAATAGTGAAACAAGGCTATCTGGTGAAAGAAGTTGTCCACTGGTCATCTTTCAAAATTAAGGAAATCCTCGTGTTTTTTTATGACTCTGTGTGCCCGTTTAAACTTGCTTATCCAACCTGATTCAAGTGACATTAACAGTAATCAAAATTTAACTGGTGAAGTGAATGCTCCCCGAAAACAGTGGACTAAACCTGTAATTGTAGAGCTGGGATTCGCTTTATCCAAAGAATACAGATTCACTGTAAAGAAGTGTCCTAAGGTTGCGCCAGACTGTGAACTACATCAAGTTTTAGGTAAGAACGTGTGCCAGGGATCCCTGATGAAAGAACCGAGTGAAAGTGGACTGAGTGAGTTTTTTAAAATGACTATTGATTCACCCCCACGTCACAATCTCCTTACGGAAGAGTGGCTGCTTGAGTAAATTGTTCCTTTTTGAAGGACAATATTAGACCCTGTGGTAAAGTGGGATGATATAAATATTTATAGGGGACTTAGTGTACTGACTGAGATCAGCTGTGAAGGTATCTGTATCTAATAGGTGTAGTGTTTTACAGATAACTTTACTTGCTACCACATTTATACCTCAGTCAGAATTATTCTGGAATATTGTGATGACTACGTTGAATGTCTAGGATATGTATATGATGAAGTGTAAGTCACAACAACAACAGACAGATAAACAATTTAATTTATTCCACAACACTTTACAACACTGTGACACTCACACACATTTAACACTCTATAAGACTATCTTAAATGAGTCTATGGTAAAGTTTCAAATATATATGTATTAATTACTTTCACTAATATATATCCTGATTCAACTACAAAGTGAACCAGGAATCACAATCAAATGTAATCACAATTTATATGTACATAATTTATAAATATGAACCTTGTAGTGACATATTTTATTAATATTATCCTATGTGTGTCAGTTGTGTAGTAGTACTATGAGGTAATACTGGTTTTGTTTTTCAAGCTATGTTGTTATTTGTCATCATGACTTCACGTGTTTGTTTATCTTGGAAATAGTATGGGGAAAAGTTCACAGTTCCTATCAATTTAAACACTGTATTGTCCCTCTGTTTTACTATAATGTCAATTTTAGAGGGGGACACATAATGTTGAGCTCCTCTGGCCACAGAAGCTTATCTTTCGTGATGGCGGCAGGAAAGGACTCCTCTGCTCGATAGCTTCCCTGTGTTCTGGAGACACCTCACTGGTCGCTATCTGGACCCAGGAGTATGCTGTCAGCCTCTAGATTCAGCAAAGCTCAGACCAGGTGCTGCTCAATAACTTTAGGACCATGGTCCCTGAAACAAGAAGGTTGTACCTCCTATTTCATAACTAATTTATAATCTATTTCCAGACTGAACACAATACATAACAAACACTGAGTTCAGAGCGGTAGGCCAACTGCTATCTTCATCTGAAACAATTTACACCAGTATACTCCTCCCTAATGGTTACTACGCCTCTGCAATTCCAGCATTAGTTACTTCTAGTCAATAAGATAGGTGTCAGTGTACTGTTAGGCAATTCCATGCAATTTTACTTTTCTCAGACACGTTCTGTTCAGGTTGGAGCAATATCTAGGCTTTGCCTCATGTTTGCTACTGAACTACACACATATACAGACATAAATTATCAATTTACATTCAATTTTCATTAAAAAGATATCAAATATTTCAAGCTTACCACAATTCATGGAAATAATACACAATTACGTTGACTGGCAATGAATATGGCACAAAATCCGACCTGCCGCTGTCTCAGGCTTTTATTTAGAAAAATATAAGCTGAATCTCAACGCACTGTTGCTTTAGAAAGTTTATTTGAAAATGTGGTGCTGAACTGACGCTTCTAATTGACTATATTGGCGGGTCTAACCAATCGTGCCATGTTTACACAGCTTTTCAAAAAAGTACCTCTACTACTGTTTCCCCTAACAACAAAAAAATTAGTATTTGTAGCCCGACTAATCGTGTTTAGCCTTACATTTACTTCCCGCCAATCAAATAGGAGGTAACATGTTGGCCTATTTCCAGTACAATGGTGGTTTCAAAATCTGCCACTGAGCGATTCTGATTTTGGTGTTGTCTGACACCCTCACTATTTCTTTTGGCTATAATTTGTTAATTCCTAGACTATTTGCGTAACACTTAACATATTATTTGTCAGCAAGTCCTAAGGAACCCAACTATATAAATTTAAGGGAGCTAAGTGGCTGCGTTCAAAATATGTATTTTCTAGGATAGTCGTGTAGTTGTTTTTTTTATTTTTTATGTTTAGAACCGCCACCTGTCCTGCTGTACTGTCAGACTAATGTCAGGATTTTAGACATAAAACAGTAGAATGTCATGTTTCCTAATAAGCGTTTTGTAAGTTTTTTTAAAACCTAACTCTCGCATGGGTAGTGTTCTTATCACTGTCTATCTGAAAAAAAGTTAGTTAGTGCCTCATGCCTTTCGCGTGTTAGGGGTGGCATTAATTGTGTATCGCGAGACTGTGGTAGTATTGCCTGTGTTCCTCCGATCCGCCCTCTCTCTCTCCCTAAGTTCATCTGTCTTCTCATCACGCAGTATATAAAATGAAATGAATGGAATATTAAATATAGGTCAGCTTGTGTATCTCAAGGTTTTTCTTAGAAATGCAGTACACGTTTTATTGTAGAAAGCGTGAATTGATGCAGTAGGCTTTTACTATCAACGTGAAACGTTACAATTTGCAGACGAAGTAGAAAACAAGGGGGATTTCGAGTACAGTCATTGTGACAGCACTGTTCTTTACCATTCTTCTTTCCTTTTATTGAATTTATGTGTTAGGCTTTACATTTACCTGATAATTTATATATGTGGATTAGAATTTCTCACGACAAATTCTCCCCACTTAAAACAGACATTATATGTCAGTCTACAATTCTATATACACATAGAGAAATTTATTATTTTTCCTGGGGTTTAGGGTGATTCTCATCACACGGATGGCGGCTTAAAAAATCCGCTCCCAGATTTGTTTTTCCACTTATATACTCTATGCTAAACTCAAATGGCTGCATCAGTAATGACCAACGGAGTAATCTAGAATTTTCATGTCTAGCCTGCGCTAGAAACGACAAGGGTTTGTGATCCGTTTGCAACTTAAATGCCTTCCCATACAGATAAATATTGAATTTCTTTATCGCCCATATTACTGCAAGACATTCTTTTTCGCTAGTTGAGTAGTTGGTTTCAGCTTTATTCAACTTTCTGCTAGCATATGCCACTGGGCTTAATTCCCCATCCAATGCATCTGATTTCTGTAGCAGAGTCGCACCTAACCCAATATTACTGGCATCCGTCCTTACAATGAATTCTTGACTTAAGTCAGGTAATTTCAAAATAGGTTTACTTGTAAGCTTTTCCTTCAATTCCTGGTAAGCGATTTCACATTGTGGTGTCCATGTAATTCGATCTGGATTTCCTTTACGTGTCAAATCAGTTAACGGTGCACATATGGAATTAAAGTTTTTGATATACTTTTGGTAGAAACCACATAATGAGACAAAGGATCTCACGTCTTTCTTGGTTTGTGGTCTCGGGGCTTTCTTTAGTTTCTCTAAATTCTTTGGGTCAGGGGTCATGTTTCCCTGATAAACTGTGTGTCCCAAGAATTCTAATTCTTTACATCCAACGCAACATTTGGTTGGTCGGGCTGTTAAATTCGCTTCCCTAAGTCGATTAAACAGCATGTTCAGAGAGTCAATGTGTTCCTCAAATGTTTCTGTGGCTATAAGGATATCATCCATGAAATTTGTGATACATGGATTATTCAGAGGGTCCAATAATTTTCTCATCATTCTAGAGAAGACACTAGGTGCATTCTTCAATCCAAATGGCAATCTGTTAAACTCATAGTGTCCCTCTGAGGTACTAAACGCTAGGTATGGTCTAACCTCAGGCTTTACTGGAATCTGATAGTATCCTTTACTCAGATCCACTTTTGAGAAATATTTAGCTTTATTTAGTCTGGCAAACAACTGATTTGTATCCGGCAATGGATCCACCTGTCCTTCTGTAATAGCATTCAGTCTCCTGTAATCTATACAGAGTCTATGTTCTCCAGAGGGTTTCCTTAAGAGTACAACACTGGAACTATACGAAGATTCACTGTGTGAAATAATTCCTTCCTTCAACAAATAGTCTATCTCTTCCTTCAAAGCTTTCTCCTTAGCAAAAGGAATCGAATAGGGTTTCATACAGACAGGTGTGGGGGTCTATCAGTTTCATATCATATTCCAATAAGTTTGTATGTTCCGGTCGATCTGTTAACACCTCTGTATGATTATCTAGAACCTGTTGCACTCTCTCTTTCTGAGTTTTCGTTAAATGTGTACTGATTTTCACCTGTGCCGCTGTCTCACAGGGGTGTAATGGATATTCAAATGATGAAAGTGGTTCCTTTTTCATCTCCATTGCAATGGACAAGGTCAACAAGTGTGTCTCTTCCTGATGTTCTCTTTCCAAATATTTCTTCAGGAGATTCACATGATAGATTTTTTCTTTCCCCTTCTTATCTATCTTATAATTGGTTCTAGACACCTTCTCTAGAACTGTATATGGACCTTGCCATCCAATTTGTAACTTATTCTGACTACCGGGGAGAAGAAGCAGTACCTTCTCTCCCACAGCCAAATCTCTGTCTTTAGCTTTCCTGTTATAATAGGCAGCATGTTTCTTCCTGGCTTGTTTCAAATTTTCATTGGCAAGTTTCCAGCCAGTTTTTAAACGAGTGGTCAGCTCATTCACATATTGGTATGAGGATGTAATATTTTCCTCTGCCTTTTCATCAGTCCACGTTCTTAACAGCGCTTCGAGTGGACCTTTTATTGGCCTTCCAAACAATAATGTTGCCGGGGCCATACCGGTTGAACTATGGGGTACCTCCCGATAAGCAAAGAGGGCGGCGTGAAGGTACTGGTCCCATGTATCTGGTTTTTCGTGTGCCAACTTTCTCAGGATTGACATCAATGTGCCATTAAATCTTTCCACTTGGCCGTTCCCTTGGGGATGGTACACACTACAATGGAAGTGTTTGGCCTGGAAGATCCTGAAAACTTCTTCTGTTAGTTTCCCCTTGAACTGAGAGCCATTATCAGTCAAGATTTGATTGGGAAAGCCTAACCTTGTGAAAATTGTGAGTAATGCCTCTGCCACATGCTTAGAATCAATCGATGACAGGGCTACCGCCTCTCCCCACATAGAACAAGTGTCCACCAGAGTCAGAATGTAGCTGTTCCTTCTCTTGGTTCGGGTGAGAGGTCCCACAAGATCCACGGCAACTCTCTCAAAGGGTGTTCCCACTATGGGCATTTCCCCAAAAGTTGCTGGTGCAGTCCAATGCTTAGGTGCTACTCGTTGGCACTCTGGACATGATTTTACATATCGTTTGATATCTTCAGTTATCCCTGGCCAGAAATAGTGACAAGCTATACGCTGTCCTGTTGCGCTGATCCCCATATGACCACTGAAGGGAATCGCATGCCCTAGTTCCAACACTTTAGTCCTATATGAAGTGGGAAGGACCAGCTGTCCGTGACCATTGGATTCAGATCCAGCCTTCCTATATATCAGTTTGTTCTTCATATAAAACTCTCCCTTGCCTGGAGGTGTATGAGATTTGGGCAACTTCTTGAAACACGGCTTGAGTGTTTTGTCCTCAGCCTGTGCCTTCCTCATCTCATCTGGATGAGTATTTATTGGATTATCCTCCTCCTTTTTAGACTGTGATCTGGTCTGCACTGTTGCCAATATCACAGGTCTCTTGGGATTCCCCAGGAAGACATATCTACACCCCAATATCAGAGGGTAGATTGGCTCATTTATCACGGCTGCTTTTATGATTCCTTCCACATATCGCGTTTTCACCTTTATCCGGGCGACGGGAAGTGTCATGGTAGCTACATCCTTGGTTGCAGTTTGAATCTCCACTGTTTCTGTGGTGTATTGATCTGCCTGCACCAGGTGAGAACTCACAACGGAATCGTAATCTAAACCGGTATCATATAAACACCTTATAGTGACACCATTACAGATGACATCTTCACACACTGGGGGGTGGTATGGTTCCTGTAGTTCTGCAGGTTTGACCTTTTTTTTTCCTTTTTTCCAGATGTCATAGCAGCACAATGAGGAGGTTTCCTTCTACAATGGTCAGTGTCATGATTGTTCATCTTACAATTTTTACACCACCTTTTTCCTTGGTTGAAAGATTTTCTTTCATCATATTTCCTTTCATCGAATTGTGGGGTTTTATTTTTATTGTCATACCGCGGCCTATCAAACTGGTGCTTACCTTTGTTTTGATCTCTAGGATCAAATTTATTAAAGTTCTGTGGTGCCCTAAAATTTTCCACCTGTTTCTTTTTATTACCTGATACCTCTGCCTGAGCTGCTTGATACCTTTCAGCAACATTTAGCAACTCACCCAGCCTCTCTGCACCTTGTTCCATGAGAAACTTTCTCAGGTCTGGAGCCATGGACTTCTCTTAATTGTTCTATAAGGACCATTTCCTTAAGATCTTGGGTTTTCCCCAGAGAAGTCCATTTCTCCAAGTATGTCTCTAACCGTGCAGAGAACTGGTGATAGGTTTCACCTGACAGTAGTTTAGCATTCCTAAATTTTTTCCTATAAAATTCTGCGTTCTTTTCATATCTTAACAAAAGAGCCTGCTTTAGCATGTCATAATTTTCTTGATCACCTCTGTTCATTTTGGCAAAAACTTCATAAGCTGCCCCACGAAGCCCTTGAGATAACTTTAAGCTCCACCTTTCTCTCTCTAACCCATATGTGGTAGCTAATAGTTCATATCTATTTAGATAGCTCTCAATATCATCGTCTTTCTCAACAAAATGATCTAAATGAAAATTCATAGCTGAGGTTGAGGCTCCCTGACTAGCAGTGGCATCAGAGGCAAAGGGACTGGCACCATTTTCAGGAGCATGGCCTTGAAACTCAAACTCCCTTAGTCGTAACTCATGTTCCCTTTGTAATCTCTTCTCCTCCTTTTCTGCTTCCCTCTCTGCAGTCAATCTTCTTTCCTCTCTTTCTGCAGCTAATTTCTTCTCTTCTCTTTCTGCCTCCTATTTCTTAGCCTCAGCCTCAATCTGCAGCCTCTTAGTCTCAGCCTCAGCCTCAAATTGCAGCCTCTTAGTCTCAGCCTCTAATTTTCTTTCGGCCTCTTTTTCTAATCTTCTTTCTTCCCGTTCAATATATTTGTCACATTCAGCAGTGACATAAGCAATCATAATTTGCCCGTCCATTCCTAACTCTTTTGCAGTCTGCACAGCAGCAGATCGAAATTTGGCCAGGTCCGCCATTTTCTAACAGGTAAATGTATGTAATGTCTAACTAAACAATACAATCTGTAATTACTTATCCAAGGACACCACAGGCACTGAGAGCTCAACGTTATTTATTTCCACCCAAGGATACCTTTTAATTCTTATTATTCCCAATATATATAATAGGAGAAAGTTCAATATCCCGGGAGCGAGACCCCAATATATGTGGTAAAGTGGGATGATATAAATATTTATAGGGGACTTAGTGTACTGACTGAGATCAGCTGTGAAGGTATCTGTATCTAATAGGTGTAGTGTTTTACAGATAACCTTACTTGCTACCACATTTATACCTCAGTCAGAATTATTCTGGAATATTGTGATGACTACGTTGAATGTCTAGGGGTATGTATATGATGAAGTGTAAGTCACAACAACAACAGACAGATAAACAATTTAATTTATTCCACAACACTTTACAACACTGTGACACTCACACACATTTAACACTCTATAAGACTATCTTAAATGAGTCTATGGTAAAGTTTCAAATATATATGTATTAATTACTTTCACTAATATATATCCTGATTCAACTACAAAGTGAACCAGGAATCACAATCAAATGTAATCACAATTTATATGTACATAATTTATAAATATGAACCTTGTAGTGACATATTTTATTAATATTATCCTATGTGTGTCAGTTGTGTAGTAGTACTATGAGGTAATACTGGTTTTGTTTTTCAAGCTATGTTGTTATTTGTCATCATGACTTCAAGTGTTTGTTTATCTTGGAAATAGTATGCGGAAAAGTTCACAGTTCCTATCAATTTAAACAATGAATTGTCCCTCTGTTTTACTATAATGTCAATTTTAGAGGGGGGACACATAATGTTGAGCTCCTCTGGCCACAGAAGCTTATCTTTCGTGATGGCGGCAGGAAAGGACTCCTCTGCTCGATAGCTTCCCTGTGTTCTGGAGACACCTCACTGGTCGCTATCTGGACCCAGGAGTATGCTGTCAGCCTCTAGATTCAGCAAAGCTCAGACCAGGTGCTGCTCAATAACTTTAGGACCACGGTCCCTGAAACAAGAAGGTTGTACCTCCTATTTCATAACTAATTTATAATCTATTTCCAGACTGAACACAATACATAACAAACACTGAGTTCAGAGCGGTAGGCCAACTGCTATCTTCATCTGAAACAATTTACACCAGTATACTTCCTCCCTAATGGTTACTACGCCTCTGCAATCGAGCATTAGTTCCTTCTAGTCAATAAGATAGGTGTCAGTGTACTGTTAGGCAATTCCATGCAATTTTTACTTTTCTCAGACACGTTCTGTTCAGGTTGGAGCAATATCTAGGCTTTGCCTCATGTTTGCTACTGAACTACACACATATACAGACATAAATTATCAATTTACATTCAATTTTCATTAAAAAGATATCAAATATTTCAAGCTTACCACAATTCATGGAAATAATACACAATTACGTTGACTGGCAATGAATATGGCACAAAATCCGACCTGCCGCTGTCTCAGGCTTTTATTTAGAAAAAATATAAGCTGAATCTCAACGCACTGTTGCTTTAGAAAGTTTATTTGAAAATGTGGTGCTGAACTGACGCTTCTAATTGACTATATTGGCGGGTCTAACCAATCGTGCCATGTTTACACAGCTTTTCAAAAAAGTACCTCTACTACTGTTTCCCCTAACAACAAAGAATTAGTATTTGTAGCCCGACTAATCGTGTTTAGCCTTACATTTACTTCTATCCAATCAAATTGGATTTAACATGGAGACCTATTTCCCGTACCATGGTGGTTTCAAAATCTGCCACTGAGCGATTCTGATTTTGGTGTTGTCTGACACCCTCACTATTTCTTTTGGCTATAATTTGTTAATTCCTAGACTATTTGCGTAACACTTAACATATTATTTGTCAGCAAGTCCTAAGGAACCCAACTATATAAATTTAAGGGAGCTAAGTGGCTGCGTTCAAAATATGTATTTTCTAGGATAGTCGTGTAGTTGTTTTTTTATTTTTTATGTTTAGAACCGCCACCTGTCCTGCTGTACTGTCAGACTAATGTCAGGATTTTAGACATAAAACAGTAGAATGTCATGTTTCCTAATAAGCGTTTTGTAAGTTTTTAAACCTAACTCTCGTATGGGTAGTGTTTTTTTATCACTGTCTATCTGAAAAAAAGTTAGTTAGTGCCTCATGCCTTTCGCGTGTTAGGGGTGGCATTAATTGTGTATCGCGAGACTGTGGTAGTATTGCCTGTGTTCCTCCGATCCGCCCTCTCTCTCCCTAAGTTCATCTGTCTTCTCATCACGCAGTGTATAAAATGAAATGAATGGAATATTAAATATAGGTCAGCTTGTGTATCTCAAGGTTTTTCTTAGAAATGCAGTACACGTTTTATTGTAGAAAGCGTGAATTGATGCAGTAGGCTTTTACTATCAACGTGAAACGTTACAATTTGCAGACGAAGTAGAAAACAAGGGGGATTTCGAGTACAGTCATTGTGACAGCACTGTTCTTTACCATTCTTCTTTCCTTTTATTGAATTTATGTGTTAGGCTTTACATTTACCTGATAATTTATATATGTGGATTAGAATTTCTCACGACAAATTCTCCCCACTTAAAACAGACATTATATGTCAGTCTACAATTCTATATACACATAGAGAAATTTATTATTTTTCCTGGGGTTTAGGGTGATTCTCATCACACGGATGGCGGCTTAAAAAATCCGCTCCCAGATTTGTTTTTCCACTTATATACTCTATGCTAAACTCAAATGGCTGCATCAGTAATGACCAACGGAGTAATCTAGAATTTTCATGTCTAGCCTGCGCTAGAAACGACAAGGGTTTGTGATCCGTTTGCAACTTAAATGCCTTCCCATACAGATAAATATTGAATTTCTTTATCGCCCATATTACTGCAAGACATTCTTTTTCGCTAGTTGAGTAGTTGGTTTCAGCTTTATTCAACTTTCTGCTAGCATATGCCACTGGGCTTAATTCCCCATCCAATGCATCTGATTTCTGTAGCAGAGTCGCACCTAACCCAATATTACTGGCATCCGTCCTTACAATGAATTCTTGACTTAAGTCAGGTAATTTCAAAATAGGTTTACTTGTAAGCTTTTCCTTCAATTCCTGGTAAGCGATTTCACATTGTGGTGTCCATGTAATTCGATCTGGATTTCCCTTAAGTGTCAAATCAGTTAACGGTGCACATATGGAATTAAAGTTTTTGATATACTTTTGGTAGAAACCACATAATGAGACAAAGGATCTCACGTCTTTCTTGGTTTGTGGTCTCGGGGCTTTCTTTAGTTTCTCTAAATTCTTTGGGTCAGGGGTCATGTTTCCCTAATAAACTGTGTGTCCCAAGAATTCTAATTCTTTACATCCAACGCAACATTTGGTTGGTCGGGCTGTTAAATTCGCTTCCCTAAGTCGATTAAACAGCATGTTCAGAGAGTCAATGTGTTCCTCAAATGTTTCTGTGGCTATAAGGATATCATCCATGAAATTTGTGATACATGGATTATTCAAAGGGTCCAATAATTTTCTCATCATTCTAGAGAAGACACTAGGTGCATTCTTCAATCCAAATGGCAATCTGTTAAACTCATAGTGTCCCTCTGAGGTACTAAACGCTAGGTATGGTCTAACCTCAAGCTTTACTGGAATCTGATAGTATCCTTTACTCAGATCCACTTTTGAGAAATATTTAGCTTTATTTAGTCTGGCAAACAACTGATTTGTATCCGGCAATGGATCCACCTGTCCTTCTGTAATAGCATTCAGTCTCCTGTAATCTATACAGAGTCTATGTTCTCCAGAGGGCTTCCTTAAGAGTACAACACTGGAACTATACGAAGATTCACTGTGTGAAATAATTCCTTCCTTCAACAAATAGTCTATCTCTTCCTTCAAAGCTTTCTCCTTAGCAAAAGGAATCGAATAGGGTTTCATACAGACAGGTGTGGGGTCTATCAGTTTCATATCATATTCCAATAAGTTTGTATGCCCCGGTCGATCCGTTAACACCTCTGTATGATTATCTAGAACCTGATGCACTCTCTCTTTCTGAGTTTTCGTTAAATGTGTACTGATTTTCACCTGTGCCGCTGTCTCACAGGGGTGTAATGGATATTCAAATGATGAAAGTGGTTCCTTTTTCATCTCCATTGCAATGGACAAGGTCAACAAGTGTGTCTCTTCCTGATGTTCTCTTTCCAAATATTTCTTCAGGAGATTCACATGATAGATTTTTTCTTTCCCCTTCTTATCTATCTTATAATTGGTTCTAGACACCTTCTCTAGAACTGTATATGGACCTTGCCATCCAATTTGTAACTTATTCTGACTACCGGGGAGAAGAAACAGTACCTTCTCTCCCACAGCCAAATCTCTGTCTTTAGCTTTCCTGTTATAATAGGCAGCATGTTTCTTCCTGGCTTGTTTCAAATTTTCATTGGCAAGTTTCCAGCCAGTTTTTAAACGAGTGGTCAGCTCATTCACATATTGGTATGAGGATGTAATATTTTCCTCTGCCTTTTCATCAGTCCACGTTCTTAACAGCGCTTCGAGTGGACCTTTTATTGGCCTTCCAAACAATAATGTTGCCGGGGCCATACCGGTTGAACTATGGGGTACCTCCCGATAAGCAAAGAGGGCGGCGTGAAGGTACTGGTCCCATGTATCTGGTTTTTCGTGTGCCAACTTTCTCAGGATTGACATCAATGTGCCATTAAATCTTTCCACTTGGCCGTTCCCTTGGGGATGGTACACACTACAATGGAAGTGTTTGGCCTGGAAGATCCTGAAAACTTCTTCTGTTAGTTTCCCCTTGAACTGAGAGCCATTATCAGTCAAGATTTGATTGGGAAAGCCTAACCTTGTGAAAATTGTGAGTAATGCCTCTGCCACATGCTTAGAATCAATCGATGACAAGGCTACCGCCTCTCCCCACATAGAACAAGTGTCCACCAGAGTCAGAATGTAGCTGTTCCTTCTCTTGGTTCGGGTGAGAGGTCCCACAAGATCCACGGCAACTCTCTCAAAGGGTGTTCCCACTATGGGCATTTCCCCAAAAGTTGCTGGTGCAGTCCAATGCTTAGGTGCTACTCGTTGGCACTCTGGACAGGATTTTACATATCGTTTGATATCTTCAGTTATCCCTGGCCAGAAATAGTGACAAGCTATACGCTGTCCTGTTGCGCTGATCCCCATATGACCACTGAAGGGAATCGCATGCCCTAGTTCCAACACTTTAGTCCTATATGAAGTGGGAAGGACCAGCTGTCCGTGACCATTGGATTCAGATCCAGCCTTCCTATATATCAGTTTGTTCTTCATATAAAACTCTCCCTTGCCTGGAGGTGTATGAGATTTGGGCAACTTCTTGAAACACGGCTTGAGTGTTTTGTCCTCAGCCTGTGCCTTCCTCATCTCATCTGGATGAGTATTTATTGGATTATCCTCCTCCTTTTTAGACTGTGATCTGGTCTGCACTGTTGCCAATATCACAGGTCTCTTGGGATTCCCCAAGAAGACATATCTACACCCCAATATCAGAGGGTAGATTGGCTCATTTATCACTGCTACTTTTATGATTCCTTCCACATATCGCGTTTTCACCTTTATCCGGGCGACGGGAAGTGTCATGGTAGCTACATCCTTGGTTGCAGTTTGAATCTCCACTGTTTCTGTGGTGTATTGATCTGCCTGCACCAGGTGAGAACTCACAACGGAATCGTAATCTAAACCGGTATCATATAAACACCTTATAGTGACACCATTACAGATGACATCTTCACACACTGGGGGGTGGTATGGTTCCTGTAGTTCTGCAGGTTTGACCTTTTTTCCTTTTTTCCAGATGTCATAGCAGCACAATGAGGAGGTTTCCTTCTACAATGGTCAGTGTCATGATTGTTCATCTTACAATTTTTACACCACCTTTTCCCTTGGTTGAAAGATTTTCTTTCATCATATTTCCTTTCATCGAATTGTGGGGTTTTATTTTTATTGTCATACCGTGGCCTATCAAACTGGTGCTTACCTTTGTTTTGATCTCTAGGATCAAATTTATTAAAGTTCTGTGGTGCCCTAAAATTTTCCACCTGTTTCTTTTTATTACCTGATACCTCTGCCTGAGCCGCTTGATACCTTTCTGCAACATTTAGCAACTCATCCAGCCTCTCTGCACCTTGTTCCATGAGAAACTTTCTCAGGTATGGAGCCATGGACTCTCTTAATTGTTCTATAAGGACCATTTCCTTAAGATCTTGGGTTTTCCCCAGAGAAGTCCATTTCTCCAAGTATGTCTCTAACCGTGCAGAGAACTGGTGATAGGTTTCACCTGACAGTAGTTTAGCATTCTTAAATTTTTTCCTATAAAATTCTGCGTTCTTTTCATATCTTAACAAAAGAGCCTGCTTTAGCATGTCATAATTTTCTTGATCACCTCTGTTCATTTTGGCAAAAACTTCATAAGCTGCCCCACGAAGCCCTTGAGATAACTTTAAGCTCCACCTTTCTCTTTCTAACCCATATGTGGTAGCTAATAGTTCATATCTATTTAGATAGCTCTCAATATCATCGTCTTTCTCAACAAAATGATCTAAATGAAAGTTCATAGCTGAGGTTGAGGCTCCCTGACTAGCAGTGGCATCAGAGGCAAAGGGACTGGCACCATTTTCAGGAGCATGGCCTTGAAACTCAAACTCCCTTAGTCGTAACCCATGTTCCCTTTGTAATCTCTTCTCATCCTTTTCTGCTTCCCTCTCTGCAGTCAATCTTCTTTCCTCTCTTTCTGCAGCTAATTCTCAGCCTCAATCTGCAGCCTCTTAGCCTCAGCCTCAAACTGTAACTTCTTAATTTCCTTTTCAGCCTCTAACTTTCTTTCGGCCTCTTTTTCTAATCTTCTTTCTTCCCGTTCAATATATTTGTCACATTCAGCAGTGACATAAGCAATCATAATTTGCCCGTCCATTCCTAACTCTTTTGCAGTCTGCACAGCAGCAGATCGAAATTTGGCCAGGTCCGCCATTTTCTAACAGGTAAATGTATAAAATGTCTAACTAAACAATACAATCTGTAATTACTTATCCAAGGACACCACAGGCACTGAGAGCTCAACGTTATTTATTTCCACCCAAGGATACCTTTTAATTCTTATTATTCCCAATATATATAATAGGAGAAAGTTCAATATCCCGGGAGCGAGACCCCAAATATATGTGGTAAAGTGGGATGATATAAATATTTATAGGGGACTTAGTGTACTGACTGAGATCAGCTGTGAAGGTATCTGTATCTAATAGGTGTAGTGTTTTACAGATAACCTTACTTGCTACCACATTTATACCTCAGTCAGAATTATTCTGGAATATTGTGATGACTACGTTGAATGTCTAGGGTATGTATATGATGAAGTGTAAGTCACAACAACAACAGACAGATAAACAATTTAATTTATTCCACAACACTTTACAACACTGTGACACTCACACACATTTAACACTCTATAAGACTATCTTAAATGAGTCTATGGTAAAGTTTCAAATATATATGTATTAATTACTTTCACTAATATATATCCTGATTCAACTACAAAGTGAACCAGGAATCACAATCAAATGTAATCACAATTTATATGTACATAATTTATAAATATGAACCTTGTAGTGACATATTTTATTAATATTATCCTATGTGTGTCAGTTGTGTAGTAGTACTATGAGGTAATACTGGTTTTGTTTTTCAAGCTATGTTGTTATTTGTCATCATGACTTCAAGTGTTTGTTTATCTTGGAAATAGTATGCGGAAAAGTTCACAGTTCCTATCAATTTAAACACTGTATTGTCCCTCTGTTTTACTATAATGTCAATTTTAGAGGGGGACACATAATGTTGAGCTCCTCTGGCCACAGAAGCTTATCTTTCGTGATGGTGGCAGGAAAGGACTCCTCTGCTCGATAGCTTCCCTGTGTTCTGGAGACACCTCACTGGTCGCTATCTGGACCCAGGAGTATGCTGTCAGCCTCTAGATTCAGCAAAGCTCAGACCAGGTGCTGCTCAATAACTTTAGGACCACGGTCCCTGAAACAAGAAGGTTGTACCTCCTATTTCATAACTAATTTATAATCTATTTCTAGACTGAACACAATACATAACAAACACTGAGTTCAGAGCGGTAGGCAAACTGCTATCTTCATCTGAAACAATTTACACCAGTATACTCCTCCCTAATGGTTACTACGCCTCTGCAATTCCAGCATTAGTTCCTTCTAGTCAATAAGATAGGTGTCAGTGTACTGTTAGGCAATTCCATGCAATTTTACTTTTCTCAGACACGTTCTGTTCAGGTTGGAGCAATATCTAGGCTTTGCCTCATGTTTGCTACTGAACTACACACATATACAGACATAAATTATAAATTTACATTCAATTTTCATTAAAAAGATATCAAATATTTCAAGCTTACCACAATTCATGGAAATAATACACAATTACGTTGACTGGCAATGAATATGGCACAAAATCCGACCTGCCGCTGTCTCAGGCTTTTATTTAGAAAAAATATAAGCTGAATCTCAACGCACTGTTGCTTTAGAAAGTTTATTTGAAAATGTGGTGCTGAGCTGACGCTTCTAATTGACTATATTGGCGGGTCTAACCAATCGTGCCATGTTTACACAGCTTTTCAAAAAAGTACCTCTACTACTGTTTCCCCTAACAACAAAGAATTAGTATTTGTAGCCCGACTAATCGTGTTTAGCCTTACATTTACTTCTATCCAATCAAATTGGATTTAACTTGGAGACCTATTTCCCGTACCATGGTGGTTTCAAAATGTGCCACTGAGCGATTCTGATTTTGGTATTGTCTGACACCCTCACTATTTCTTTTGGCTATAATTTGTTAATTCCTAGACTATTTGCGTAACACTTAACATATTATTTGTCAGCAAGTCCTAAGGAACCCAACTATATAAATTTAAGGGAGCTAAGTGGCTGCGTTCAAAATATGTATTTTCTAGGATAGTCGTGTAGTTGTTTTTTTATTTTTTATGTTTAGAACCGCCACCTGTCCTGCTGTACTGTCAGACTAATGTCAGGATTTTAGACATAAAACAGTAGAATGTCATGTTTCCTAATAAGCGTTTTGTAAGTTTTTAAACCTAACTCTCGTATGGGTAGTGTTTTTTTTATCACTGTCTATCTGAAAAAAAGTTAGTTAGTGCCTCATGCCTTTCGCGTGTTAGGGGTGGCATTAATTGTGTATCGCGAGACTGTGGTAGTATTGCCTGTGTTCCTCCGATCCGCCCTCTCTCTCCCTAAGTTCATCTGTCTTCTCATCACGCAGTGTATAAAATGAAATGAATGGAATATTAAATATAGGTCAGCTTGTGTATCTCAAGGTTTTTCTTAGAAATGCAGTACACGTTTTATTGTAGAAAGCGTGAATTGATGCAGTAGGCTTTTACTATCAACGTGAAACGTTACAATTTGCAGACGAAGTAGAAAACAAGGGGGATTTCGAGTACAGTCATTGTGACAGCACTGTTCTTTACCATTCTTCTTTCCTTTTATTGAATTTATGTGTTAGGCTTTACATTTACCTGATAATTTATATATGTGGATTAGAATTTCTCACGACAGACCCTAATCATATGTATTTGTGACTCTTTGGGCCATCATCTGTTTCATAACGGTGCTGTGGGCTAAACCTAGAGTTAATATCATCACGGGGCTATCATCCTGGTAGAAAGTCATTGATTCTTTTATGTCTATTTGTATGCTTCCTTTATGTATTTTTGGTGTTGTGAGAAATTTTGATATGATAATTAAAAATTTCTCTGGAACAAAAACATCAGTGCGTTGGTCAGCTCGATCCCAATTTATTCTGTATAATCATTGTTATAGAGTTCCCACGTATGTGTGTTTAACTGTCGTCACGTGTATGTGCGTGCCCGTGATTAGATAGAAATATATGTAATATATATATCTGTGTTTAGACTGTCTGACTACTTTAGATCTGTCGTAGAAGATAGGTGAGAGAGAGAGAAGATTTTCCGCTCTCAGAGACAGCATCTATCACTATTCTTCCACCTCACTCGTGGAAGTCTATTTTTTTTTTATTTCCATCTCTCACTGTGACTAACACTCATTCCAACCTATTCAGAAGGGACCAACCTAAGTCTTAATACTCCTATCGAAAAATCTACGACAGGGCGGAAGAAGAGTATTTTCAATCCACTCTCTAAATATGTTACCATTCATCTCGGTATGATAGTCCCGGTTGTCCGTATAATTGGAAGTGAAAATAAGTTCAGCATTTTTCACTAGCCCATTATGTCTGCTGCCTGCATGTGCCATTATCAGACGTTGTCCTTTTCCACTGGGTACACATTTTTTAATCGTTCCATCCGATAACTGCCATTCCTTTTCACTTGTGTGGTGAGCATTGATCCAAGTTTCATCTGTAATGTTATGATGTATGTATATAAGCATTACCTCGTCATCTACACAAGCACACACATGTTTCAGAGAGCACTCAGTAAAAGCATGTTCAGTTCGTAGCCATGTTTATTTACAGAATATCGTACATGTCAAGATTCGCATTATATTACAATGTGTGGTTCGTACTTTAATGTATTCATATTACATCCCCCCTTTTTTGAAAAAAAAAATGTGTGCAAACATTTCCAACGAAATGTTTCATGTGAGAAAGGATAAGTATGTGTAATGCTCAGTGTGAGTATATATATGTCACTGTCTGTATCGGCTGGGAGGTGTCACTGTACGGCCAGAACGAGTGGTGTAAAGTGCTGGTGGTTCTGCGGAAGTCCCTTGTTTAGCTTGAGTTGGTTGTGATTTCGGCCTTGACGCTTGTTGGTTTTGTGGGGCACCAAGGTCTGGAGTTACTGCATTGTCTGTTGAAAGCATGAGAATTCTCTGTTCTGTTGTATTCTGTGGGATTTCTCTTATGTCCACTCTGTTTCACCTCAGGAGGTTGCTGCTGCTGTCTGGTCTTAAAGTATAGCTCCTGGGTTCAGGGTTTCTGGAAATGATTGTTGCTTTTGACCATGTGTCATTGTTGTGGTTGTAGGTAGTCACATGCTGACCAGGATATAATGGTGGTAAGTCTTTAGCACATTTGTCATAGTTGAATTTCTGAACTTGCTGACGATGCTGAAGTTGATCATATGTGCTGTCTCTATGTTGTGGACGGAAGTGGACCTTAGATGGTAGGAGGTCTTTAATTCTTCTATCAAACATAAGTTCTGCTGGACTGTCGATCTTACTGTCTACCGGTGTTGTTCTCCATCTCAAGAGTGCTAGGTGTACATCCTCTGTTCTTGTTTTCTTCATGATTGACTTGATAGTTTGTATCTGTCTCTCAATGAAACCATTAGATTTAGGGTATCTAGGTGATGATGTTGTGTGTTTGATCTTCCAGTCCTTAGTGAAGTTTCTGTATGCTTGACCTGAGAAATGTGGACCGTTGTCTGATCTAATTTCATCTGGGATGCCAAACATGCTGCAATACTTCTTTGTAATGTCTGCAATAACAGCTGACGGTGAGGGTTGTGGAAGTTTCTCAATGATGGGAAATTTGCTGTAGTAATCAGCAATAATAAGATAGTCATTATTGTCGATTGAGAAAATATCAGTTCCTATAATGCTCCAAGGGCTCAATGGTATGTCTGATGGTATGAGAGGTTCTCTGCACTGCCTATTTGCATGTTCTTGGCAAATTGAACAGTTTTTACATAGTGTTTCTATGTCCTTGTTTATCTGTGGCCAGTAAACATCTTTCTTTGCTCTCAGTTGTGTCTTCACAATACCAAGGTGACTATTATGGAGCTGTTTAAGGATGATATCGCGTTGTGTTTCTGGTACAACAATGCGATCTCCTTTAAGGATCAGACCATCTTCGATGCTTAACTCGTCCCTCATCGAGTAGTATGGACGGATGTGTGTTGGAACTTCCCTGATAGAGCTTGGCCATCCATGGTATATCAGTTCTTTGAGAGAGTTAAGGATAGGATCTCTCATTGTGTCTTCTCTGATGTGTTCAAGCCGATTATCGCTAAACTTGACAAAATCAACTTTGATGTTTGGGGTAAGATCTGCTGTCTTGTTGGGGTTTGGTAGTCTGCTGAGAGCATCTGCAAGACCTATATCCTCTCCTGGGATATACTGAATATTAAAATCATAACCTTGTGTTTCCAATAACAGAGCTTGTAGTCGTGGTGGTGCTGAAGCTATTGGTTTTTTATGAATCATCTCAAGTGGCTTGTGATCTGAGAGAATTGTAAATGGGCGGTTGAAAAGAAATGTGTGGAAGCGTTTGATTCCAAAACGTACAGCTAGCATTTCTCTTTCAATGTTTGCAAGTTTCTTTTCGCCAGAACTTAATGATTTGCTTGCGTAAGCTACAGGACGAAGTTCTTTGGCATAGTGTCCTTCAGGATTTTTGTCTGGTTGCAAAAGTGCTGCTCCTAGGCCTTTCAGACTGGAATCAACCATGAGAAAAGTGGGTGCTTGCATGTCATAGTATTTCAAGCATGCATCAGATGATATGAGGGTCTTCAAGTGGTTGAATATGTGTTGGTAGTCTTCTGACCATTCATACGGAGTTTCATTCTGTAGTAGAGATCGCAAAGGTTCTGCAGCAGCTGACAAATTTGGTATGAATTGTGCTAGGAAATTGACAGCACCTAAGAATTGTTGCAGTTCCTTCTTTGTAGCTGGTGTTGGCATGTCATGAATATCTTCAACCTTTTTAGGGTCTGGTTTTACACCATTCTGGGTGTACAGCAA
Organism: Oreohelix idahoensis; assembly: GCA_024509875.1. Lineage (NCBI taxonomy): Eukaryota > Metazoa > Mollusca > Gastropoda > Stylommatophora > Oreohelicidae > Oreohelix > Oreohelix idahoensis. The sequence goes on from JAMPIV010020966.1 coordinate 118,937, forward strand.
TCCAAAAAATTGTATCTCCGTTGCCTTAATTGTACACTTTTTGCTGTTGAATGTTAGCCCATTGGCCTGTGCTACATGCATCAAGTTAATCAAGTTACGGTCGTGTTCTTGTTCTGACCTGCCGCAGACTACAATGTCATCCGCAATAGCCACTGTACCAGAACATTGCTCAACAATGTTGTCAATCTTCTGTTGAAAGATGTCTTGTGATACATTCAAACCAAATGGGAGTCTCTTGAAACAATATCTGCCGAATGGTGTTCGAAAAGTTGTAAGGAGTTGACTTTCCTCTGCTATCTCAACACTCCAGTATCCGTGTACAGCATCTAGTTTAGAAAAATAACATCATTCTGCACCATCTTTTCTAGTTCTGTGGCAAGTTTCTGTTTAACATGTATAGGATACTTTCTAGGTGGGTCTATCTTTGGCTCAGCGTTGTCTTTTAAAAAGAATCTTGCCTTTCCTGGAAGTTTGCCTATTCTGTCGAACTGTTCTGGGAATCGCTGTTTAAGGTCATCTACTCCAGTGACGTGTAGAGTAAGATGTTCTTTTTTGTCAGCTTTAATGTTGTTAATAGTTACCACACTCAGCTTTTCGCACATTGGTAAACCCAAAATTGCAGGTCCTTCAACATCTACCAAGTAAAATGTTGACAATGTCCATTCAGAGCCTCTGTATGAACATTCAAGTGTTACTGCTCCAAAACAGTCTATACTTGTTCCATTGTAAGCTCTTAGCTTTGTCCTGCCACTCCTACTTTTTACATCCCTTGTGGGAAATCCTTGCTCATCCACCTTGTCAGGCATGATCTGTCTGAATATTCTTAAGGGTAGAGTGTTACCTTGGGCACCTGTGTCTATCTTGAACCGAATATATCTTTCTTTGTGCCTTTTAATTCCTGGTATTCGGAATTGTACCTTGCAGAAAGCCTGCGTTCTCTTTGGTTCGTTGCTGAAAGTTAGTATCTTCACAGTATCAAAACTGGAAGGATCACTTTCTTCACTGGAGTCAAGGTCCTCAGTCATCATAGAGTGTGTTTGTTTTGATGACTTTCTGCTGTGAAGTTTGTGTTGAGCACTGTCTTGTTTCCTCTTGAAACATAATTTTATCCAGTGGCCCCTCTTTCTGCAGTAATAACATGTAGAGTCTTTAGCTGGACAGTGGTTTTGTATGTGGTTTAGGCCACAACATTTACACATAGCACCTCTGCTTGTGTTTTGTTTTTCTTGTTGCTTCGAACCAGTTGCTTTGTTTTGTTTGGGTTTATAGCTTTTTACTGCATCCACCTGGGCTGTTCAGCCCCATATGGGTACCAGAGCAACTCTGGGAAGGTTAAGGCGGCCGGCGTGATGCCGACCACATCACCCCTAGTGTGCCGACGGTCAAGATAATATGGGCCTAACACCATATTCCCAATATGCCTCAATGGGCGTGTAACGGGTTCCTTTACCTTTTTTTTTTACCTGGGCTGTTACTGTACCTTGCTGAATTTGTTTAATGTTTAGTGCTTGTGCCTCGTGTTTCCTGCCTTCATCCAGAAGTTGTTGTAAATTTAGTGTATCACTCTGGCTCAGTATCCATTTCTGGAACTCTGGCATTGGTGTGCTGAGAAGGATCTGTTCGATAATTCGCTCTTTTTCTTCTTCTTTGTTAAATTTACACACACTTGTTTTCTCCTTGATGCGAGTGAAGAAATCATCTAAACTTTCATCAGGTTTCTGTCGCAGGTGGTGAAGTTCTAATCTTGCCGCTCTAAAGTTCGTGTGCTTTATTATCAGACGTTTTTTCAAATTCGTCCAATATGGCTACGGGGTCGGTCGCTGACTCAACAGGCATGGCGGTAGCAAAACTGTTGTAAATTTTCAAACCTTCATCGTCCAATGCTTCTAGGATATATGGAGTTAGGGTTTGTCCTTCCAGACCAGTGGTCTTGGAATATAGATCTATGCGTTGGCGCCATAACAAGAAAGCTTCACTCTTATCGTCTTGACCGGCGAATCTCATTTGCGGTGCGTTGCGATATTGTTTCGCCGCCATGGCTGACTTCGATGACGAAAATTAGCCGAATACTGTACTCACGTGTTATCGTGTAGCTGTTTTGCGTCAGTCCGGTATCGACCGCTGCCACCATGTAATGTTATGATGTATGTATATAAGCATTACCTCGTCATCTACACAAGCACACACATGTTTCAGAGAGCACTCAGTAAAAGCATGTTCAGTTCGTAGCCATGTTTATTTACAGAATATCGTACATGTCAAGATTCGCATTATATTACAATGTGTGGTTCGTACTTTAATGTATTCATATTACATCATCCACATACACAATATCATAATCTTGATTACGCATTTCCCGTACTTCACGTAAATATTTACTTCTCATAGATACTAAGTGCGGCTTCTCGCAGATGACGTTTCTTCCACTAGAGTACTTCCTAAACGTAAAGCCAATGCTTCTAACAGTTCTCCATAATGTTGATTTCGACACATCAATGTCATTGTGTGTTCTCAGCCGTATTTTGAGTTTCCTTAGTGTCACAGTTTCTTTGGAATTCAGCATTCTACAAATCTCTCTTCTAATCACATCCCTGTCAAAACTATCTACTACTTTCTTTCTTCCTTGAGTCCTGGTATTGATTGAACTGAAAATTCCATTAGCTTTGAGTAATTGATGAAATGAGCGTTTACTTAAACCCAAAGCGTGAATAGTTCTCTTTTCAGGATTTGAGAGACTCCGATACAGTTTACCACGCTTAGCTTCTCTGCAGAAATATTTATACATCTTCACTGCCATTGTATGCAGTGTAAGGAACTTGACTTTCATACCCATTGTAGGGAGCCGCGCTAGCGTAGTGGTTACCACACCGCTCTGGCGACCGGGTGATCCAGGATCAAACCCGGGCGACGGCATTTGAGGATTTTTCGTCGACCGGGATTTGGACTGGATTAACTCGAGATCTGGCGAGACATTTGAAGGAGTGTCGTCGACTAGGGACTGGCGGCTCCTGAGCCGACCCAGCTCTAATGGGTACCTCCGAAATCGGCGAGTATCTGCCTGAATGGCGAGGGACACCTGTCTCTGTACAAGAAAAAAAGGGATACTCACGTAAAATCAATGTCAGGTTAAACATTACTAATAACCTGAGATTTCGCCTCGAGTATTAGCGGGCGTACGAAAAAAAAAAACATTACAGACCTAGAATATTGCAAGATACGCCTATGCACTGAAACACACAATCAGTAGAATGGTAACTGAACAAACCGGAAGGGTCAATGTAATGTTCAAAACAGTGCGGTAGTGAGCTGAAACACTTAGAAAATCACGTGACATGCGTTCAAGATGTTAAATTGAAATAGCTCACAAATATGAAGGGGTAAGCCCTTTAAAATTACGGTTGGACTAGGAGGTAGTCGATTTTGTATACTTTAAATAAAGGAATTTTTTTTTTTTTTTTGCGTTCGCCCGCTAATACTCAAGGCGAAATCTCAGGTTATTATTTTTATGTCTAACCTGACATTGATTTTACGTGAGTATCCCTTTATTTCTTGTACAGAGACAGGTGTCCCTCGCCATTCAGGCAAATACTCGCCGATTTCGGAGGTACCCATTGCAGCTGGGTCGGCTCAGGAGCCGCCAGTCCCTGGTCGACAACACTCCTTCAAATGTCCTCGCCAGGTCTCGAGTTAATCCAGTCCAAATCCCGGTCGACGAAAAATCCTCAAATGCCGTCGCCCGGGTTTGATCCTGTATCACCCGGTCGCCAGAGCGGTGTTGTAACCACTACGCTAGCGCGGCTCCCAAAAAAAAAGAAAATTTAAAACCATAAGTTTGTTAACGAGGAAAAAAAATGTCCCCCACGGGACATAGCGATCATTAGGTCATATGCAAAGCTGCAACAATTACGATCAAGTGGTTGCAGAGATATTGAATATTAAACAGCGGCAAACATTGTGAAACGCACTATATCATATAACAGCTATTTTAATACACTTTTTTTTTTCTTCAAATCACAACTTTCATCACTGCCTTCATTGATTTTCCGGCATCCTTGGTTCTCAAGACTTGCCAGATTTTCTGTTTTGTCACACCAACAGAGGTTTAATCTGTCAATATCTTTAACCTGCCAAAGCAGCAAGGCCTTCAACAAACACACGCCAAATCTTCCTGTCGCGAGTCATCAGCTCAAATTCTTTCTATGTTTTTATCATTGTCAAGCGTAGCAGCTTTGTGCATCGGGGGAAAAGACTTATAAGACAGCATCAAGAAGACCTATCCATGAAGACAACACCACTGAAGCCCACCCTATACCCTGTACCATGGGAGCAGGCCAGCAGTGCCCTCCAAATTAATACAACAGTCAGTGGTCTCACAAGTGGATGTGAGTATAATGATCTGCAAAAACGAACTGCTACATTGAGTATGATCCAAGAAAGCTATCCCGATCAATCATGGATACATGCCTATACAGATGGATCAGCAACTAATGCTGTTTAGGAATGGAGGTGCCGGTATCCTTTATCTCATATCCTGACAACCACTATGAGACTAAGGCAAACATTCCCACTGGTAAATTCTGTTCCAACTATACAGCTGAGGTTCAAGCTCTAGAGCAAGCTGCAAAATATGAATTTATAACACCAACTCTGACTGCCACCAGGTAGTCATCCTCACAGATGCACTGTCTGTCCTGCAAGCTCTCAAGGGTGGTAAACTCCCGCATCTGAGAAATGAACTAAACAAGGTAGCTGCCAAAAAGAGAACCATACTTCAGTGGTACCATCTCATTGTGGTGTACCCGGAAATGAAAAGGCAGATAAACTTGCAAAAAAGGGAGGAGAATGTGAACAAGAAGATAATGAAGTCACATACTTTGAGAAAAAGAGAGCTATCCAGACTATCAGAAGAGAACAGAACCAACCCAAAGACGACTATCACACTCTCGACCGGCAAGGACAGACAACTATTTTTCGACTCAGGACAGGGCATAACAAACTGAATAAACACATGCACAAGCTACGATTGTCTGCTTCACCACTGTGCACATGTGGATTAAACGAACAAACTGCTGAGCATGTTCTACAGGACTGTCCTCTGTATGACCAGTTAAGAAAGATATACTGGCCCAATGACTCAACACTAAACTCAAAGCTATATGGAGTTAAAGAGGAACTTCAAACAACAGTCGAATTCATCATGAGAACTCGTCTGACGGTGTAATCATCAAAGATGCGATCGCAAGAAGAAGAAGAAGAATCATTGTCATTTCTGTTTCCATTTCTCTTCTTCATGTGTTTTTGGTCTACCTCTGCCTCTCTTACCCTGGAGGATTCCAGAATGAGGACTGCCTTGTAATACAATCAACAGGTTTCCTCACTGTGTGCTTTATTCATTGGGGCCTGAAAGGGGAGTAAAGAATAGTAACACTTTAACCTACCCTATATGTCGTAAAAAGCGACTAAGGAGGGTTGGAAATGCAGGTTACCCCATTCTGTATAAATCTTAAACCACAAAAACTTCAGCTGAGGTTACATGATAATAATTCGACATCAAAGAAACACAATTATTTTAGTACAAATGATATATGCTCATTATTGCCAAAGAACATAATTGTTAATTAACTGTAAACTAATTTGATGCTCGTGAGAATTTCAGCTGTCTTCTCGTAATTTTCTATGGATTAAATGAGGGGCCGGACCATCCATTCTTGGAAAATTGATGGCGTACTTGTAATTTTGTTATCATGATCATTCTCACTACTTCTTTTAATGTCACAGACACGCAAACACACAGAAGCAACATCAGGTAAAGTAATAGCATACATACCCCAAGCATTATCTGGAGTTTGACTTCTCCCCGCATTATACTTCTCCTGGTGCTGCTGAATATGCTCTATTAGCAGATGTTGCTGCTGGTGCTTTTGCTCGAGATATTTCTGCTGCAGTTGTTTGCTTTCTTGGGGAGGAGGCCAGCTAACTTCAGATGGTAGGTTTGGACTTTGGGGGACGTGACTATCACTGACACCCCACTGAGTCTCAGGTGGAGTTGTACGCGTCGACCAGCATTCTATTGGAGTTGGGATGTGAATTTTGGATTCTGGGAAAAATTTGGGATTTGGAACAGACTTTGACTTTCTTCTGAAATAAAATGTGAGTGTCACATATTTATTTTGGATTGATCTCTGCTTCACTACGGCTGTAATCAGGTACCTTTGTTGTATTTACTAATTACATGCTTTTAAATGGTCGGCACCTCTGTCTTTCTCTGCTGTGTAGCAGATGTGTTTGTGAGTTTGCATACATGGCATCGGATGTTTTATTTCCATATATGGGAGAGGTGACCTTTTGCATCACGCACATTATTTCAGGCGGAAGTAATTTTGAAATTACTCCACAAAACACGCATGTTTGAAACGATTGGAGCCCTGCTTAGCATCGTAACAAACAAATGCGGGGGAAGACAGTGAATATAATCTGACACTTTTTGCAAGTCTAGTTCACTGTGAGAATCGCTTGCCAAGACGACAACCAGACCTTGCCAGAGCCTAGAATCAAGATTCTTATATCGGAACCGGACCATTGTTTGAGCAATTTTGAGGACTTCAGAGCCCAGAATAAACTCTACCATTTAACAAGGACACCCGGAATCTGAGGAATCTAAAGCACAGAGTCATAGTGGGAATTCATTGTTAACATAACAACACAATAGAAACGTGTAAAAAGGCATCTGCTAGTGCCTTCACTTTATTCCTCTGAGCAAACAGTCTGTGAGCTAAGATTGGCTCAGTGGTACCAGTTGAGGGTACTAATCTCTGGAACACAGTAAGGGAGAAGTGGTCTGACGTCGAGCTAGACACCATCATCAGAGGGTCTTAGAGACGCGGGACCAGTTTTGCAATTACTCATGGATCTTACTTGGAACGTGCTGGGCCTTTAATCTTGACCAGAGACGCGAGAACTCCAGTGACATACCTGCATAGAACCCCAAAAAACCCAGCTGGAGGGAGCAGAAACTACTATTTGCAAACCTACAATCTGCCAAGTGACTTCTTACATAAAACCCTCATTACATCACACGAGTGATAATAATTTTTCTGATAAATCATTATTGATTCTATTAAAACCTTGTTAAATCTAAGTGGA
>JAMPIV010020967.1:0-165000 GCA_024509875.1 Oreohelix idahoensis
CGCATTTGACTACTTTGCCTGTAGAATGAGAGAAGGATCTATGAGTGACTGCCTAACCCCAATAGTTGTGCATCCAGAATCAAAAAGTACTGAGACTGGATTGTCATTTACTAAACCTTTGTGTAAGACAAGAGAACCTCTCCCATCATGCGCGATTGACGCAGGAAGAGCGGGAAGAGGATGGCCACAGCTTAAAGTAGACACTGTGGTTGGCTCAAATAATGTTTTGCATTGGGGGCACTGAGATGCTCTCCCAAAATCAAAAGCGGCACATGCCATATTATTAGAGTCATCATTATCTTTATTTTGTTTATAGGCTTCGTGGGACTCTTGCTGTGCAGAGTTCGCCTGGTAATGAGCTTTATGTTTTTTGAATTGTGCTCTACCTCTGTTATTATTGCCTCTGTACTTATCATTGTTTCCACTATTATAACCTCTACTCGGGTTTGAATCATAGCTCCTTTGGTTACTATCATCATATTCATTATAATGAGTATCTCGGTAATTATGATCCTGTTGTCTCCATGAAGGAAAACTTGGATAGTTTCTAGAATGACTTCCTTTGCGAAAGTTCCTGTAATTATGACCACCCCTGAATCGAGGGCTGTCAGCTCTTCTCCAGGTATTCGAAGAAGAACCCTGAAATGATTGGTTACCTTGGTTCTGATAACTGTAATAGTTACCTTTTTTTATTAAACCTATTTTGAGGTCCTTGGAATTTGTGAGAGTGATTAGGGTTGTATGGTGTTGCAGAAGCAACTGGCATACCTTCTTTAACCTTACTGTTGCTAATGGCTACGTCCGGATGTGCAGTGACGTATTGGGTACAATACTGTTCCATTTCTTTTAGAGACTTAGGTTTACGCTCATGTAAGAATTCGAGGAAAGGTTTATTTATACTTGACATAATCTTGTCTCTGAGTATCAAGTCCATAAGGGCTTCATAAGTCTTTTCTGTTTTGGATAGCTCAATCCAACGATCAAATGTAAGTCGTGTCCTTGCAATGAATTCTGAGAATTCTACACCTGCCTCAGGCACCATTGTCTTAAACAACTTCCGATAACCCTCTTCAGACAACTGATACTTCTTTAATAAGGCTGCCCTAATAACATCATAGTTATCTTTGTCAGCCTCTTCAACCAAACTTAAACTAGTCAGAGAATCACCTTTCAGATTTTCTGATAACTGGTTAGCATATTGTGATTTGTCCACATTATGTGCTCGACACGAGCGTTCAAATCTGTTTAGCCAGAATGTTATGTCATCACTGGAAGGGTTGAACGCTGGTACCTTGACCTTGTAAGTAAAGGGTTTACCATTACCACTAGATGCTTGATTAACATTACTTATGTTTGTTAACTTTAACTTTTCTAACTCAAATGCTAAAAGTTCTTTTTGGTGTTCATGTTCTCTTATTGCTTTTTTTTCTTGAGCTTCAGCTTGTAATTTTCTCTCTTCTGCAGCAGCCTGTAATTTTTTCTCTTCAGCAGCAGCTTCATCTTTTCTTTTCTCTTTTTCCATTTCCATCTGGAATCTTTTTTCATCAGTCTGTATCTGCAATTTCTTTTGTTCATCCTCTCTTTGTAATTTTCTTTCCTTAGCTTCTAATTTCTTTTCTTCAATCAATGCTTTTCTTTCTTCAGCAGCCAATGCTTTGTCATATTGAGCAACTGCCCATTCTTCTAACTGCTGACCAGTCTTATCAAGAGCCCTGCCTTGTGTGATAAAATAATCCAAGGTAGACATCTTGTCTAATAAGATCAGTAATTTGCAAAAGTAAATAAATTTACTTTCTTAGTCTTAATCAAAGACTTTGTATGATAACTTTGTAACCTGTGAAAAATAGTACTTAACTATCCCAATCACTGTGGGAAACAAGCCTTACAAAGGTCTTGTATAAATCCTTATATAATAACAGCTATAAGTTGCTGGTTCACTCTATAATATAAGTGCAGTGCACCAGAAATAGTGTTTTATATCATCAACTGTGTACCTTTAGTAATAGTAATTAACTATCAGTTGATTCTTGTACATCAATTTATATGATCAACTATATTTTAAATAGTGTATGTCGATCAGGCACAAAACAAAACAGTTATACAGAAAAACATGAAAACATTTGCGGAAATGAAATAAATAAAATTGGAAAAACAATAAAAGATAAACCGCAAGAGGATAACAAATACAAATAACGCCACAGTATATAAATATAAATTGAGAATAGAACTGAAAGATAGAATAGGGTAGACCAACAAATTACAAACAAATCAAAACAAACTAAAGAACAGAGGAATATTACAAAAACAACAATGAGTACAGACTTCACAGCTAACACTAATAGCAACAGCTGTCGCAGCAAATTTTCAATGAAGAAAATTGCACCTATAGAAACGCACACATCAGACCCTCTATTACGTGGGATACTCTGCTGTGTGACACCGCCCAACCGAAACAACAACCCGCTGGATACAAACAAATATCACATATAAATAGTTAAACATAAATACATAAATGCATAAATAGTATGGCAATATGATGTAAATAGAGTGTTGCAGAAAGAATGTGTTGGAATGAAGGCTCAGTTACACTGCCTAATAGTACAGTACTGTGGTACTTTATTAAACAAATACTTCTGGTCTAATTATTTTAAATTCAACACAGAAATAGAAGCTCCATCGTTGATTTGAATGATAACAATCAATGTAGGACTTCTCAGTTCAATAACATTTTCTTTCGCAAACACTGTCAAATATTCTCCAGTCCTGATGTGTAATGTTCTATGTTTCAACCAAGCTTGCTGTGTAACACTGTCAGTTGTATGGCAAATGTCCAATGAACCAAATGTCAACAAACCCTGACCTAGTTACTGCATACTCTCGACAGGACAGGTCACGCTGACATCACTGTAGAGTTGTACTGCTGATGTATTTGTGTGTCGTAACAGACCCCAAGGAACGTCTGGTCTCAGTAGTTTACTTCTCAATATGGTCACTGTGCAGGTTGACCCAGGAAGCTGGCACACCAGTTGTTAAACTCTTTCTTTGTGTGTAGTTGTTAACTCATACTGGCTACTAGTTGTTGAATCATGCTTTATTTGTTAAATGATGTGAATGTCCACCAGTGGATAAATGTAGATGTTGGGACTGGTGTAGTAAAGTGTAACGATTGTCAACTCATCAAACCCAGCACAGTTTTGGTCATACAGGTCATCTTGTCCTGGAACGTGATGAGGCTCCGACAAGAATGTGAGTGTAAACAATGAGTGTGTATCTGAATGTCAGTACGCGAATGGTAGAATGATTCGATAGAGTTGACAGGTTGGTAGTACATCACTCATACTCACACTGTTCGAATTCAAGAAGTACTGGAACTACGGTGGTCTTTTTATAACATTTAATGGGACGCACACTTGGACAGTACGTGTATGGTTACAGGAACAAATGTCGACATAGACAGCATAATGTTGATCACAGGAATATCATCTTAAGTTAGCATTCATGCTTGGCAAATATCATAATGGAGCATTCGTAAATAAGCATTCAGCGTTCCATCATGTAAATCATCTGGCTTTACTGACTGGGCACGTCAGACCATAACCAATACATAGGAAGGCTCCTAGACCTAACCTCGTCTAGCGAATATTCCTTCACGTAAAGTTCAATATATATATATTTCATAATATAGGAATCCCAGACATGGGTTCTCACATGTAGCAGTGATCTCTTGGTTCATCGAGCGATAGTACAGGCATCCCTTTTTCTCACTCGATAAATACAAAGTATATGAATTTCAACATGGCTGTTCTCTCTCTCGTGAGCTTCACTCACTATAGAATATAGACCAAAATTAGTCATTCATTAAATGTCCTCATTTCTTCATAGGTTCTCTCATAGAGGTAATTGAATAATATCATACAATCCAGTGCTGATACATAGGAATGTCTTCTTCCTTTGAATGGATATTCTTTTTAAAAGTACCACTGTGCATCTGCTTATCAACAACGATGGCGAAGCCCAAGTTCATAATAAATTGTGGTTTTACCTTTTTATGCGAAATATAACTTTGCCATTCCTTGGCAAAAGAGAATAAACACTGGGGTAAAGTACATACAACATGTCTAAATGATTATCACTTTTCCCCATCCATATATAGATCACTATTTCGGCAAAAAGCCTGCTACAACAAAACTCGGCATCCTCACAGGATGACAGCCATGGATCACACCCCTTGCTAGCGATACTTCCGCTGCATAGCCTTTGACCTTTTCTAGCGACAACCAAATTAGTTCGACTTAGAAATGCAAAGATATCCATATATAAGACAGACTCGTCCTACTCATACAAACACTACGTATAAATTCAGGCCATAGATATACTGAAGCAAGAACAATCTATTCCTACCCAGCCACAGAATAAATCGCAGTAGGCCTAGAGTCGTCTGCGGAGTCCGATCGAAGATGACAGAACTATTTTCAAGGGAAGCAACCCAAAAATGACTTCTCCTTAAGCACTTAAAAAGGAAATACTTTGCTTACAAAATATTTGCGAACATAATAAGAATATAAATGTATTATATTGCAAGATAGTAAAAATTGCCCTTTACATATATGTGAACTAAGTATTTGTTTGGATTTGTCCCAGTTTAATATTTTATCAGCCTTCATCCAGTTTTCTTTATATCTTTATATAACATCTTCGTACTTTAACAAAAAACAAAAAAAAAAAACTTAAAAAGAACCAACCCTTTACACTTAAAACTATTTTAAAACGCGAAGCGACAGAAAATTCTATGCGTCAAACATTGTAGGCCTTTCGCGTTCTTTAAGAGTTAAAAGGCAGTTCTTGGTCTGGAATCCTCACGATAAAAGAATTAAGAGACATTTACCCCACCCCATTTTTTTTTTTTTTTTTTTTCTTTCTCCCCCCTTCCCCCCCCCCCCCACACACACACATAAAAACCACACACATAGAGAAGGGAGCAAATACATGGCTACCTGAAGATCAACAATGAAGACATGAAAAGACCTTGAACGATTAGCACAAGACATAGAGGCTTAGTGTCTATTTTTGCTGGAGACCTAAAGTCCGCAGGGAACTGCAGGATTAAAGGTTACACGAAAAACGAATAGCAAATAGTAATGTTACAATGTAACATCTAGCAGTCAGTAATTGGACTGATCTATTTTTATCGCCCTGTTTTTCAATATTGTTATTATATGAATAGAACTCTTAGGACTAGCAGAAGCGAGAATAAATGGAACTGGTGAATTCATAACCAATACAGGGGAAAATGTCATATATTCAGGACACGAGGATGAGACCACACACACACACACAGAAGGGGTTGCTATTATGATGTCCCAGGAAGCCAGAAAAGCATTAATAGAATGGGAATCAATATCTACCCAGGATAATAACGGCAAGATCTAAAAGGAAGAAAAATCACCATTATTCAATATTATGCCTTTACTAACGAAGCAAGATTTCTATGATGAACTCCAAGTAACAATGGACAAAACACGACAGGGGAGATTTTTTTTAAATAGTAATGGGAGATTTAAATGCAAAAGTAGAGTAGACAACAAAAACTGTGAACTAATCATTGTAAAAAAATGGCATAGGAAACACAAAATGACAAAGACAGAGCAGAAAGAGCAAGTCTGAAATATAATACCCAGAACCTTCTGAACAAAGACACAAGAGTTCAGTTCAACCTAGAGTTGAGAAACAGATTTGAAGCACTGGAGAACCTTGAAGAAAGTATAGATAATCGTTGATGCACAATTCAGGAAGCATACAGGAATACACGTGAAGAAGTTCTTGCAAAAGAAATAAACAACAGAATCTAACGGCTCACAGAAATCACATGGAACCTCTATAAGAGAAAAGAAGAGACATTAAACAAATAAGCAACTGTAAAGATGCAGAACAGAAAACACAACTGCTCACAATATATTGGGAGCTAAACAGGAAAGTGAAACAGAGTGCCAGGCAAGATAAAAGAGAAGTTATTGAAAAACTTACAGAGGAAGCCAAGATTGCTGCAAAAAAAATAGACTTGAAAACATTAAACAATATCACTAGAACTTTATTTAAGAAACAGCTAAACCACAATACAACAGTGAAGAGCAGAGAAGGACAAAACGTTAGCAACGAAGAGAAACAAAGGGCCAGATGGGCTGAATATTTTAAGGAAATCCTAAACCGAAACCAACCAATACAGCAACCCATCACAGAACCAGCAGAAAAGCCACTACATTGCCAACATGAATCCACCCACAAAACAAGAGATCTCTCGGGCAAATAAAACAGCTAAAAAAAAGGGGAAGGCTGCAGGACCAGATGGAATACCACCAGAAGCCCTGAAGGCAGATATACCATACACCACAGAGTTGCTATCTAACTTTACATGTAGTGTTTTGGATTGATTTGATTGTTTGAGTAATGTAACTTTCGAAATGAAAACAGGAGTACGACAGGGATGCCCCTTATCAACAACATTATTATTGACAGTCATAGATTGGGTGATGCGCCAGACAACAGAGGGCAGTCCAAGAGGAATTAGATGGACTATCTATTTTCTACACTGGTAGACCTGGAATATGCAGATGACATTGCACTACTCGCGCATTCACAACACATTCAAGACAAAACCGATAGACTTAATAAGTGTGGCCAGCAGGTTGGCCTGAACATCAATCTGAAGAAGACAGAGGTCATGACACTAAATGTTGCAATAATTAGCCAATAACAGTAAGGAACCAGAAGTTAGAACAGACAGACACATTTACTTACCTAGGATGCATAGTAACACCTGACGGCGGAACAAGCAAGGACATTAACAACAGAATGAATAAAGCGAGAACAGGCTTTGCTGTTCTCAACAACATTTGGAAGTCTTCCCAGTACAGCACAAACACCAAATTAAGACTGTATGAGAGCTGTGTAGTTTCTGTGCTTCTCTATGGTGTGGAATGTTGGAGAGTAACGGAGAAGGAAATGTCGAAACTGTCCTCCTTCCACACAATCTGCCTAAGGAAAATTCTCCGAATCTTTTGGCCAAACACCATCAGCAACCAAGAACTACTTATTCGGAGTAACCAGGAGGACATGCACACCATCATAGCTGGCAGACGCTGGAGTTTGGTTGGCCACGTCCTCAGAAGGGACCCTGATACCATCACAAGAACAGCGTTGCTATGGACCCCCGAGGGAAAGCGAAAGAGAAGCCGACCAAAAACAACTTGGCGGAGAACTGTGGAAGCCGAAATGCAAAGAATGAACCAGAGTTCGTGCACAGACCAGATAGCAAAAACTCAGAATCATCATAAAACAATCAAAAGAATGGTAGACTCCCTTATATATACATTTTGTGGACTTCGAAAAGGCTTTCGATAGTACAGACCGTACTGTGATATGGAAAATCCTGAGAAATTATGGAATCACAGAGAAATTCATTAAAATTATTCAAGATTTCTACCAGGAAGCCTCATGCAAAGTAGTGCACAAAGGAAAACTATCAGAGCCCTTCACAGTACATAGCGGGGTCAGACATGGATGTCTGCTATCACCAACAATTTTTTCTCATTGTCATAACTGAGTTATGAGACAAACAACAGAAGAAGAGAAAACAAGAATAGAGTGGACATTCAACAAACAGCTGGAAGATCTTGACTTTGCAGATGATTTGTGCCTTCTATCACTGAGATGAAATCAGTCGTGCAATTTTTATAACTCTCATTCACTCCGGCAGTATCTCTTCATTTCTTTATTTCTCTCATTCATCATCCTATTATTTGGCATATTTTACGCCCTACATTCTTTATGTGACCACTCCCAGACTACTTACCCAGGTGACTCGTGATAATACCACATTTACTGAACCGGTCAGCGAGCGATATTCTTATCATGAAAATCCGGCTCGCCACCTTTTGGTAGCGACGGTCTCGCCTGACCGACATAAGTAAAGTAAGATTGCTATCTAAGAAAGCCGTCTGAAGGATGGGTGATAATTAGATTATCGCATCCGCTGGCTCCTGTCGGTATCATTATTATAGATAATTTTTCTGGGTAAACAATCTTGACGGAAGGCATTTAGACAGGTAATCAGTTCACACATTTATTTGTGAGAGTGAAAAATATGTCACCGGAAATATTACGGCATATTAGATAGAAGTCACGCGTTAGGAATTTTAAATTTAATATTTTAAAACACGTGGGGAATATTTTAAATTAAACACCCCTACCCACATAGTGCAAAAGAGCTGACGATTGGATTGAAGTGGGAGCCGGAATACACAACGAATCTCATTTGGGAAATTTGCAGGGAATAACACATCCTGGGACTTGAACTGAGGAATGAGAATATAATATAGCAAACTCAGAGACACACAGACTGCATCGCATCGTCAAATGAGCAAACTTTCAGAAGCCAGTGAGACATCAGACTTAGAATTCCATAATTATAAGTGACAGATCGCGTATTTGGGCAACTTTAGAATTTACAAGTAAACCCGCATTTTAAATACAAGACTGGAAGCTTAAGGGACCAGGACTTTAAATATCAAGACTGGAAACCTAAGGAATTGGCTCACCCGTCATAAGAGAAACTTTCCCAGACCAAGTGTTTCGCAGATTCACCCGTCATAAGAGGGATTCAAAATTTCCAGACCAAGTGATTCGAGAGCATATAACCTAAATTGCTCGTGTCCATTCTAACCTGTGCAAGGAGATTGTTATATTCCCAAAACTTTGGGGTAAGTGTAACAGTTATTTTACAAATGTGAATGTGACCTGTTTCTTGCTAAGTGGTTTATATATTAGGCTGGCAACCTCAACATATGAAACTAGTATATTCGTAAACCACTACAGCAAACGCTGGTGATTGTTTCTTGCTAGTCGTGCGGAAAACCGACAGCAGAGGTGACCCCAGACTCCGACTGGAGCAGTGATGAATGATGATTACATCACATGTGCCTCAAGTGTGTAATATCATTTTGTGAGATATATGTAACTTGCTAATGTTAGTTCAGGCACAAATCATTATTTGCGATGTACAGACACATTTTCCCAGTTTAATACTCATAAGAGTACTGGTGATTTTTAATCATCTTCCTTGAGCTACGCTGTGTACTCAAGAATTTAATTCTTCTGAGAGATTAACATTGGTGGGTGGATAGCGAGAGGATGCGCCTGTTAAGCTTCCAACTCAGTGTACTTAGCAGAGGCATTTGTTCTTTCTACTTTGTCTAAAAAGTTCGTGGTTACAAGCTATCAGACGGTCTGTGGTACTAACGTTCTACGCCACTAAGCGTGAGAGAAGAGCATCAACCCTAACCATGTACACTGAGCAAATTGTGTGGAGAAGGGCCATAATCTTGAAAGAAGTGACGGAAACCATGGCGACAGGACTCACCTAGAGCTAAGTTCTTGTAAAAAAAGGGCAGCAGCAAAAGGACTATTATACATCCCCTATCAAGTCTCGATGACGAAAAACTTTATATCCATTTAAATTTCACCCATGATTCATATTTATTTTAAATGTTAAAGAGTAATTGATTTATTAAACTTGTTACATGTTATTTAAAAACTAAAACAATAATCGTTTATTCAGTTATATAAGTATGAAAGCAAACGTATGAGCATGATTTTTTAATAAATACATATATATAGACATCTAGAGAGCCATTACTTATAAGAGGAAATTCGATGAATTAACTCAGCTGGGGGCTTGTACGGGCCATAACCATTGCATAATCCTTCACAAAAGGCGACGGATCAGATATAAGTTAACAATTGTTCAACCCAAGGCAACATTGTTCTTGACTTCTGAAAATATCTTGTGAATGCTCCGTAGGGATAGAAACGTCTTTACCCCTCTATCAAGTTATTGAAGAAGTAGAACGTTTTACATATCTGGGGACTAACATTGACAAAGGAGGGGAACCGATGGTGACATCTGTTCTAAAATAAATAAAGCCAGATGCGCTTTTAATGCCCTTCGACCAATATGGAACTCCTCAGCTTTATCCAGAGAGAACAAAATCAGAATCATTAACTCAAATGTAAAGTCAGTCTTGCTGTATGGCTCAGAGACATGGCATGTCTCAAAGAGTATCCCCTCCAAGCTACATATATTTGTAAATAGATGTCTCCAACGGATCCTCCGTATAAGATGGCCAGATGTAATAACAAATATAGAGCTAAGGAAAAGATGCGGGCGACAGCCAATACAAATGGAAATTAAGATAAGAAAGTGGGGATGGATAGGACACACACTCAGAAGAGAACAATCAAGCATAGCCACTGGAATAATACTGGAACCCACAAGGGAAAAGAAGAGTGGGGAGGCCAAGCAGAACTTGGAAAAGAAATGTGGAAGAGGAGGCTAAGGAAATTTGGGAATGACTTAGGCACAGCTGAAAAAAGACAGCCCAGAATAGAAATCGATGGAGAGCAACTGTTTCAGCCCTATGTTCCACGGGGAACGGAAAGGAATGATGATTATGAAGAAGACAAAGAAGACATGAAAAGACCTTGAACGAATAGCACAAGACATAGATGCTTAGTGTGTATTTTGCTGAAGACCTATAGTCCTCAGGGAACTGCAGGATAAAGGTTATATGATAAAAGATTAGCAAAAGTAATGTTGAATGATCTGGATTTTGCTGATGACTTGGCTCTTCTGTCCCATAACCGCAATCAGAAGCAGGACAAATTGAAAACACTCGATGAGAGGTCACAGCAATTGGGTTTGAAAATACACAGGGAAAAGACAAAGATAATGAGAATAAATGCAGGTAATGATAACAGGGTTGAACTTGAAGAAGCACCAATACAAGATGTAGAATCGTACACATATCTTGGCAGCAATATGGACAAAGTTGGAGGGACAGACAGTGATATCAAAATAAGAATACAAAAAGCAAGAGGAGCTTTCATTGCATTGGGAAATATATGGAGATCAAGAGAAATCGGATCCAACACGAAAATAAGAATCTTCAACTCAAATGTGAAGTCAGTACTATTATATGGCTCTGAGACATGGAGAACAACAAAGACAACAACCAAAAAGCTACAGACTTTCATAAATGGGTGCTTGCGTAGGATAGAAGGATTAAAATGGTATGGCAAGGTTACCAACGTGGAACTGATGACAAGAACCAGACAAGTGCCAGTGGAACAAGAGATGAGAAGAAGACGATGGATAGGACACACACTGAGGAAAGCTGTTCATAGCATTACAAGGCAGTCTTTGTTCTGGAACCCCCAGGGCAAGAGAGTCAGAGGTAGACCAAGAAGCACATGGAGAAGAGAGCTGGAAACAGAGGTGAAAATGATAAGGAGAACGTGGAAGGAACTTGAGATGATGGCACGTGACAGGAGGTCCTGACATGTGTTTGTTGAAGCCTATGCTCCTTTGGGAGTGGAGGGTTATGAATGAATGAATGAATGAATAGTAATGTTATCATGTAACATCTAGCAGTCAGTAATTTGACTGATCTATTTTTAGCGCCCTGTTTTTCAGTATTGTTATTATTATGTGCTTGCTCACCATGTCATGTTTGTAAGCCTTATTTTTTTTTTCTTAAATAAAAATTTTGCCTTATTTTGGCAAGGCGCGTTCCTTTCAACCTGAACACAGGGTCCGTCTGTTATATTAGGGCGCAAGCACAAATATTATAAAACTTTGCGGTCTGGCTGTTTTTAATAAGCCACACACACACACACACACACACTCTCTCTCTCTCTCTCTCTCTCTCTCTCTCCCTTCATTTGTCTGATTTGGTTGCCCTCTCTTCTATTTACAGTTCTCAATAAAGTTCATCACTTGCTGGTGTATATATCTTTATAACAAAGCTTTATCCGTAAAACAAAAAACAAAAAAATTAAAAAAAAAAACCTTCACCCGTTAAACAAAGGAAGTAATTTATTCAGGACCTTCACTTGCAAATCCGGATAATCGAGCATAGACACAGCGATACGATACCAAGCGGTGATTGTGAATCAATGACAATCATTGGTGCTCGAGCCAAAGATAAGATAACCTTGCGTGGAACCTATCTCTATACAAACTCTAGAACTGGCTATTTGAGATTACCGTAGTGCCCACATGACGTGATTTGACTTAGATCAGTTGTCAAAACGATTTAGTTTTTTTTTTTTTTTTTTTTTTTAATAAACGATAAAAAAGCTGATGTCGCTCATCTAGAAACTGTGGAGCGGACAATCTTTACAGCGTTTAGAATTATTCATGTTGATATGCATGTTTGTTTGTTTGTCGTTACCAGTTTTATTCTTTTCTTCTTCTTCTCCTTCTTCTTCTTCTTCTTCTTCTTCTTCTTCTTCTTCTTCTTCTTCTTCTTCTTCTTCTTCTTCTTCTTCTTCTTCTTCTTCTTCTTCTTCTTCGCTCACCCCCAGACGTCGGCTCCAACATGTTAAAGAAAGCAGTGGTCAGCCTGATGCTGTTTGGCATCTCCGTAGAGTTTTTCCAGGAATTGTACTGGCGACGGCCATGTGCACTTTCTCTGGTCCTCATGTCATTTTTATCAGTGCCACAGTTACACTCATCAGTAATTCATATCTTCAGCTTGTTGAATAGATGGTATCATAATCTGGTGTTACCTGTTAGAAGTCTGAAGGTTACCATTTGTTCAATTCTGCTGAGCTGGTAATATGCATCATATATTACCAATTTTACGTTATCTTTTATTTTTTTTTTCTGCCATGAAATACATGGCATAATACTCGTACATAATCGATCACTCATTATCTATCAATTACCCGCGAAGCTCAGGTCTTCAACAAATACACGCAAAGCCATAATGTCCTGTGTCTTTGCACATGTCTTTTATCCTCATCATGTCCATATCCAGTTCTGTTCTCGGGTTTTTTTTTTTCATGGTGCATAATGACATCTAAGAAATGCCATTAATTTTACTTGCCGACTGTTTGTGATTTGACGGGTCTGGCAACCCTGTCAAGTAAATCTGATGACACAGGAACTACTGCTGTAAGAGCATGCATGTACTTGGTGAAGGCTTCCTGGACACAATGCTGCAAAACGTTGACTGCATGCTCCGTAAGGAGCTTATGAGTTAGTGCAGGTTCTCCAAGAACAACTGCATTGCTTGTGTTAAGGGATTATTAAATTGCCATGGAGAAAACACGATATTAATAATAAATTCACCGCCATTAATTTCACACCATGAAATGACCCTTATCTGAGGAAGGTGGTTGAAGTAACAAGAAGAGACATGGTCCGCAACCAGACGATCCGTCAAGGCCTAAAATCCCACCCCTAGAGACCGCTGGGAGGACAACATTAGACCATCTTTGAAGGTATGAGGACTAGAATGGAACCTGACCAGAAGGAAGACAGCCGATAGGATAGTCTGGCGCTCTCTCTTCCAAACCTCTACACGTCACAGTAGAAGGGGAACGACTAAGTAAGTAAGAAGTGACCCAAACAGCTGGCTTCATGCTCCGTTAGGAACGCCAAGGAGGAGGAAGTAGACGCCTGTGTGTGTGAGACAGAGAGAGAGAGAGAGAGAGAGAGAGAGAGGGAGTATATTTATCTTTTCTGTGTGTGTGAAATTTTAGTTGAACGAAATGTTAGTTTAACGATTAAAAAGAAGTGGATTAGTTATTGTCTCACTGTAGAATTGCTACCTAGTACCTTAGTCAAACACACAACCCATACAATACTAGTCGGTGACAGTGTAGCTAGCTGTTCCACTACATCATCATCATCTCAACCCATAACCCGTCATGGGTCGTAGGGGTGCCATGGTGGAAGCATCAGCAGACAGGGTCCTCCACTGCTCTCTATTCTCAGCAATGCGTACAAGTGTGGAGAAACCGTGTCCTGCCCATTCTTTGATGTTATCAGCCCAGGATTTTCTTTGCCTTCCTCTTCTCCGTTTACCTTCGACTGTTCCCTGGAGGATCGTTTTCGAAAGGGAGTCATGACGAGTTACATGCCCAAACCAGGCAAGCTTTCGACGTTTCACTATTGACAAAAGTGGTTCTTGATGGCCTGCATAGGTGTTTATCTTCTCTCTAACATAGACATTTGTTTTGTGCTCTTTATAGCAAATGCGCAAAATTCTTCTGTAACATTTATGCTCGAAAGCCTGAATCCTTCGCTCCGCATCTGCAGCGAGTGTCCAGCCCTCACACCCATACAAGAGAATAGATAATACAAGTGATTTGTATAATTTGATCTTCACAGGAAAACTGATGTTACTTTTCCAGATCACATTCAACCTTGTCATGGCAGCTGAGGCCATCTCAAGTCTTGTCTTGATTTCTTTATTTGATCTTCCATCACTACATATAGTGGACCCCAGATATTTAAAGGTGTTAACTTCTTCTAACGTTTGCCCATTTAACGTAATGTTGGTCGGAACATGTTTCTTATGGCTATTCACCAATATCTTGCTTTTTTCTATATTAATTTCCATCCCATATGTTCTTGTTACTTTCTCCAGTCTAGAGGTAAGGTCTTGAAGTTCTGATTCTGTTCCAGCTATCAGATCAATATCATCAGCAAAACGTAGATTACACAGAGGTCGGCCTCCAATCGATATGGTTGATTTATAATCGTAGAGAGCCTCCTGCATAATATGTTCTAGATAAATGTTAAAGAGCACTGGTGACAGGATACATCCCTGGCGAACTCCTACAGTTGTTTTGAAAAATTCTCCAATGTCATTGCTTGCAAAAACAACACTGCTTGCGTCCTTGTATAGTGCTTCAATGATATCTATGATGTTGGTATCAAAATTGAATTTTCTCATTATTTGCCATAAACCTTCATGCCATAAACCACTCGATCGAAGGCTTTTGTGAAATCGATGAAGTTATGGTATAAATCATGTTGATGCTGGAGATGTTTTTCGATCAGTAATCTAATATTGAAGATTTGTTCTGAGGTACTTCTTTTTGGTCTAAAGCCAGCCTGTTCCTCTGACAAGATTTCTTCTGATTTCTGTTTTATTCTGTTCAAAAGTATCCTTAACATCACCTTACTTGGATGACTAATAAGGCTAATGGTTCTGTAGTTCTTGCACATTTTTAGATTTCCTTTCTTTGGAAGCGGTATTACTAATGACTGCGTCCATTCTTTTGGCCATTTTTTTTTGTACTCCATATCTTCTGGCAAATTGTTGTCATGATTTTTACTATATCTGGTCCTCCATATTTCAAGAGCTCTGCTGGTATATTATCCACACCCGGTGACTTCCCTCCTTTCATCGAACATATAGCCTCTTCCACTTCTTCCCGTACACTACATACAGGCTCTTTATTTCCTCAAACATTCACATGTTAATTTCCCAAGGGGCATCTCAACTTTCAATGACACGAGTAAGGCTGTGTTTACATAGTCCCGTAACCCTCAAACATATTAAAAATTGTATGCCCTCTTGCAACATCCAACAATCGGGAATTCCCTGTCTCATTTCCGCTCTTTATTATTACTTTCATTTGTTATTTTCTCATTTTGTATCTGTCTCCCCCCTAATCCCTTCCCTTGTCCCCCGATTTTTATTTCTTCTCGATTCTTTCCTTAAAAAAAAAAAAAATCGAATAATTTTAAATTATTTAATGACAAACCTTCAAGCGAAATGGAATCGTCCTTGTTCAGTACACCAGCAATGGTTTTTACTATTGACTCAGCTTGACTGTGGGGTAGGCAAGACTCAAATTCTTTTTGAAGCTTGTCCTTCTCTTCGCCAGTGAGCTGTGAAGTAAGAAAATAGTGCGTACAATGTTTTTTTGGCTAAAAAGTTCTGAAAACGGTGCCAGACAATGTACCGTCTCGGACCAAGTATACCCTGAACTGTAGTGAAAAATCGTAACGCTATAAAAGTGCTTTGTGCTGTATTGAATTGTACCATTAGTCAAATTAAAACCTGTCACTCAGTGATTCATGAATATTTTCAGGGAATACTTTCTGAGTGATTTAAATTCTGGGATCGATCTTGTGTGTAGTTCCCCGTGGGGGGAAAGGGGGGGGGGGGAGGGGGGGGGTGTCTCTAAGGAGGCAAACGAAGAACAGAACTACCGCTCTCTCTTACGGCGGAAACCGCAACTTCAAGAGCACCGGAATGTTTTGGTATGGGCGTAATGCAACTGAGACAGCTACAATGGTGGTTCCATGCTCGACAAGCAGCGAAAAGTGAAACATTGATAATTACGCTGTTGGACCTCGTCACGTAACTCCATAAGATTTTCTTTTGTCAAGGGATGTCCACATATTTAACTGGCATAGGGGATCAGCATATATTTCGCCATTATCAGTGAAGGTTACAACAAGTGAATTACGTGGACGACCAGGCTCGGCCTTTGAGCTTTCAGTGCCCGGGGTTAATGGTTTAACATGCACCCTTTCCCCACACTTAATTAATTAAACTCTACTGGAAAACTGAGTAAGATTCGTGAATAAAATTTCCAATCAGTTTTAGATCGATATTACTTCTTCTTCTTTGACCTTTCAACTCTCAAAGCAGCATAGGCCTTTAACAAGCTTATGCCAAGTTTTCCTGTCACGTGTCATCAGGTCAAGGTCTTTCCATGTTTCCTTCATGTCTGTCTCCAGTTCTCTTCTCCATGTGTTCTTTGGTCTCTCTCTACCTTCCTTACCATGGGGATTCCAGAACAAGGACTGTCAGGTAATGCTATCAGCAGTTCTCAATGTGTGTCCTAGCCATCTCTAGCGTCTTCTTCTAATTTCTTGTTCGACTAGCGCTCGTCTAGTTCTTGTCATTAGTTCCATATTTAGATCTTACTTACAAAACCACAAAACAGAAAGTTAAAAATTTGTCCCATTTTAGTTTAAGTATTTTCTTATACAAGATTTACATTGCGTGCTTTGGCCTGGGTGAATTGTGTTACAGTTGAAGAAAAGTCGAGTTTATTGACGAAGAAATACTTTTTACTCGCCCAATTCGGCGCTACCTTGCCCTTAGCGCACAGGGCGGTCGCCCTGGTTGCCCTGCTTTAAGACCGGCCCTGAGTACGACAATAACATTTTTGTCAGAGACTTAAATAAAGAATATCTTATAAAACGATCTTTGGCTATGTTGATATAGAATACAGAATCATTTAATCAATTCTTATGTGTCTGTATTAACCAGTGGAAAACCGTATTAAAAGTTTGGTTACTATTCAATCACAATCAATTTATTTGTAATCAGACCTAAAAGTCTTTTATATTTTTGGACTTGCGCCCTAATATAACCTACTATGCTGAATGGGATGCGCCACGCCACATGGGGCAACATTTTCTTTAAAAAAAAATCTAACCAGGCAACGCCGGGTGTCATTGCTAGTCTATATATATATATATATATATATATATATATATATATATATATATATATATATATATATATATATATATATATATATATATATATATATATATATATATATATATATATATATATATATATATATATATATATATATATGCATGCAATCGAAAATGCGTTTTTGTCTGTTACCTCATAACTCGAGACCGGCTGAACGGATTTTGATGCGGTTTTCTCCAGCGTAATTTACATTTCTCTGAAAAGGTTTTAAGCTATGCATCGTCATTGTATAGCATCAGGAGGCTGAGCACTGAATTTTTCTTCACTCCATTCATTCTTATCTCGAGGGACAAGGGACATAAAAACTATTCCGTTTCTTGGGTTTACGCCTTTACCTTACACACTGTATAACTCATAAATTTCATCCATTTACGTTACATTTACAAAAAGTGCGTTTTTTTCTGTTATGCAAGTTTTCTAAACCAGGACTACTGACAAGGACAGTTTGAATAACACTCAGCTATGTAGAACTGTTACTGAAATTTACAAATGCGTTGATTTCTGTTATGCAAATTTTCTAAACCGGATTCCTGAACAGGTTTTAATTTTTAAATGTGCCACGGGAATTGAGCGCATGTTTTATATTTTATTCTGCAAATGGTTTTGTAGTTAGAATGAGTATATGCGGAGAACTGCCATAAGATGAGGGTAAAAAGGTAGAAAGTCGGTTCCGCCTGGAACAACGCCTCATCCATCTTATGGGTTGCCTTAAACCCCACGATTTGAATACCCAGCATTATTTTGTCTGAGGCGTCATTTTCTATCCAGTCCCAGTTTTATTATGACTTTCTACTATAACTGCGATCACCTTTGACTTCCCTCCTATTCTATGTATATATATATGTAAATGTATATATATATATATATATATATATATATATATATATATATATATATATATATATATATATATAGAGAGAGAGAGAGAGATATGTGTATATATATGTGTGTGTGTGTGTGTGTATATATATATGTGTGTGTGTGACGACTTGCCCAATCTTCTCTTCATTTTTTTTATTATTTACGTGACATCATTTTTTTTCTCATCCTCAATGCATGATCGCAAAGTCCCGGGAATTGTCACTTGCGGATAATCTCCTAGGTTCGGTGATTTTCTCCTCAAGTTTAATGCTATTTTTAGATACGACGTCATTGTTGACCACTGACCTCGGTAGATAGAACCAGTTTATGCCACTTTCGGACCCCCCCCCCACGTGACTTTTAACGTTATTGATTGGAGCGTCTTATTGATGCTAAGGTCACATGATGCACGCTACGGATCACGTGTCCAAGCGGAAATGACCCGCTAAAAGTGAGGCAAATCCAGCCATTTTTCACTTACGCCCAGGTAATCAAGAAAGCTAGACCTAATCTAGACAAGCTGCGAATTCATGCATTAAACGCACTGAAGCCACGTGTCTAAATTGCTGGTCCATCTGAGTAGGTAAGTGAAAATCTCGTTAGAAAATAGTATTGTGATGAAATGTGTAGTACCTTGCAAATCGACGCAAAATTGGTATAACTGCGTTTACTTTATTCATAATTTTTGTTTTACGATCACATCCAGCCACATGTGATCGGGTGTATTTTATGATCCCACGGGATATGTACAACATGTTCATAATAATGTATAACGGGAATATATATAGCTATTAATTTCCATATTATTTGATTATTTTTGACCCGACGTTTAGACTAGCGGAAATTAATATTAACGATAATGTTGACAGACCGTGACATATATTCATTATAAATTATATGACGATGCGACCAGACATGAAGTGTTGTGATAATGTTGTCAGACAATTCTAAAACACTGGTGTCCAATTATTTGTTAAATTCATCATAATTGACATGACGATTAGGCTAGAGGCACAGGACTAGAATACTGTTGCCGACATTTCTATGATAAATTTGGTGGGTTTAACTGACATTTATAATAATTCATCGGGATAAGTTGACGATAAATCAGTCTAAAGAATTATAATACTGCCACTGGGGCAGAGAAATATAATAAAGGACAGAAAGGAGAAACTTGAATTCAAGATTAGGCTCTAGACATATGATGTTAGAGACTAAAATCTGAGATGACTGGCAGACGGACGGCTTAGGGAAAGACTGCTTTCTACAGCCAGAAAATTAATGAAGCCGTCGTATTTGTCTTCAGTCTATGGTGGAGCCTTGCACGACAGTCCAATCTCAGAGCAGAATACGGAGTCGAGCACAGAGAAGGCAAATCCGAACCATTCAAGACCTACCTGGGGCAACGTCAGGAGACCGGAGAACTAACCACGCTTCACTATCAGCCTGGGGCTGAAAAGATAAGTTCCTTGAAAAAGGGAACTCACCAAATCAATGCCATATTTTTGTCATCCATGATGAAAAACACTTGAATTGTGAGACACATATTACATACAGCAGACACTAATTCCATCGACAATACTATCATTCGCCATCTATTCGTTTTAATTGCAATAAACCAATTGGGTGTATATAATGTACCCCATGCTTTGTTCCATCTATTAGATGTTGAATATTGTCTGATGTTTATCTTCCTTTATAAGGGAGGGGGGGGGGGGGGGCTCGTAAAATATAATATAATATAATTTAAAGGATAACAATAATAGATAACTGAGAAGGGGACGACGGTAGCGAGAGACCAAATATCTCCTTACAACCTTTTCCAGACCTGTCTAGTTAGGAGAATTTACCCTCTTTGTCTCCCTTCAGTGGTGGAAAACCCAGCAGGAATTCCTTGAGCCAAATTTTCCACATTCATATCTATTATTTCTTCTAATAAATTCTTATCCTTCAACGCTACGCGACACTGGGGTCTCAGTCCGGGATTTGAACTTATGTATTTTATCATACCTCTGGGATAGTATCATTCATTTTAACACATGTATTTTCACACAGTGAGCTCTAGAAAGACAGAAAACATTTTTTCTAGAATTTCAGGCATTGATTGGTGAATCCCTTTATATATGTTGTATTTAATTAAGTTAGTTCATGATTTTGTATTTCATTGAATTACAGACCTTAAGTCTCCATAACTGTAGTAATTTCATTCTACAGCAGTCTGATAATTAATTAGTAAGTTTTGCTTGTTGTTAGAAATACTATTGGAAGGTAGCACTAGCTTACTCAGTGTGGACTATAACAACAAAAGATGGCTGAAATAGTTAAGCTTAAGGCAGCACTAGGGGAGGCCGGTCGAGATCTGGGTTATAGTGGGGTGGACCTTGCGAATTATGTCAGTGTCGAGACTGATAAGTATTACGCTCGAGAAACAGCGAAAGCTGAAAGAGAAGAGCGAATAAAGTTAGCCGAAATAGATGAGAGGATAAAAGCTGTAGACGCTAGGGAAAGAAGCGAGAGAGATGAACGCGAGCATGCACTGAAGATGAAGCAGTTAGAGATGCAGGGACAGGCTCAAAGAGTTGAACCGGTAGCCGGTGCGACAGCCTCTACCTCCTCAGGCAACCTATCGCCACGGTCAGATGATATGCCATCCTTGCATGCAGGGGGCACAGGACCTTTGCCATCCTCACTCATGTCAACTTTGGGACCCTTGACGTTTCCATTCGAAGCTTTCTCGGAACGAGTTGACTCGATCGATGTGTATCTGGACAAATTTGAGACTGAAACTGTCGCAAGGGCTTAGAGGAACTGCTTATGACGTGTATAGCAAGCTTCCTCCAGGTTTACAGGATAACTACGACTCTCTGAAAAAGGCACTATTGGTTCGTTATGAGCTACATGCTGACGCCTATAGGAAGAGGTTCCGTAACGCTAGGAGGGAAGTTGGAGAGAGCGTTGCTCAGTTTGCTGCGAGACTGGATTCCTACGTGGAGAAGTGGGGTGCCCTAGGGAATTTTACTCATGATTGGGAAGGCCTGAAGGAAATGGTCATGATCGAGCAACTGAAGGACACCATGACTTCCGACATGAGAAGATTCCTGACAGAGAATGGGGCCAGCACTTTAGAATCCATAGTCCAGTTAGCGGAACGATATCAGGCAGCAATATTAGAGAATCCACCACCCAGACGGAAACAACCAGATTACGTATCTAGACAGACAGCTCAGTCACACATGGACCCCCAAGTGAAACCACCGTATACTAACTTCAAAAAGCATGACAAGCCAGACTACAAGACTACTCAGAGATCAAATTTCCAGCAGCAGAGGCAAGGGGAAAAATGGTGTAAGCACTGTAGAACCATCACCCACAATACGCAGGAGTGCAACCGGAAAACCCACCTCATCATGCTGCCTGCTTACGTAAAAGTGCCGCAAGGGGAAATGGACCGGAAGAACCTCTGGACAAACCCCGACATCCCCCGGTCGTTGGGACAGTCCTCGTAAATGACCAAGAGGTGACCTGCCTTTATGATACAGGCCTTGCATTCGACGCAGTTGTCTGTGCATCCCTAGTCAAGCCTGACCAGATGACAGAAGACACTATAGAAATACAAGGACCTACTAAAAGTGCAGCACTTATGCGTTTGGCCATAGCCAAGATTCAGGTCAAATCAAAATATGTGACTGGGGAAAACAGTGCACCGATCTTGGACGACCCTATTTATCCCTTGATCTTAGGGTGTAGGTATGTGTTCTTGGGAGAACCCATTCACCCTCTGGTTGTGGCGGCTGTCACCACTAGAGGACAAGCCAAACGGAATACGGAGTTGGAATCCCCACCCAACATCCTTCCTGAGGAATTAAAAAAGGCACAAACTGAGGATCAATCTCTAGCACCCTGCTACAAAAAACTACCGAGAGCGCACACTCCTCTCCAAAAGGGAGACTTCTACAAGAAAAATGGGCTGTTGCATCGGAAAGCAGGAAATGGAGGACAGGAACATGGGCAACTTGTGGTTCCGTCAGCATACCGAGCCCAGGTCCTAGAAATGGGCCATGCCATTCCGTTTAGTGGCCATATGGTTATAAGTGCCACGATTCAGCGTATTTCATGTCATTATTATTGGCCAGGTATCAACGCCGATATCCAGCGATATGTGAAATCATGCCCGCAGTGCCAGAGGACAGCGCCGAAACACTGGACGGCCCCAGCCACTCTGGGAGAAATGCCAATCTTGGGCACACCCTTCGAACGAGTAGCGGTCGATATTGTGGGTCCACTTACTCGTAGCAAAAAGAGAAACAGTTATATACTCACGTTAGTGGATTGTTGCTCCATGTGGGCAGAGGCTATCGCTATGCCCGCCTGTGATTCCAAGCATGTTGCTGAGGCTCTGCTCACCATATTTACTCGGCTAGGGTTTCCGTCACAGGTCCTGACAGATAATGGTTCGCAATTCCGAGGAAAACTCACCGAGGAAGTGTTTAGGATATTTCAGGCCCGACGTATCCACACCTCTCCCTACCACCCCCAAGCAAATAGCCAGGTGGAGCGGTTTAACGGGACCCTTATTTCCATCCTTCGGAAACTTGCGCAGGAAAAACCAGAGAGCTGGGATCAATACTTACCCGCAGCACTATTTGCTTACCGCGAAGTACCCCACAATTCTACTGGGATGCCACCTGCCACATTGCTGTTTGGTAGACCTATAAAAGGACCTTTAGAGGCACTGTTACGTACTTGGACAGATGATAAAGCTGATGAGACGGTCACCTCTGCATCCCAATACGTGAATGAGTTGACCCAACGCCTTAAAACAGGATGGGAACTGGCAAAGGAAAATGTACGCCGTGCCCGTCGTAAACATGCGCGTTACTACAACCGCACTGCGAAGGATAGGGAGCTAGAAGTAGGAGAACAGGTCTTATTACTCCTGCCCAGTAGCAATAATAAATTGCAAATCGGGTGGAGAGGTCCATATAAAATTGTTGAGAAAATGTCGCACACCAATTACAAGATTGCCATAAAGGGGAAGCAGAAAATTTACCACATAAACCTGCTGAAGCGATATTATGAAAGACCAGGTGCAGAACCAGCACATTTCCTGACACTGGCTATTGCGACGGAAACTGAGGCAGAACCCCTGACCTCATGTGAATACCCTCTTCGCCAGGGTGAAACTCATCAAGATGTTCAGATTAGTTCAACTTTAACGGAGGATCAGCAGGCACAGGTGCAACAGTTGTTGAGAAAACACACTAGTACACTCACTGATAAACCTGGCATGACCAACCTGATAGAATTTGATATGAAGCTAACAGACCTCACCCCGGTACGAGTTAAGAACTATCCTGTTCCTTATGCTAAGGCAAAGGCATTGAGTGAGGAAATCGAGTACATGCGTAAGGAAAATATTATCTCAAAATCAGAGTCGCCTTATAGTGCGAGTGTGGTGTTGCTTAGAAAATCCACAGGAGAACATCACCTCTGCATAGACTACCGAAGGCTCAACGCTGTAACTGAATTTCAAGCGGAGCCCTTACCTGATCAGAATCAGCTTTTCACCAAGCTGAGTAGAGCGCGATACTTTTTGAAGATAGACCTTAGCAAAGGGTATTACCAGATCCCGGTGAAAGAGGAAATTCGACACATGTTAGCGTTCAGTACTTCTGAGGGCCATTACGAGTTTAATGTATTGCCATTTGTTTTAAGCAACGCCCCAAGTGTCTTTACTCGTATGATGAGGAAACTACTGGAACCCCTGAACCACCCTGGGATAAGTAATTTCATGGACGACATACTTATTGCCACGAACACCTTTGATGAGCACCTGGACGCAGTTTCCCTACTCTTCGAAAGACTTAGAGAAACAGGACTCACCGCTCGCCCTACAAAATGTCAAATTGCCTGCGAGCAACTAGAATTCCTGGGACACACCATCTCGAATGGATGCATGTACCCAGATGCACGTAATATTGAGAAGTTACAGCGGGCCCCACGACCCCAGACTAAAAAGGATGTCAGGTCATTTGTGTCTCTATGTGGCTTCTACCAGAAATATATTAAAGATTTTAATACCCTGAGTGCGCCACTGACCGCGTTAACCAAGAATGGGAACCCGGACAAAGTAACCTGGACAGCGGAGTGCGAAAATGCCTACACGCTGCTGAAGGAGAAACTCACAGCTAGGCCAATTCTGCTACTGCCTGACTTAACTCTGAACTTTACGCTGCGAACAGATGCTAGCAATATAGGGATAGGCGCCACTCTCCTGCAGCCTAGTGATAGACCTTCTGCAACTCTATTCCCCATTGCATATGCTAGTAGGAAATTGAACCCTGCTGAACAGAACTACTCTACCATCGAACGAGAATGTCTGTCGCTAATATGGGCTGTTCAGAAGTTTCAACCATATTTATACGGGGAAAAGTTCACGGTGCAGTGTGATCACCAACCGTTGATATTTCTTGCAGCGTCGAAGAACCTTAATGCCCGGCTTATGAGATGGTCACTCCTGTTGCAGCCATATTCATTTCACATAGAATACATACCTGGAAAGAACAACGTAGGGGCAGATTTTTTGAGCAGACATCCGGACGCAACCGAGGAGATATGAGAAACTGAAAAAGAAGAGGAAGACAGGACCAGAGGAGTTGGACGGAACGTCAAACTTGAGGAGGGGCTTGTGTGACGACTTGCCCAATCTTCTCTTCATTTTTATTATTATTTACGTGACATCATTTTTTCTCATCCTCAATGCATGATCGCAAAGTCCCGGGAATTGTCACTTGCGGATAATCTCCTAGGTTCGGTGATTTTCTCCACAAGTTTAATGCTATTTTTAGATACGACGTCATTGTTGACCACTGACCTCGGTAGATAGAACCAGTTTATGCCACTTTCGGAACCCCCCCCCCCACGTGACTTTTAACGTTATTGATTGGAGCGTCTTATTGATGCTAAGGTCACATGATGCACGCTACGGATCACGTGTCCAAGCGGAAATGACCCGCTAAAAGTGAGGCAAATCCAGCCACTTTTCACTTACGCCCAGGTAATCAAGAAAGCTAGACCTAATCTAGACAAGCTGCGAATTCATGCATTAAACGCACTGAAGCCACGTGTCTAAATTGCTGGTCCATCTGAGTAGGTAAGTGAAAATCTCGTTAGAAAGTAGTATTGTGATGAAATGTGTAGTACCTTGCAAATCGACGCAAAATTGGTATAACTGCGTTTACTTTATTCATAATTTTTGTTTTACGATCACATCCAGCCACATGTGATCGGGTGTATTTTATGATCCCACGGGATATGTACAACATGTTCATAATAATGTATAACGGGAATATATATAGCTATTAATTTCCATATTATTTGATTATTTTTGACCCGACGTTTAGACTAGCGGAAATTAATATTAACGATAATGTTGACAGACCGTGACATATATTCATTATAAATTATATGACGATGCGACCAGACATGAAGTGTTGTGATAATGTTGTCCGACAATTCTAAAACACTGGTGTCCAATTATTTGTTAAATTCATCATAACTGACATGACGATTAGGCTAGAGGCACAGGACTAGAATACTGTTGCCGACATTTCTATGATAAATTTGGTGGGTTTAACTGACATTTATAATAATTCATCGGGTTAAGTTGACGATAAATCAGTCTAAAGAATTATAATACTGCCACTGGGGCAGAGAAATATAATAAAGGACAGAAAGGAGAAACTTGAATTCAAGATTAGGCTCTAGACATATGATGTTAGAGACTAAAATCTGAGATGACTGGCAGACGGACGGCTTAGGGTAAGACTGCTTTCTACAGCCAGAAAAATTAATGAAGCCGTCGTATTTGTCTTCAGTTTATGGTGGAGCCTTGCACGACAGTCCAATCTCAGAGCAGAATACGGAGTCGAGCACAGAGAAGGCAAATCCGAACCATTCAAGACCTACCTGGGGCAACGTCAGGAGACCGGAGAACTAACCACGCTTCACTATCAGCCTGGGGCTGAAAAGATAAGTTCCTTGAAAAAGGGAACTCACCAAATCAATGCCATATTTTTGTCATCCATGATGAAAAACACTTGAATTGTGAGACACATATTACATACAGCAGACACTAATTCCATCGACAATACTATCATTCACCATCTATTCGTTTTAATTGCAATAAACCAATTGGGTGTATATAATGTACCCCATGCTTTGTTCCATCTATTAGATGTTGAATATTGTCTGATGTTTATCTTCCTTTATAAGGGGGGGGGAGGGGGGGGCCTCGTAAAATATAATATAATATAATTTAAAGGATAACAATAATAGATAACTGAGAAGGGGACGACGGTAGCGAGAGACCAAATATCTCCTTACAACCTTTTCCAGACCTGTCTAGTTAGGAGAATTTACCCTCTTTGTCTCCCTTCAGTGGTGGAAAACCCAGCAGGAATTCCTTGAGCCAAATTTTCCACATTCATATCTATTATTTCTTCTAATAAATTCTTATATTTCAACGCTACGCGACAGTGTGTATACGTGTGTATGTGTATATGTGTATGTATATATATGTATGTGTGTATGTATTTATGTATTTATGTATGTGTGTGTATGTACAGTGTATATATGTATATGTGTATAAGTGTGTATATATGTATGTATGTGTATATATATATATATATATATATATATATATATATATATATATATATATATATATATATATATATATATATATATATATATATATATATATATATATATATATATATATATATATATATATATATATATATATATATATATATATATATATATATATATATATATATATATATATTATAATAATAATAATAACAATAAATTCTTTAAGCGCCAAACACGGCGCATAAGGCAGAAACCAGTGCTCTCCAGGTTGTTCGTTGTGACGCCACTTCTCTTAGCTCTTGCACATTATTTAGGCCCAACGTTCTTCCTTCTCTTATTATTGTTCTTCTGAGTGTTTCTTTTGGTCTTCCTTTTTTCCTCTTACCCTCAGGAACCCAAGTGAGCGCCTGTAGTGGTATTCTGTTGTTTTGCATTCGTAGGACATGACCGATATATGACCATCGTCTTTTCCTTATATAGTTGGAGACATATTTCTGCCTAGAGTCTTCTCTTATTTGTCGATTAGTCTTGAATTCTTTCCAACTGATGTTCATGAGTTTTCTAAGATATTTGTTCTCGAATGTATTCAGCTTGCTCTCCAATGATTTTGTTATTTTCCAACTCTCACAGCCGTATGTTAACACTGAGATAACATTTGAATTAAACAGACGAAGCTTGGTATGTATATTCAATGATCGTAATTTCCAAATGTTAGATAATCTATTGAAGGCGCTAGCTGCCAAAGCAATTCTAGTATGGATTTCTCTTGTTGTGTCACCATCCTGAGTCATTTTACTGCCTAAATAATTGAAACTTTCAACTTTCTGTAGTTTTTCCCCGTTCAAGATGATATCAAAGGTCTCCTTAGAAAAGTTCATAGCTTTAGTTTTAGAGGCATTTATTTGGAGACCAATTTTAACCGAGAGATGACACAAATTATTTACTGCTTCTTGGGATTGTCTGGGTGTTGAACTTAAGAATGCTAAATCATCTGCGAAATCCAGGTCTAGATTTGTTTAAAAAGTATGGCGGAGCTGGCCAAATTCAGATCAGCTGCTGTGCTGACGGCAAAGGAGATGGGAATGGATGGTCAGATTTTAATTCAATATGTAACGGCTGAATGTGATAAGTATATTGAACGGGAAGAAAGAAGATTAGAAAAAGAGGCTGAAAGAAAATTAGAGTCTGAAAGGTTGGCTGAAGAGAAGAGGTTACAAATTGAGACTGACAAAGAGGCTAAAGCATTGGAGGCAGAAGATAAAAGGTTGACTGCCGAAAGGGAGGCAGAAGATAGAAGGTTGCAGAGGGAGCACGAATTACGACTCAGGGAGCTGGAGCTACAAGGCCAGGCTCCTGAAAATGGTGCCAGCCCTTTTGCCTCAGATGCTACGCCCAGTCTGGGAGCCTCAAACTCAGCTATGGGGTTTCATTTAGACCATTTTGTTGAGAAAGACGATGACATAGAGGGGTACCTAGGACGTTTTGAGTTATTAGCATCTACATATGGGTTAGAGAGAGAGAGAGGTGGAGTTTAAAGCTATCACAGGGACTGAGAGGTACTTCTTACGAAGTCTTCGCAAAAATGAACAGAGAAGACCAAAGAATTATGACATGTTAAAGCAGGCGTTGTTATTGAGGTACGAAAAAAAATGGGGAATTTTATCGTAAGAAATTTAGAAATGCCAAACTGTTGTCTGGGGAGACATACCACCAATTCTCTGCCAGACTGGAAACCTATTTGAAGAAATGGACTGCTCTGGGGAAGACCCAAGATCTTAAAGAAATGATCATGATTGAGCAATTGAGAGAGTCCATGGCTCCAGACATGAGAAAATTTCTCATGGAACAAGGTGCAGAGAAGTTGGGGGAGGTTTCAAATGTCGCTGAAAGGTATCAGGCAGCCCAGGCAGAGGTAAGTGGTGCTAAAAAGAAGCACATAGACAATTTTAAAGCTTCACAGCAATTTAATAAATTTGATAATAGAGAACAGGGAAATAAAGGTAGGACAAACTTTGAACGGCCAAGAAATGACTACCGAGACAGAAACTCACAGTTCAATGACCAAAAATCTAATGAAAGAAAACCGTTTAACCAAGGAAAAAGATGGTGTAAATGGTGCAAGAGAGATAACTATAACACCGAATTTTGTAGAAGGAAACCTTCAAACATTGCTGCAATGAAGTCGGGGACTCAAAGATTAAAGGTTAATCCTACGGGACAGCAGGAACCTTATCACCCCCCAGTTTGTGAGGATGTTATTTGTAATGGGGTCACCATAAGGTGCCTTTATGATACAGGTTTGGATTATGATTCAGTTGTGAAGTCTAGCCTAGTGGACCCAAGTCAGTATACCACAGAAACAGTGGAAATACAAGGGGCAGCTAAGGACATACCACTCATGACACTTCCCATCGCAAGGATAACGGTGAAAACTCGCTATGTGGAAGGAG
This sequence comes from Oreohelix idahoensis, assembly GCA_024509875.1. Classification (NCBI taxonomy): domain Eukaryota; kingdom Metazoa; phylum Mollusca; class Gastropoda; order Stylommatophora; family Oreohelicidae; genus Oreohelix; species Oreohelix idahoensis. Next base: position 29,345 of record JAMPIV010020967.1, read on the forward strand.
AAATCAGAGCAGCAGTGATAGATGACCCAATCTACCCTCTGATATTGGGGTGTAGATACGTCTTCTTGGGGAATCCCGAGAGACCTGTGATCATGGCGACAGTGCAGACCAGGTCACAGAAGAAGGAGGAAGAAGGTGAACCTATAAATGCTCATCCAGAGGAGATGAGGAAGGCGCAGGCTGAGGATAGGACACTCAAGCCATGTTTTAAAAAATTGCCCAAATGCCACACACCTCCGAGCAAGGGGGAATATTTTATGAAGAACAAACTCTTATACAGGAAGGCCGGAACTGGAACAAATGGTCACAACCAGCTGGTACTTCCCACTTCATTTCGGGATAAAGTGATGGAACTCGGGCATGCGATTCCCTTCAGTGGTCACATGGGGATCAGCGCCACAGGACAGCGTATAGCTTGTCATTACTTCTGGCCAGGGATAACGGAGGATATAAAAAGATATGTCAAATCCTGCCCAGAATATCAAAGGGTAGCTCCAAAGCACTGGACTGCTCCTGCAACTCTAGGGGAAATGCCCATAGTGGGAACACCTTTTGAGAGGGTTGCAGTGGATATTGTAGGACCTCTCACTCGGACCAAGAGGAGGAACAGTTACATCCTTACTCTGGTGGACACTTGTTCTATGTGGGGAGAGGCGGTAGCCCTGCCATCAATTGATTCAAAACATGTAGCAGAGGCACTACTTACAATATTTACCCGATTAGGATTCCCGCATCAAATCTTGACGGATAATGGCTTTCAGTTCAAGGGGAAACTAACGGAAGAAGTTTTTAAGCTATTTCAAGCCAGACACTTTCATTGTAGTCCGTACCATCCGCAAGGGAACGGCCAGGTAGAGAGGTTCAACGGGACTCTCATTTCTATCCTGAGAAAGCTGGCACACGAAAAACCGGATCTGTGGGATCAATTCCTGCCCGCCGCATTGTTTGCGTACCGGGAGGTACCACATAGTTCAACCGGGATGGCTCCCGCAACTCTGCTATTTGGGAGGCCAATAAAAGGTCCATTAGAAGCCCTATTAAGGACCTGGACAGATGAGAAGGCGGAAGAGACTGTTACCTCATCTTATCAATACGTGAACGAACTGACCACTCGTTTGAAAGCTGGATGGAAACTGGCAAATGATAATTTGAAACAAGCCAGGAAGAAACATGCAGCATATTTTAATAGGAAGGCAAAGGACAGAGAACTGGCAGTGGGAGAGAAGGTGCTGCTTCTACTACCCGGTAGCCAGAATAAATTACAAATTGGATGGCAAGGTCCATATACGGTTCTAGAGAAGGTGTCTAGAACAAACTATAAAATTGACAAAAAGGGGAAGGAGAAAGTTTATCATGTAAACCTGTTAAAGAAGTATCTGGACAGACCACTCCAGGAAAGCACCCCCTTACTGACCTTAGCTATCGCAACTCAAATGCAAAAGGAACCACTCACCTCACATGAATACCCATTACATCCTTGTGAAACAGCAGCACAGGTAAAAGTCAGTAAGCACCTGACTAAAAACCAGAGGGAGAGAGTTCAACAGGTTCTGGAGGAACATACAGATGTATTAACAGATAAACCAGGCCATACAAATTTGCTACAGTATGACATGAAACTGGTAGACTCAAACCCAATCTGTATGAGAGCCTATTCTATTCCGTTCGCGAAGGAGAAGGCATTGAAGGAAGAAATAGATTATTTGTTGAAGGAGGGGATTATTTCACACAGTGAATCATCTTTTAGCTCTAGTGTCGTATTGTTGAGAAAACCGTCTGGGGAACACAGACTGTGCATAGATTACAGGAAACTGAATGCTGTCACAGAAGGACAAGTGGATCCATTACCAGACACAAAACAGTTATTTGCCAGACTGAACAAGGCAAAATACTTTTCAAAGGTGGATCTTAGTAAAGGCTATTACCAGATCCCAGTGAAGCCTGAAGTGAGACCTTATTTGGCTTTTAGCACTTCGGATGGACATTATGAATTCAACATGCTACCATTCGGACTGAAAAATGCTCCGAGTGTATTTTCAAGGATGATGCGCAAATTGTTGGATCCCCTGAATAACCCATGTATCACGAATTTCATGGATGATATTCTCGTCGCCACAGAGACATTTGAAGAACACATTGAAGCTCTAGAAATGTTATTTAATAGGCTTAGGGAGGCGAACTTGACTGCTAGGCCAACAAAATGTTGCATTGGATGCAAAGAGTTGGAATTCTTGGGACACACTGTATATCAGGGTAGCATGACCCCTGATCCCAAGAACTTGGAAAAACTGCAGAGAGCACCTAGACCACAAACAAAAAAGGATGTGCGATCATTCGTGTCGTTATGCGGATTTTATCAAAAATATATCAAAGATTTTAACTCTATTTGTGCTCCTCTGACTGATCTGACTCGCAAGGGACTTCCAGATAAAATTAATTGGACTGCGCAAAGTGAATTAGCGTTCCAAGACTTAAAGGAAAAAACTCACTAGCAAACCTATTCTCAAACTGCCTGATTTGACACAGGACTTTGTCTTAAGAACCGATGCCAGTAATGTAGGACTCGGAGCGGCTTTATTGCAAAGATCATCTTCACCTGATGGGGAACTGAAACCAGTCGCTTATGCAAGCCGCAAATTGAATAAGGCGGAACAAGGATACGCCACAAGCGAAAAAGAATGTTTAGCGTTAATCTGGGCAATAAAGAAGTTTCAAATCTATCTGTATGGTAGGACTTTTGTGGTCGAGACGGACCATCAGCCTCTCGTATTCTTATCTCAGGCTAAGCATGAAAACGCAAGATTGCTGAGGTGGTCTTTATTGCTTCAACCTTATCAGTTTAGTATCCAATATATCCCAGGCAAATTGAATGTCGGTGCAGATTTCCTCAGTCGGCACCCCTGTGATCAAAATTAGAGTAATGGCAGGCATAAGGAGAGATTTTATCTATGTGTATCACTGGTTTTAGAACTTGCCGTAGGCATGTTTTCAAGTGGGGAGATGTGTCATAAAATTAACCATGATACAACGTTAAAATATCTCCAATGATACAACGTAGGGATAAAAACTAATGCGTAAGCTGCTAGAATACATGATCGCCCACGCCGCGGGTCATCACCCGCCATGGAAATTAAATTGTTAGACTTGAAGGCAAAACGGAACGGGATGAGAACGGAGATCAAAAGGAAAAATCTGACTGAACGCGTGCTTGAAACTAGCAAGGCTAAAAAGACGCAAGTGGTGGGGAAAGGAGGAAAAAGTCACGTTCCCCAAGTTGACATAAAGTAAAGAAATCGACAAAAGGGACCTTGGATATTATACGCCACAGTCATTTCTTGGACGCTTTTGCGATAACTTAGTCCGTTTATTTGAATGCAGTGATGAACGCATTCCAGAAGATTCTAGAAAATATTTGAAAAGTAACTTTTCTTAATAATAATGTTAGGAATATAAAACCTAGCTGGCCGGATGGCCCATCTTGAGCAGTGAAATAATATGCTTTCATTTATACAGACGGATAGATAATAAGAAAGATATTGACAAAAGACTGTGTTGTTCATATCAGCGAGCGTCTGCATTGAAATAAAACATGTCACTAATTTTCAAAAAAATTGTGGCCTTGAAGACGCAAGTGCTAAAATCTAGTTGGAATGAAGAGACGGGGTGGGATGGTGAATTGTGGCTAAAAATAACTTTAAAGGCAAAAATTGTGTAGGGGAAGGCAGAGTTGGTTCAAAAAACAAGTGTGTTTTTTTGTGAAACGCAAGTAGAGACGGAAGGACCAACAGACAATAAGGCATACTTGACTGAGGTATGACTGAAATGACTTATTGGTAGGATATTTGAATTTGAAAAAAGAAAAGGCAGTGATTGGCCATAGATGAATATATTATCGGCGCTCAGACGCGCATTTTATGCCATTCATTATAAGTTGTCCTAGTAGACACAGTGAATTATTCATCATCATGTGACGTATTCTTTCCAGAACGTTGTCTCCATTACAGCTGCTCTGAACGCATCACGATTCTGGGCAAGTCGACCTGCATCAGCCAAAGACAAGTTCAGACTCTCTGTGATGTCCTGGGTCCACCGTCGTCTAGGTCGACCCCTTCCCCTTTTTCCAGGGACCATGCCTTCCATCACTGTTTTTTCCAGACTATTATGTCTTTTTATATGACCGAAAAATTTCAGCTTCCTTATTGCGATGGTATTTAGGAGCCAATGTTCCTGTACGTTTAATGAGTGCAGTACTTCTCTGTTGGTCTTTTTTTCTGTCCAGGGTATTCTCAACATCCTTCTGTAGCATTTCATTTCGAATGATGTAATCTTTTTTGCAACTGTTTTATTGAGTGTCCAAGTCTCGCAGCCGTATGTTGCTACTGGGAATATACATGCTCTGATCAGTTGTAACTTTGTTTCTTTGCTTGTGCCTTGCCATAGGTTTTTCATAGTGAATTATTAAGTGGTGTAATTCCCAGAAGCTATTGAAATATTTAGAGGGACGCCATCCTAAAGCCAGCAGCTCAGCTGAGTTTTGCTAGCATTTAACTGTGTTCTATATTCATAATTCTGGTAAGACTGAAATTATTTCTTTGTACATTTTAATATTTGTTTAAGGTTTCGAGTGATTTGATACTGCAATAGCATAACCTGTCCCTTACAACAAGTAAGGATTCGCTCTAGACCCCCCGCCCCAGTTCAGGGTCTAGAGACAAATAAAATACATAAACTCCAGCAAGGATTATGAAGGACAGATCAAGTGTTGAGATCAGTGAAACATATCACCTATCCTATTCTATGGCAGGAAGCTAATGAACATATTTCAGAATACGTAGTCTGGGAGAACTTATCCTATGTGAAACCAACTTGGTAAGATGTGTTGTTTGGTCAGAAAGATCTGACCCGTCTATGTGGTGTTGTTGTTGTGTAGTGTTGTGTCCAGAAATGGTTAGAGGATGGAATTCTGACACATGACTAATACTTTGATTGCAGAACTGTGAGTTTCAGTTGGCACCAATGTGGTGTCAAATGAGTTGTTGAATATTACAAGAGTGGACCCGTGCAGTAACATTTTGTCAGAGCAGCCTATTATTGCCCCCAAGCACGGAGAGGTGGGGCCACCAGACTTCTGATAGTGCCCCCAAGCACGGAGAGGTGGGGCCACCAGATCTCAGCACCAGAGCTACACCTTCAAGCTACGTGAGCGTCTGGTCTGCTGAGAATTCACCAACTCAACTTATTTGCTAACACACCCATAAAATTTCCATCAAATAACTGGACAATGTGTAATCGCCATAGACAGGGAGTGATGAGGCCACCCCAACAGCACATCCATTAAATGTTCTCCCAAAATAGATTACAACTATAAACAGTAGTAATATTAACTAGTCTAGTAACATACATATGTACACACCTTGCATTTATTATGTCATATTCATGCATTTCTTTCATAATTGCAAAACCTTTCATATGTTCTGGCCAAAATAAAACCTTGGTTCAGAACAAATAAATTTAAAGAAAATTACTATCCAAATTTTACACACGTGAGTTAGTTCAGTGTATTATAACATTTATTAATATTATTAGACTTAGTAAATATCTGTGTGTGTGTGTATGTAAACTACCACAACACATTACATATCATTACCCTAGACATTTAACGTAGCCACATTCATTAGTAAAAAAAGATAGGTGTGAGGTCGTAGTGGTAGCAAGAAGGGCCTTCTGACAATTCACAGCTACATTTTATCTCAGGAGCCTTCACAGCTGACCTCATGCATCACACTTAGTAATATCACCATCATACAATACCATCAAATCCACTACAGTAAGTAATCACAATGATGGGCGGTGTAGACTATCAAAGGCTTTTTGAAAATCGACGAAGGTGATAATAAGTGGCGATTGCATTTCCACTGATTCTTCTATAATTGTTCTTAGTGTGAATATTTGATCAATACATGATCGTTTCGGCCTGAAACCCGCTTGTTCTTCTCTGATCATCATCTCTGATCTCGTCATCATGCAATTTAAGTCTTTCTAACATCATGCAACATAATAATTTTCCAGGTACTGATAATAGAGATATACCACGCCAGTTATTACAGTCTGATAGATCACCTTTCTTCGGTAACTTTACAATAATACTGTCTTTCCATTGTTGTGGTGGTTGTTCTTCTCTCCATACTTAATTTATAATTTCTAAAATTCTCAAGAGGTTGTTGTCATTAACTGCTTTAATCATTTCCCCTGAAATTTCGTCAACTCCAGCAGCTTTAAAATTTTTAAATCTTTTCACGGCTTGTTTGATCTCGTCCAGCGTGAATTCATCGCAAGTTATTGGCAAGGTGGTTGTGGGTGTTTCATTATTAAAATCAGGTGTTACTGTTGGTGGTGGTCTGTTTAGTACCTCCATGAAGTGCTCAGCCCATCTCTTCATTTGTTCTTTTTCTGTTGGTATTGAATTTCCTAATTTACCTTTATCAGGTGTTTCCATAGCAGTAGGCTGGTGACATAGTTGTTTTGTAATTTGATAAAGGCACCTACTATTACCAGTTCTTACAGCATTTTCAGCTTCTACGGCTAGTTCATTGATGAAATGTCTTTTATCTCTTCGAGTTTTTGTCTTCACTTCTTTATTTAACAAGTTATAAGTTAGTTTGCAAGATTCAACTGCATTATGTGTACTTGCCGCTAGTAGTTTAAGTTTTGCTGTTTTCCTTTCTTGTATTTTATCCCAAGTATCTTCTCTCATCCATTTTTTCTTTTTATGTACTAGGTATCCGGTGGTCGCTACATATATATATATATATATATATATATATATATATATATATATATATATATATATATATATATATATATATATATATATATATATATATATATATATATATATATATATATATATATATATATATATATATATATATATATATATATATATATATATATATATATATATATATATACACACACACACACACACAATTTATTTTATTTTATTTTAGTTACTTTATTTAATTTTAATTTTTTATTTTATTATTTATTTATTTATGTTATTTTATTTTATTTTTTATTTATTTATTAATTAACTTTTTAAAATTCTTTTTAATTTTTTTTTTCACTCTGTTTTCCAGTCCCTGTTTTCATTATTTTCTATTTTTTGCTTTATGTACTATCCACTCCCGCTCTCCGGTTTTGTGGCAGCCATCTCTGCTCCAACATGTGACAAAACTTAAGGGAGTATTTCTTCTCTTATTTCTATAGTTTCATGTTCTCCACTTAATTCTCACGTTCTTTACCGCCTGTCTCTTGTTTGTCTGTCCCTGACGAAGATCTTGTGGCCGCAACGTAGGTTTTTCTTGTACTTTCTCTTTGTAAGACGTATTACTATTTGTGTGTTTTTGTAATTTTTTCTTTTTGTTTTTCATTCTACCGTTTTATAGGTAGAAGAGTGAAAGGTTATATGTAATTTAAAATGTACTTCCCATGTATTTCATTTTGTAAAATATACATGATTTTGTAAATAGCAAAAGAAATGAAAATACAAGTTTAAAAAAAACCCCAAAGAAACAGGTTTTCCTGTTCAGGCAGTATTTTCCAACCCTCCTTTTCAAACAAATCTCTTCCTAATTTTCCTGTTAATGTCATCCTTTAAAATTCCTTCAAGGTTTCTTCCACTTCTGGTTTCTTCCTAAACAAATAAAAAAATTGTTTATTGAAGATGCGCTAAACATTTTTTGAATGAAATAATTACTATTTTATTTAGCACTATTCTCCTTCATTTTTATGTTTAAGTATGCACCCATTCCGAAAAGGACCCGGGCTGGGCCGGGAATTACAGCTAGTATCTGACAAAAACGAAACTCAGAACAATTCAAAAATAAGTAAATAATTGTATTTTTTGTTACGCGTAAGCCTGTTTTAGATCTGTTTTGTTTTCTTCAATATCTGTGCTTGCTTTTAAATAAGCTTAATTGTTAAAAAGAAAGACTTTCGAATTTTGCCTTGGTCAAAGATGGGCAAACTGGCACAGCTGAATGAATGTTGGATTGGTAACAGTTAGAAGGAATGATTGCTCACCAAGGAAATGTGGAACAAAACTATGTATTCGGAAAGAGTTTACACTTTGTTGTCCCTTTAAACCTGCATAACTGTTTCATTTACACTGAGAGTCCCCATTGGCTAAGCGGTTAGAGTACTTGCCTCTCGCGGTACAGTTATCAGGTTCCGGACATAAACATGAAAGTGTCACAATCCGGTCTACCCATCTGCATATGGGCACCTGAATGCTCTTGAGTTAGGGAAGGCAAAGGTTGTAAGGAAGGGAACTGGTCACCTCAAGTCTCTAACACTTCACTCCACTACGGCAGTTTCGGCTGCGGGACTACATTTTCCTTTATACACTGGCAGTCTCGGGAGCCGCGGTAGCATAGTGGTTAATGCACTGGCTTCCTAGCTCAGTGGTCTATGGTTCGATCCCCAGATGAGGTGGGATTTTTTTAGGACGCAAACGGCTCCTGGGTCGACCCAGCCCCAAATGGGTACCAGAGCAACTCTGGGAAGGTTAAGGCGGCCGGCGTGATGCTGACCACATCACCACTAGTGTGCCGACGGTCAAGAAAATATGGGCCTAACACCATATTCCCAATATGCCTCAATGGGCTCGTAACGGGATCCTTTACCTTACTGGCAGTCTCAGTTTATCCATTATAACATGTATGTTTATCTGTCTGTCTGCCAATGTGTATGTGTGCCCGTCTATCTATTTTTCTGTCTGTCTGTCTGCCTGTCTATCTATCTTTTTGCCTGTCTGCCTATCTTTCTGTCTGTGTACCTGTATATCTATCTCTCTGTCTGTCTGCCTGTCTATCTATCTTTCTGTCTGCTTATCTATCTATTTTTCTGTCTGCCTATATATCTATCTTTCTGTCTGTGTGCTTGTCTATCTATCTTTCTGTCTGTGTGCCTGTCTATCTATATTTCTGTCTGTGTAACTGTCTATCTATATTTCTGTCTGTGTGCTTGTCTATCTATTTTTCTGCCTGTCTGCCTGCTTGTCTATCTTTCTGTATGTGTGCCATTCTATCTAACTTTCTGTCTGTGTACCTGCCTGCCAGTCTGTCTACCTGCCTGCCTGTCTCTATCTGCTAAGCCCGCCTGTGTGTCTTTTTATCTCTTACCCAATAACGTTATTTTGTGTGTGGTCATTTTTCTCTTAAAACTGACAATAAGTGACCAAAAAAAACAAAACAATACAAACCTGTCCATCTGCATTCTCATCCAGCTGTGTAAACATAACAGTGTCAGGTAGAACTAAGTACGGCACAGAATGCTTGTTCCTGGATGCCTTCTCATGGAGGTAGACCGAGATAAAATCTGGAGAAATGACGTGTCATTTAAAGACGCATACACAAACTATGTACACAGCAAAACACTCAAGCAATATATACTTTAATTTCTCCTTGCTTAGAACAGCAGTTCTGATATGGATTTATTGTTTACACTCTGATTTTGTACATCTGTTCTGCCAATCAAATGGTGTTGATTTTGCTTTTTGTTGTCTTTCTTTCTTTCTTTAACTCGTATCATACCGTTTTGAGTACTTCTTCTTCGTTCTTCTTCTTTGTACACTCTCAAACGTCTAATTGAATATTTTCAAAGAAAGCAGTGGTCAGCTTCAAGCTATTTGTCTAAACACAGAGTTTTTTCCAGGAATAGTACTGGTGACGGCCATATGTGCTTTCTATGTTGCTCATATGTTGAGCATCTTTACGTGGCACTGCCATTTTCCCTTATTAACGAACGCATTGTGTAATATTTCCTTCTATTCGAACAAGGATTGTGTGATATTTCATCCTGTTAGGAAATGTGCTGTGTGATATTTTCTCTTGTTTAGACATTTATTGTGTTATATCAACCATACTAATTCTCATATCCGCTACGTTAGTCCTATCTTTTCCCACGAAAGTTGCAATCTTTTTTTCATGGTGCATTATTGGAACTAAAAAGTGCGCCTGTTGAAATAATGTGCATTTCTTCCCATTATACTCAATGGCGCATGTTCATTTGTAGAAATATTTCTTCCTCTGTTGCTTATTCGTGACAAAATTTATGGAATTCCTCCCTCTCCCTCCCTTTTTCCATTTATATTAAAGCAGTTCGGAGTTCGGGTAAATGTGTATAAGTGTTTTCGTCATATATTTAGCCAGTGAAGCCTCATTGCTCATCATAGATAAAGCTTCTATGCTTTGCTGCTACACTGTTTCCGTCATAGATGAAGCTTATATGCTTTCGTACTGCACTGTTTCCGTCATAAATAAAGCTTCTATGCTTTCGTGCCACACTTTTTCAGTGTTTCCGTACTTCTGAAGCAAAATGGAAATGAACGAAATCACCATAGAAGAATTTAGTGCCGTCTTCAACATAATTATTTTCCCGCCATATTTTGGAGAGTGACTTACTCATTTTCTCCTATTTGGACATGTATTGATCTAGGTATGTAAATGTGTCTATGACGCATAGTTACACCAGACGGCGGAACAAGCAAAGACATCAACATCAGAATGAATAAAGCGAGAACAGCCTTTGCTAGTCTAAACAACATCTGGAAATCTCCCCAGTACAGCAAAAACAGCAAATTAATATTATATCAGAGCGGTGTACTTTCTGTGCTTCTCTGTGGTGCGGAATGCTGGAGAGTAACAGAGAAGGATATGTCAAAATTGTCCTCTTTCCACACAGTCTGCCTAAGGAAAATTCTCCGAATCTCTTGGTCGAATACCATCACCAACCAAGAACTGCTAAATTGGAGCAAAAAAGAGGACATGCGCACCATCATAGATGGCAGACGCTGGAGTTGGGATTGCTCCGTCCTCAGAAGAGACCCCGATGTCGTCACAAGAACAGCAATGCTATGGACCCCTGAATGAAAGCGAAAGAGAGGTCAACCAAAAACAACTTGGCGGAGAACTGTGTAGGTCGAGATACAAAGAATGAACAAGAGCCGGGGCCCTGCACGAAGGATGACCGCCAACCGAGCAAAGTGGAAGCAGTTTGTTGCTATCCTACAAGATACCACCAGCCGTGATGACTACTGACGGCTTTGACAGTTGGCGGCTAAGGGTAAAAAAGGAAAGACATGCAGTGTGGGATATTTTTTTTTCTATTTAGGACATGTACTGTGCGACTATGTCCATTTTTAGTTATGCACTGTTATCTGTTTCCACAGTATTCGGACATGTAATGTGCAACATTACCCCAACTTGGAACATTCACGGTGCGATATTTTCCCCTATGAGAACAGGTTTTGTGCGACTGTTTTCTCTAGTTGACATGAATTGCGCGATATTTCCCCGTACACGATACTCAGACGAGTATTGCACAAGACAGCCCAGTTCTATAGACTAGTTTTTCTTAACCTTTTTAGAAGTCCCGCACCCCTTTACAGCATCTGAAGAAGCCTCGCACCCTTTACAATATGTTAAAAATCTTCGCGCCCTTTTACAGCATCTTATGAAGCCTCACACCCCTTTATCTTCTAGCTCGAAAAACATGTCAGAAATGCTAAAAAGAGATAAAAGTTTATTTTGAGAAAATTTTGTTTACAGAATATGACGTAGGTTCTGTATCTAATTCACGTTGTCAGTGTTCGATTTCATACAACGACATTTGAGTTCTGTGTATTATATATTGTTTATGATGATTCGCGTTCTAAAAATATCTGGCAAGTCTCGCACTTCCAGAAGGCGGGTCTCATACCCCCTGTGGGTCCATACACCTCTGGTTAAGAAGCACTGCTGTAGACAATCTCTATTTCTTTAGGTCCTCCGTATCCTCCTGTCTCCCTTTTTTACCCACTAGTGTTAAATAATTTCCTGTTCCCTGCTCTCAAACCCACTAGGGCTCCGTCGTTTCCTGCTCCCTCACCTGCACCAGGGTTCCATTTTCTCTTCTTCCTCTCACTAGTATTCTTCTCACCTTTCCTCTACAGTTCCATCGTTACCTCTTTTTTTCCCTCCCTCCCTCCTTCCCCTTCCGCCAGGGTTCCATAGTTTCTTCTCCCCTCTAGTGTTCCATCGTTTCCTAATTCTCCCCCTCCCGGGGCCAGAGCTCCATCGATACCTCTTCCCTCCTCCCACCAGGGTTTTTAGTTTCCTCACCCCTCCCCTCTAGGATTCCATCGTTACCTCTTTTTCCCCACTGTCAGTGCGTCTAAGAGCTATGGCAGAATTTCTGATGTTATGTCTTCCGATGAGAATGAAGGATATGAACACACAAAGTAGATACTACATACATTTCTTATCCCCAATAACTAATATCCAACAAACAAGTATACTAAGAACATAAAACAACCAACAAGTATAAATACATATGCTCTTAACATAAACTGGGACGGGGCGGAGAAGCCATAGAGAAACTGGAGAATAAAAGTAGCAGAAGAAACTAAATCAAACGGAGTCTCAAAGAGATGAGCTAAAGAACAATACCAAAAATAGAAATCGGTTGGGAATAACAGTTGTAGTTTTCCGCGGGGACCTACAAGACGCATCAAATAAACAGACGTGAAATTTGACCCTGTGGAGTAAAATAGCAGAAACACAAATCGAAAAACGAAACAGATGGAAGATGTCAGCCCAAGGGAGCGCTGGCTATCAAGACACACAGTTTAACGGTGGACATGTGTGGTGAAGTGGGATGTTATAAATATTTATAGGGGACTTAGTGTACTGACTGAGATCAGCTGTGAAGGTATCTATATCTATTAAGAGTAGTGTATTATAGATAACCTTACTTGCTACCACATATCTATATATCTCAGTCAGAATTATTCTGGAATAGTGTGATGACTACGTTATGTGTCTAGGGTATGTGTATGATGAAGTGTAAGTCACAACAACAGACAGATAAACAATTTAATTTAATCCACTACTCTTGACAACACTGTGACACTCACATACATATAACACTCTATGAGAATATCTTAAGGAGTCACTGATAACTTTTCAAATAACAATATGTATTCATGGTTATCATAAAGGTATATGTGTCCTGATTCAAATACAAAGGAACCAGGAATCACAATCAATTTTAATTACAAGTATATGTACAGACTTTATCAATATGAATATTGTAGTGACATATATTATTAAAATATCCTATGTGTGTCAGTTGTGTAGTGGTAATATGAGGTAATACTGGTTTTGTTTTGTTCAAGCTCTGTTGGTATTTGTCATCATGACTTCAATAGTTTGTCTTTTGGGACTAGTATTGGAGATGTTCTCAGTTCCTGATATTAAGACAATTAAATTCCCCTCTGAATGTTATTTTTATAAAGTCATTTCAAGATGAGGGGACATAATGTTGAGCTCAGCTGGCCAAATCATCTTATCTTGCGTGATGGCGGCAGGAAAGGACTCCTCTGCTCGAATTCTCCTCTGGGCTCTGGAGACACCTCACTGATAGCTAAGTGGACCAAGGAGTATGCTGTCCGACTCTGGATTCAGCAAAGCTCTGACCAGGTGCTGCTCAGTACCATCAAGACCACGGTCCCTGAAAACAAGAAGGATGTACCTTCTACTTCATAACTAATTGATACTCTAGTTCTACACTGAGCACAATACAACACAAACATTGAGTTCAGAGCGTTAGGCCAACTGTCAGCTTCATCTGAAATACTTTATACCAGTATTTACCTCCTTAATGGTTACCACGCCTCTGCACTTCCAGCATTATTTCTGTCTAATTAATCATCCAGGTGTCAGTGTACTATTTGGCCATTCCATGCCGTTTTACTTCCCTCCGACACCCTCTGTTCAGGCTGGAGCATTATAGGCTTTATCTCCTGTTTGCCACTGAACTACACATATATATACAGGCATAAATAACAATTTACATTCAATTTTCATTAAAAGATACTGAATGGTTCAAGCTTACCACAATTTCATGGAAATAAACACAGATACGTTGATTAGCAATGAATTCTGGCACAATTACTGGCACAAATTCCCATCTGCTTATGTTCCAGGCTTTATTTTAGCAAAAATGTGAGCTGGCTTCAACGCACTGTTGCTTTATCAAGCTTATTTGCACTAGTGGTCTCGAACTAACGCTCCTAAGTGAGTATATCAGCGAGTCTAGCCAATGAGGCCACGTTTCGACAAGTGTTTGAAAAAATGTTACCTTTTCACGTCTCCCCTAACAACGAAAGATAGTATTTATAGCCCGACCAATCGTGGTTAGTCTTTCATTTGTTGCGCTCCAATCAATTTGGAGTTTACATGGTAGGCTAATTCTGTAACGTAAAATTTTTTTTCAAACACGTTATAAAAAAATTTTATGAGCAGAAATGATTCCATGTTGTCAGGCATCCCCACTATTTTATTTTGGTTATAATTTATTAATTCCTGGACTATTTGCGTAACGTTTTACATATTCTTTGTCAGCAAGCCCTAAGGAACCCAAATATCCAAATTTAAAAGAGCTACGTGGCTGCGTTCAAAATATGTATTTTCTACCTCCTGTTTCGAAGATGTGCTGTCTGGGTACTGTTATGTTTTCAAACGTAAACCCATCTATTGTTATCTTTCCTAATAAGCGTTTTTTTTTATGATTTTATAAACCTAACTCTGGGAAAGGGTAGTGTATTTTTATCACTGTCCGTCTGAAAAAAAATTAGTGCATGTAGACTTACACGCGTGATGGCAGCATTTGCGTATCGCGCGACGCGTGTTTGCATGTTTTAATTTTGCATGCGTTCCTGATTTTCAGCCCTCCCCCTCTCTCTTTATCCTTTAGTCCATCTGTGTTCGTTTCGTTTTTTTGGTAACGCAGTATAATTAATGTTAGGATTAATTTAGGTCATTACGCAGTCTGCCTCTCAATGTTTTTCCAAGAAATACAGCACACGTTTCATTGAAGAAAGCGGGTATAATACAGTAAGCTTTTACTATCAACGTGAAAGCGTTACAATTTGCAGACGAGGCAGAAAACAAGGGGGATTTCGAGTACATTCTTTGTGACAGCACTGTTATTTTACCATTGCTCTTCTCTTTATTAATTTTATTTGTTAGGCTTCATATTTACCTAATAATTTATATATGTGGATTAGAATATTCCATGACACCTCCCCTCTTAAAACAGACATTATATGTCAGTCCTTTATTCTATATACACATAGAGAAATTTATTATTATTTCTGGGGTTTACGGTGATTCTCATCACACGGATGGCGGCTTAAAAAATCCGCTCCCAAATTGGTTTTTCCAGATATATACTCAATGCTAAAATTATATGGAGCCAGAAGTAAAGACCATCGGAGTAACCTAGAGTTCTCATGCTTAGCCTGTGCTAGAAACGATAAAGGTTTGTGGTCTGTTTGCAACTTAAATGCCTTCCCATATAGATAAATATTGAATTTCTTTATTGCCCATATTACTGCAAGACATTCTTTTTCGCTAGTTGAGTATTTGATTTCAGCTTTATTCAACTTTCTGCTAGCATATGCCACTGGGCTTAATTCCCCATCCAATGCATCTGATTTCTGTAGTAGAGTTGCACCTAACCCAATATTACTTGCATCCGTCCTTACTATGAATTCTTGACTTAAGTCAGGTAATTTTAAAATGGGTTTACTTGTGAGCTTTTCCTTCAATTCTTGGTAAGTCATTTCACATTGTGGTGTCCATGTAATGCGATCTGGATGTCCTTTACGTGTCAATTCAGTTAACGGTGCACATATGGAATTAAAGTTTTTGATATACTTCTGGTAGAAACCACATAATGAGACAAAGGATCTCACGTCCTTCTTGGTTTGTGGTCTCGGGGCTTTCTGTAGTTTCTCTAAATTCTTTGGGTCAGGGGTCATGTTTCCCTGATAAACTGTGTGTCCCAAAAATTCCAATTCTTTACATCCCACGCAACATTTGGTTGGTCGGGCTGTTAAATTTGCCTCCCTAAGTCGATCAAACAGCATGTTCAGAGAGTCAATGTGTTCCTCAAATGTTTCTGTTGCTATAAGGATATCATCCATAAAATTTTTTATACAGGGATTATTCAGAGGATCCAATAATTTTCTCATCATTCTAGAGAAGACACTAGGCGCATTCTTCAATCCAAATGGCAATCTATTAAACTCATAGTGTCCTTCTGAGGTACTAAAAGCTAGGTATGGTCTAACCTCAGGCTTTACTGGAATCTGATAGTATCCTTTACTCAGATCCACTTTTGAGAAATATTTAGCTTTATTTAGCCTGGCAAACAGCTGATTTGTATCCGGCAATGGATCCACCTGTCCTTCTGTAATAGCATTCAGTCTCCTGTAATCTATACAGAGTCTATGTTCTCCAGAGGGCTTCCTTAAGAGTACAACACCGGAACTATATGAGGACTCACTGTGCGAAATAATTCCTTCCTTCAACAGATAGTCTATCTCTTCCTTCAAAGCTTTCTCCTTAGCAAACGGAATCGAATATGGTTTCATACAGACAGGTGTGGAGTCTATTAGTTTCATATCATATTCCAATAGGTGTGTATGCCCTGGTCGGTCTGTTAACACCTCTGCATGATTATTTAGAACCTGTTGCACTCTCTCTTTCTGAGTTTTCGTTAAATGTGTACTGATTTTCACCTGTGCTGCTGTCTCTCAGGGGTGTAATGGATATTCAAATGATGAAAGTGGTTCCTTTTTCATCTCCATGGCGATGGACAAGGTCAACAAGTGTGTCTCTTCCTGATGTTCTCTTTCCAAATATTTCTTCAGGAGATTCACATGATAGATTTTTTCTTTCCCCTTCTTATCTATCTTTTAATTTGTTCTAGACACCTTCTCTAGAACTGTATATGGACCCTGCCATCCAATTTGTAACTTATTCTGACTCCCGGGCAAAAGAAGCAGTACTTTCTCTCCCACAGCCAAATTTCTGTGTTTCGCCTTCCTGTTATAATAGGCAGCATGTTTCTTCCTGGCTTGTTTCAAATTTTCATTGGCAAGTTTCCAGCCAGTTTTTAAACGAGTGGTCAGCTCATTCACATATTGGTATGAAGATGTAATGTTTTCCTCTGCCTTTTCATCAGTCCACGTTCTTAACAAAGCTTCGAGTGGACCTTTTATTGGCCTTCCAAACAATAATGTTGCCGGGGCCATACCGGTTGAACTATGGGGTACCTCCCGATAAGCAAAGAGGGCGGCGTGCAGGTACTGGTCCCATGTATCTGGTTTTTTTCGTGTGCCAACTTTCTCAGGATCGACATCAATGTGCCGTTAAATCTTTCCACTTGGCCGTTCCCTTGGGGATGATACACACTACAATGGAAGTGTTTGGCCTGGAAGATCCTGAAAACTTCTTCAGTTAGTTTCCCCTTGAACTGAGAGCCATTATCAGTCAAGATTTGATTGGGAAAGCCTAACCTTGTGAAAATTGTGAGCAATGCCTCTGCCACATGTTTAGAATCAATCGATGACAGGGCTACTGCCTCTCCCCACATAGAACAAGTGTCCACCAGAGTCAGAATGTAGCTGTTTCTTCTCTTGGTTCGGGTGAGAGGTCCCACAAGATCCACGGCAACTCTCTCAAAGGGTGTTCCCACTATGGGCATTTCCCCCAGAGTTGCTGGTGCAGTCCAATGTTTAGGTGCTACTCGTTGGCACTCTGGACAGGATTTTACATATCGTTTGATATCTTCAGTTATTCCTGGCCAGAAATAGTGACAAGCTATTCGCTGTCCTGTTGCGCTGATTCCCATATGACCACTGAAGGGAATCGCATGCCCTAGTTCCAACACTTTAGTCCTATATGAAGTGGGAAGGACCAGCTGTCCGTGACCATTGGATTCAGATCCACCTTTCCTATATATCAGTTTGTTCTTCATATAAAACTCTCCCTTGCCTGGAGGTGTATGAGATTTGGGCAACTTCTTGAAACATGGCTTGAGTGTTTTGTCCTCAGCCTGTGCCTTCCTCATCTCTCATCTGGGTGAGTAGTATTTATGGGATTATATCCTCCTCCTTCTTTGACTGTGATCTGGTCTGCACTGTTGCCAATATCACAGGTCTCTTGGGATTCCCCAAGAAGACATATCTACACCCCAATATTAGAGGGTAGATTGGCTCATTTATCACTGCTGCTTTTATGATTCCTTCCACATATCGCGTTTTCACTTTTATTCGGGCGACGGGAAGTGTCATGGTAGCTACATCCTTGGTTGCAGTTTGAATCTCCACTGTTTCTGTGGTGTATTGATCGGCCTGCACCAGGTGAGAACTCACAACGGAATCGTAATCTAAACCGGTATCATATAAACATCTTATAGTGACACCATTACAGATGACATCTTCACACACTGGGGGGGGGTGGTATGGTTCCTGTAATTCTTCAGGTTTGCCCTTCTTTTCCTTTTTCCCCGATGTCATAGCAGCAAAATGAGGAGGTTTCCTTCTACAATGGTCAGTGTCATGATTGTTCATCTTACAATTTTTTACACCACCTTTTTCCTTGGTTGAAAGATTTTCTTTCATCATATTTCCTTTCATCGAATTGTGGGAATTTATTTTTATTGTCATACCGTGGCCTATCAAATTGGTGCTTACCTTTATTTTGATCCTTAGGATCAAATTTATTAAAGTTCTGTGGTGCCCTAAAGTTATCCACTTGTTTCTTCTTATTACCTGTTACCTCTGCTTGAGCTGCTTGATACCTTTCAGCAACATTTAGCAACTCACCCAGCCTCTCTGCACCTTGTTCCATGAGAAACTTTCTCAGGTCTGGAGCCATGGACTCTCTTAATTGCTATATAAGGACCATTTCCTTAAGATCTTGGGTTTTCCCCAGAGAAGTCCATTTCTCCAAGTATGTCTCTATTCGTGCAGAGAACTGGTGATAGGTTTCACCTGACAGTAGTTTAGCATTCCTAAATTTTTTCCTATAAAATTCTGCATTCTTTTCATACCTTAACAAAAGAGCCTGCTTTAGCATGTCATAATTTTCCTGATCACCTCTGCTCATTTTTGCAAAAACTTCATAAGCTGCCCCACGAAGTCCCTGAGATAACTTTAAGCTCCACCTTTCTCTCTCTAACCCATACGTGGTAGCTAATAGTTCATACCTATTTAGGTAGCTCTCTCTATATCATCGTCTTTCTCAACAAAATGATCTAAATGAAAAAATTCATAGCTGAGGTTGAGGCTCCTTGAGTAACCGTAGCATCAGAGGCAAAGGGACTGGCACCATTTTCAGGAGCATGGCCTTGAAACTCAAACTCCCTTAGTCGTAACTCATGTTCCCTTTGTAATCTTTTATCTTCTGCTTCCCTTTCTGCAGCTAATTTCTTCTCTTCCCTTTCTGCAGCTAATTTCTTCTCTTCCCTTTCTGCAGCTAATTTTCTGCAGCTATTTCTTCTTTCTCTTCTCTTTCTGCATTTCTAATTTCTTCTTCCCTTTCTGCAGCCTGTCTTCTCTTCTCTTTCTGCTTCCAATTTCTTAGCCTCTTTGTCAGCCTCAATCTGCAACCTCTTAGTCTCAGCCTCAGCTTTCAACCTTTAGTCTCAGCCTCGTCTTCAAATTGTAACTTCTTAAGTTCCCTTTCAGCCTCTATCTTGCTTTCGGCTTCAAACCTTCTTTCTTCGCGTTCAATAAATTTGTCACATTCCGTAGTAACATAGGCAACCATAACTTGCCCATCTAATCCTAACTCTTTTGCAGTCTGAACAGCAGCAGATCGAAATTTGGCCAGGTCCGCCATTGTCTATCAGGTAAATTTATACAATGTCTAACCAACAATTTAATCTCTAAATATATCTAATGGACAACACAGGCACCGTGAGCTCAACCTTATTTAATTCCACCCAAGGATACCTTTTAATTCTTATATTTCCCTGAAGTGAATTACCCCCAATATTTGTAATAGGTAAAGATTCAAAATCCCAAGAGCGAGACCCCAATATATGTGGTGAAGTGGGATGTTATAAATATTTATAGGGGACTTAGTGTACTGACTGAGATCAGCTGTGAAGGTATCTATATCTATAAGAGTAGTGTATTATAGATAACCTTACTTGCTACCACATATCTATATATCTCAGTCAGAATTATTCTGGAATAGTGTGATGACTACGTTATGTGGCTAGGGTATGTGTATGATGAAGTGTAAGTCACAACAACAGACAGATAAACAATTTAATTTAATCCACTACTCTTGACAACACTGTGACACTCACATACATATAACACTCTATGAGAATATCTTAAGGAGTCACTGATAACTTTTCAAATAACAATATGTATTCATTTTAGTCATAAAGGTATATGTGTCCTGATTCAAATACAAAGGAACCAGGAATCACAATCAATTTTAATTACAAGTATATGTACAGACTTTATCAATATGAATATTGTAGTGACATATATTATTAAAATATCCTATGTGTGTCAGTTGTGTAGTGGTAATATGAGGTAATACTGGTTTTGTTTTGTTCAAGCTCTGTTGGTATTTGTCATCATGACTTCAATAGTTTGTCTTTTGGGACTAGTATTGGAGATGTTCTCAGTTCCTGATATTAAGACAATTAAATTCCCCTCTGAATGTTATTTTTATAAAGTCATTTCAAGATGAGGGGACATAATGTTGAGCTCAGCTGGCCAAATCAGCTTATCTTGCGTGATGGCGGCAGGAAAGGACTCCTCTGCTCGAATTCTCCTCTGGGCTCTGGAGACACCTCACTGATAGCTAAAAAGACCAAGGAGTATGCTGCTGTCCGACTCTGGATTCAGCAAAGCTCTGACCAGGTGCTGCTCAGTACCATCAAGACCACGGTCCCTGAAAACAAGAAGGATGTACCTTCTACTTCATAACTAATTGATACTCTAGTTCTACACTGAGCACAATACAACACAAACATTGAGTTCAGAGCGTTAGGCCAACTGTCAGCTTCATCTGAAATACTTTATACCAGTATTAACCTCCTTAATGGTTACCACGCCTCTGCACTTCCAGCATTATTTCTGTCTAATCAATCATCCAGGTGTCAGTGTACTATTTGGCCATTCCATGCCGTTTTACTTCCCTCCGACACCCTCTGTTCAGGCTGGAGCATTATAGGCTTTATCTCCTGTTTGCCACTGAACTACACATATATATACAGGCATAAATTAACAATTTACATTCAATTTTCATTAAAAGATACTGAATGGTTCAAGCTTACCACAATTTCATGGAAATAAACACAGATACGTTGATTAGCAATGAATTCTGGCACAATTACTGGCACAAATTCCCATCTGCTTATGTTCCAGGCTTTTATTTAACACAAATATGAGCTGGCTTCAACGCACTGTTGCTTTATCAAGATTATTTGCACTAGTGGTCTCGAACTAACGCTCCTAAGTGAGTATATCAGCGAGTCTAGCCAATGAGGCCACGTTTCGACAAGTGTTTGAAAAAATGTTACCTTTTCACGTCTCCCCTAACAACGAAAGATAGTATTTATAGCCCGACCAATCGTGGTTAGTCTTTCATTTGTTGCGCTCCAATCAATTTGGAGTTTACATGGTAGGCTAATTCTGTAACGTAAGATTTTTTTTTCAAACACGTTATAAAAAAATTTTATGAGCAGAAATGATTCCATGCTGTCAGGCATCCCCACTATTTTATTTTGGGTATAATTTATTAATTCCTGGACTATTTGCGTAACGTTTTACATATTTTTTGTCAGCAAGCCCTAAGGAACCCAAATATCCAAATTTAAAAGAGCTACGTGGCTGCGTTCAAAATATGCAATTTCTTCTACCTCCTGTTTCGAAGATGTGCTGTCTGGGTACTGTAATGTTTTCAAACGTAAACCCATCTATTGTTATCTTTCCTAATAAGCGTTTTTTGTGATTTTAAAACCTAACTCTGGGAAGGGTAGTGAATTTATCACTGTTCGTCTGAAAAAAAGTTAGTGCATGTAGTCTTACACGCGTGTTTTCAGCCCTCCCTCTCTCTTTATCCTTTAGTCCATCTGTTCGTTCGTTTTGGTAACGCAGTATAATTAATGTTAGGATTAATTTAGGTCATTACGCAGTCTGCCTCTCAATGTTTTTCCAAGAAATACAGCACACGTTTCATTGAAGAAAGCGGGTATAATACAGTAAGCTTTTACTATCAACGTGAAAGCGTTACAATTTGCAGACGAAGCAGAAAACAAGGGGGATTTCGAGTACCTTCTTTGTGACAGCACTGTTATTTACCATTGCTCTTTTCTTTATTAATTTTATTTGTTAGGCTTCATATTTACCTAATAATTTATATATGTGGATTAGAATATTCCACGACAACATGTAAGATCTGGGAAAAGAAAGTGCCGAGAAGCGATAAATAACGATAAAACTTTAGCAGTTTTTTTTTCCTTTTGCTCTTGGCCCCTCCCCGCCCGCCCGCCCGCTCCCCCCCTTTTTTTCAGAGAACAGGACAGGTCTAGATCACTACAAATATTGTTAACCTATTTTCCTTCATAATTAGATTGTACTTGAAGAAACACCACTACAAGATGTAGACAGAGTTGAAGGGACAGATAATGAAGTCAACTTTTAAAAACAAAAAGCAAGAGGAGCTTTTATTGCATTGAGGATTATAATCGAAAGAAACCAAGTCCAACACAAAAAAGAATATGTGATTGAAGTGTCAAGTCAGTCCTATTGTATGGCTCTGAAACATGGAAAAAAAAAAACAACAACAAACAACAAGTTACAGACTTTCATAAATAGCTGCTTGGATATAGAATAGAAGGATTGAAGTGGTATAACAAAGATCACCAGTGTGGAACTGATGACAAGACCCCGACAAGTGCTACTTGAGTGAGAGATGAGAAGATGTTTGCGATGGATAGGACTGTGACGGTATTGCCTCCCCTGCTTTGCAGTAGTGGTCCAACAGTGACCAAAACTCAAGAGTATCTAATATGGGCTTCAAAGGTATCTACCTTCGCACAAGATTACTCTTGGCAGAGATGTAGATAGAAGGGTGATGACACTTCTATTACAAAGGGAGTCTTCACAAGATATTAAGAATAGGAGAGAACAATACTGCTTTGCTGAGTATGTTAACTATGTAATTCTGCCGACGCTTTTGTGAGGGAATTAAGCACGTATTATTTTCAGCTCGTTTAAGCCCCCACCCTGATTTACGCAGTGGAATTCTATTATTCTAGTATAGCTCTGTTTGGAGTGTGTGTAGTAATTTGACTGAGACAAACATGCAGTAACTTTAACATGATTAAATCGAAGTTAAATTTGTAAGATTACAAATAACAAAATTTAATAATCACTTTAGGTTTTAACAGTTGGAAAATAATTTGAATAGTTATGAATCAAGAAAAGTTATCATCATGGTCTTTAAGGAGTGTGAGATGTTACAAGAAGTTCAAATGGCAGCATATATTTGAACTTAGCTGCCAATGACGGTTTTGCCCCTTCTTATGGGTTGGTTCTTTTCATTCTGCTCACGCTCGTCTCTAATCAAGGTTGTCGGGGCTACCTCGTTTCCCAAAAATGTCAAGGAGAGTCTACCACATGCGTCCGTCGTCTTAAAGCTTAGGCCACTGTTCCCTTCTTGTTCCTGAGATAGTACTTTCTGCTGGTACCACTAATAACTGTGGTAAAAGAAAAGAACGATACGCTCTTCTGAGTATGGCGTTTTCCACCCCATAGTTATGGGTTCCTATCTTCCCATACTACCATCCCAATTACTCAGAATTTATCCTCGATGATAATTAAATTTAATCCCTCGGGATAAAACTTTCTTTACATTTAAATAGAATAGCTTTTATAGTTATTTTATATTTAAATGAAAAGGTTAACAATACCGATAGAGTTTGTTTACATATACATCTCCACTGATTGAAAAATGTTCACAATATAAATAGAATATGTTTTCATTTATGTTTTACTTACTTACTTACTTAGTCGTTCCTCTTCTTCCGTGAGGTGTAGAGGTTTGTAAGAGAGAGCGCCATACTATTCTATCGGCTGTCTTCCTCCTGGCATGGTTCCGTTCTAGTCCTCGGTCCTTCAAAGATTCTCTAATGTTGTCCTCCCAGCGGACTTTGGGTCGTCCTGGAGGTCTGGATCCCTGGCTCTTAGTTTCCCGTGCTTGCCGTGGTAGCCGATCTTCTCCCATTCTGCAGACGTAGCGAAACCATCTGTCGTGTTCTGGTCTGTCTTACACCACAGTCATATTTACAGCACGCAATACTATAGGAAAACGGACCGATGTAAGAACCAACGAAAACGCTACTTTTTCTAGTGTGTATAAGGAAAATTTTTTAGGCTTAACATAGATGCCCATTTTGTGTAAAGGATAGTAAGAATTTATTTAATTTCTTAAGAACTAGAGATGTTTAAAAGGAAAGATATAGATAGTTCAACAACGGGGATGTTACTTAAGAAGTAGGTGCAAAGACTTCCTCGAATAGTAGTTCATTTAAAGAGAAAAATCGTTTAAATTGACATCTATACACCAGCGTAGTCCCCAATTTAGTTAGTTAAAGTCTGCATAGATTTAAATGCATTTTGCTAACTAAACAATCAGATGAATAAAAGAGACTTGAATCGGCCACTTACATGCGTCTGAGTTGTCGTTAATTTAATAAGCTCTCTCTGACTTCGTGTGTGATCCTTCAGTTTCCTCAGTCCCGGTTTCCTTATTTAAAATGTTAGAGATTTCCTGGGCTATATTGTAAGTCCTGATAAATACTCCAATAAAAGGTGTTCGGTATTTTAAGAAGGAATTCTAAACTCTAATTCTTCACCGTAGCAGTCTGGTGCCTTGGCGAGCGATTTCTCAAGTGAAATAGCTTGAGAAAATGGTCAGATTATATTCCCTGCCTTCCCACGCCTTCGTTTGTCATGGAGTTTAAAAAACGCTCCAATGATATTCAAACAGGTCGAGTTATGGGATAATTTCAAAATATTCCGACATCGGATAATTTTGAACGTAAGGAAGAGGTCAACTCTCCCATATATGGTAATAAGATGTCCGATGCCCTTGTGTACAAACTTACAGACAGATCAGTAAACTCATACACCAGCGTGTTCAAAATGTAACCATCATTACTTTATCAAAAAGTACTCTTGTCATACCAAGTAAGACAGGAAACGCTTTTGTCATAAGTTTCCACCGGTACACGAGATCTTGCGCTAATCTTAGCCAAGCTGTGCCGCTCCCTCACGACTGCGAGTAATTATCTCAGCAAATCTGGGTAGCGTCAAGCAAATGTAATTATTATCTCCTACAGGGAGTGTCGAATGATTTAATAAAATCAAATATCTGCTTCTTAGCAGAAAAATAACGAAGAAAGAAAGGAAGAAAAGTGCGACAATTGAGAGCAAATAATAAAGATTAGTACCTTAAATGTACCGATACTGCCGGAGAGAAACAAAGATCGATAGGGGCCGCCCCGTTTGGTCACAAGGACACACATTCAGATAACCTACTGATACCATTACAAGGCAGTCCTTCATCTGGAATACAGGTCCGAATACGCGTATTATCGGGCAAGTGATTTAAGATGCCGTCTCTTTCAGGTGAGTTAGATGTCTAACCGTTATCACTTATAGCTGAATCCTAGAACATAAGGCGCAAAGCGATGTCTCTGGGGTTACCTTATTCTAATTTTAGAATTCATGTCCAGTTCTAAGGCCTGTCCTATATTTGGGGCCCACTATTCCGTGTTCCGGGCTGTCTATAATTCTTCTTAAAGCTATTGGAAGTCCGTGAAGTAGTTGTTGCGGACAGTTTCGCTGAGTTTATAGTCTGTTAAATGTACTTGTTTTGTTTGGGGACGTTATTTGTTAGATTCTTGATCAAAGGGTAGTTACTCATTTTTTACTTGGATTGAAGTCAAAAGTAGTTGTTACCCCCACTTGTCTTTAAAACCCAGTGGTCTAATTTTAGGACCGAAGTCTTTTTACCTGACCATATATGGCTCTAGTGGTCAGCCTTTCCTGGAATGTTTCAAATCACCCCACCTGAGCCTAACTCAGGGGTCTTGCGTCTCACGACGTATGCGCGACTTTTGTGGCGCGATTAAGAAAGACTGTTTATTGAGGAGTCGAGCTGTGGTTTTCAAACGGTCAAGACGTGTTGGCGTCTTTGATATGGCTTTATGCCTGGGGAAGGAAAGTCCTCTGTGTGTGACAAGATGTCTAAAGATTGTTTCCCCATATTGTATTCTAAGCGCATAGGAGGCGAGTGTGTTTTTGGTGTTTATTCTGAAGAGATGTCAAGGTAAATTATCCTTCAAATCATTTTCTCTGTTGCCAGAATCATGAATAACATTTGTTACCAGCTTAGTGACTTTTCCCTGGGCGGGAAAGAGTCCATTGAGAATACTAGACTTGGAGCTCATGAATAATGCTGACATTGTATGTATCGGGTCTGTGAATGCCCGAAGAACTTTATATCTTGTTTGCCCAAGGAATCATAAAGGACACTGTATTTAGGGGCCCGCCATATCATGCGGCCTGCTGTATACCAGAAAATATACTTGACTTGCTGGAGTCAGAAGGGAGTTGGTTTAAACTCATATATTTGAAGACCCGTTCCCAATGCGGGGTAATTTTGCTGTAGCTGAAGAAAGAGAGATAGGTTGAGGTCAGCATCATTTATGCACAGCTTACTGATGAACTGTTGATGCAAACTATACTGAACTGTTGTCATGCTTACGATGTCCTGAGTCTTGTCATATGACTGTATTTATATTGATGTCGGCGTCCCTTGTAATCGTACTGCATTAAAGTGTTGAAAACGTCAGAGGTATTACCAAGCTCCATGACTTTCTACGCTGTGGTGCAAGAGTGGGTTGTCCAGTAGATGACTGTCTTCCACGAACCTTTACACACCCATTCGCACTCTTTGATGTCTACTCACGCACCACTACTGTAACACATCAACACTTTGAGGACAAGAAAAGATTGTCAACTTTATGGTGGCCTACTGTTACAACGAATACAGGACATAACATTTATGGTGAGCCAGCTTGATGGGGCTATTGTCGTGCTGATGTCAACTTCGTGGTAACTGAAAGTACCCGGCGCTGCCCGGTAGATTGTTGACATTGCAACATTTCCTGAGCCTGAATAGCTCAGAAAGTCAAGTTCCAGTACCATCGTTATTACTGGTATTCAGAAGGTCAAGTTCCTATACTATCGTTGTTGCTGTAGTTCAGAAGGCCAAGTTCCGGTACCATCGTTGTCGCCGTTATTTTGAAGGTCAAGTTCCGATACCATCATTGTTACTGTTGTTTGGGAAGCAAGTTCAGATGTACCCTTCAGCGTTGGATCTTCTGATCCTTAGAATGCTGACTATAGTGCTTCATCGTTGCTGTTATTGACGATATGATTGTCATAAGATAAGTGGCCTGTTTGTTATTGTGAACTGTGCCTTTGTATTGTGTCTGAACTAAGCCTTCCGCATTTACACATTCTTTATACACTCAGTGTTTACATGTTTATATGTTACATGTTATTTATATGTTTATATTTCAGCGGGTTTGGTTGGGTCGGTGACTCCTGTAGGTAATATCGCACTTAACCGAGGGCCTACTGTGAGCGTTCTTTAGGACCTATCGCGAATTTCCTGTTGTGGAAATTATCAGCGACTTTTTGTTGCTTCGCGATTTTTTTTGTTTTGTTTAGTTGTGACGAGGTGTACTTTTAGTTGTGACGAGGTGTACTTTTCGTTGTTTTTGTCATTTTTTTTTGTTCGTTAGTTTTGATTTGATTTGTGTGTATTTGTCCGCCTCCTCTTCCTTTCGTTTAGTTTTATACACCTTTATGTTTATACACTGTTGTGTCATTTGTTTCGTTTGATATTTCGCAGTTATCATCACATGCTTTGTGATATTTTCTTTAGTTTCGCTTTATAATTTATTTGACTTCTGCGAATGTTATCGTATTGTCCTTGATGCGTGTGCTTTGTTTATGTTATTCTCTGTTGTCATACGCTATATATATATATATATATATATATATATATATATATATATATATATATATATATATATATATATATATATATATATAGTCATACACTATTAGTAGTATAGTGTACTTGGGATATAAAATTGATTGATGGTGTTATTATTGTAAAGGTGATTATACAAGTTCTTTATCAAAGACTTGTCTCCCACAGAGATTGGGATAAAGATAGGTGGTTATACAAGTTCTTTATCAAAGACTTGTTTCCCACAGAGATTGGGATAAAGTGAGGTGATTATACAAGTTCTTTATTAACTCTTTCAGTCCCAAGCAAAAAAGTGGGTTTGGCCCAAGCAAAAATGGCCACCCC
This sequence comes from Oreohelix idahoensis, assembly GCA_024509875.1. Classification (NCBI taxonomy): domain Eukaryota; kingdom Metazoa; phylum Mollusca; class Gastropoda; order Stylommatophora; family Oreohelicidae; genus Oreohelix; species Oreohelix idahoensis. The sequence goes on from JAMPIV010020967.1 coordinate 57,667, forward strand.
AGTGCGTTTTTATTGTTGTTGTTTGGAAATAATTTTTTAAAATGTTCATATGCATAAATAACTGTGTTGTTGTATATGAAACTGAAGGTAATTGGGTGTACTTTACTCTTGTGCTACAAGTATAAAAGCTTTCATTGAAAAATGATTAGTTATTCAAGGTAAAGTGGAGGATATGCGCTTAAAAAAATCGCTTTAAAAATCTAAAATAAATATCTCAAAACAGAAACACGTTCACTCTTAAACACGTGCGGTATTTAAAAGAATGTACTTGCAGTCGGAAATGTCTTTGTGGGTAGTTATAATTAGAAACAGTCTAAAAAAGAGGCACATATACTAAAGGCTTTTTTAAGTCGATTGGGACAAGCGCGTCTAACCCCTGAGCCTTTATAAAGTCGATTGGGACTTAAAGAGTTAAAGACTTGTTCCCATTGAGGTTGGAATAAAATAATTTATTATTTCAGGTTACTGATCTCATATTATTAGACATAAGGTCTACATTACAGTACTTTATTGAGCAAGGGAAATCCCTTGGTATGGCTGGTGAGAAATTGGAGGAATTCGCGACTACTGAATATGCCAAGGCACTGAAGTCAGAAGAAAAGAGACAGAAGATGGAAAATGAAAGAAAGAAAATAGAAGCTGAGAATCTAAGATTGCAGATGCAAGCAGATGAAAGGAAATTCCAGATGGAAATGGAAAAACAAAAAAGAGAAACCGAGCAGAAAAAGATAGAAGCTGAGGTTGAAAATAAAAGGTTAGAAAGAGAAGCTGAGGGAAAAAATCCAACTACAAATGGAGAATGAAAATAAAAGGTTAGAAAAGAGAGAAAAGCGAAAATAGAACATGAGGAAAAACTCTTAGCTTTGGAGTTAGAAAAATTGAAGTTGATGAATATGGGTAATGCTAATGATCCAAATAATCAGTCAACTTCTAATAAGACAAATGTTACTACTTATGATGTCAAGCTACCTGCTTTCAATTCTTCCAGTGACGATATAACGTTCTATCTGGATAGATTTGAACGGTCATGTCAAACTCATAAAGTGGATAAGTCACAATATGTTAATCAGTTGTCGGAGATACTTAAAGGTGAAGCTCTAAATATGTTAAGCATGGCAGATGAGCCTGACAAGAATAATTATGATGTTGTCAGAGCGGCCTTATTAAAGAAATATCAACTTAACGAAGACGTCTTCGCTTCAAGACTATGTTGCCAGAAACTGGGGTAGAATTCTCAGAATTCATCTCAAAAATACGTCTTACGTTCACACGATGGATTGAGCTGTCTAAAACAGAACATACATATGAAGCCCTTATGGACTTATTACTTCGAGACAAAGTTATGTCATCTGTCAATGAGTCTTTTCTTGCTTTTCTACATAAGCGTAAACCTAAGAACATAAAAGATATGGAAAAATATTGTTGCCAGTATGTCACTGCGCACCGTTATGTAACTGTTAGCAACTCTAAAGTTAAGGAAGGTTTGCCAGATGCTTCTGCAGCACCATATGGCCCTAACTTTCTTCGTAAATTTCGAGGTGCTCAACACAACTTTAATAGGAAGAGTAATCGTAATTATGCTCAAAATCAAAGCAATCCATCACATAATGGTTCTTCTTCGAAGAACTGGAGGCGATCTGACAGTCCTCGTTATTTTGGGTCCAACAATTATAGAAACTTTCGCAGGGGTAGTCACAATAGAAACTATCCAAGCTATTCTTCACGGAGACAACAAAAACAAACTGATAAATATTCTCATCAATGGGAAAATGACAATAGTGACTATGGAAACTGGGATTCAAACCATAACAATGGGTATAGTAGAGCAAACAATGACAATTTCAGAGGAAATAATAATCGCGGTAGATCTCAACACAACAAATATAGATCATATCACCAGGCAAAATCTGTACAGCAAGAGTCTCAGGGAGCCTGTAATTAAGTGAACGATAATAAAAACTCTAATGCTATCACTTGTTCTGCTTTCGATTTTGGGAGAGCATCTCAATGCCCCCAATGCACTACATTGTTCGAACCGACTACTGTAACTACCTTAAGTTGTGGTCACCATCTTCCCGCTCTTCCTGCTGCAGTTGCGCATGACGGGAGAGGATCTCTTATCTTACATAAAGGTCTAGTGAATAATAATCCAGTCTCAGTCCTTTTTGATTCTTGATGCACTACTATCGGAGTTAAGCAATCTCTCATAGATCCTTCCTGTGTGAAAGGAAAGGTGGTCAAATGTGTGACATTTGGTGGCACTCTGGAAAAACATCCAACAGCTATCATTCACATTGCTACTCCCTTCTTTACGGGAGATGTCCACGTGTGTCTTCTACCTAATCCAATTGCGGATATTATCATCGGTCGTATTCACGGAGTTAAGGAAAGCACCCCGCAGCAGATTGCTGCTTGGGAAGAACAAAATATCCAAGCTGCCAATGCAGTGGTCACAAGAGCACAAGCTCTTAATATGTCTCAAACTTCATCGACTGAAAGTAATGAAGTGCATATCCAAGATGGTCACTTGGTGATTTCGCGTGACTCTTTCATAAAACTGCAAGAAGATGATCCTTCTTTAAAAAAATTCTTCCTTCTTGCTAAAAAGGGTGATCCAAATCAGAACTCAAATCGCAAATCTTGGATTACAATGAAGAATGGTGTACTAGTGCTATGGTACAAGACTCGACTACGTCTATGCATTTTCAAATTCTCGTACCCAAGAGTATAAGAGTTCAAATTCTGCAACATGCTCACGACTCTCAGTGTGCTGGACATATGGGTTTTTCCCGTACTAAGTCGAGAGTCCTTGCGGTTTTCTTTTGGCCATTTGTGAGTAAGGACATACGCATTTATTGTCGATCTTGCAAAATATGTCAAGAGGTCAAATCGAGAGGTCTACGACATGCAGCACCTATCCAGGCTGCGGACATTCCTCTTCGGCCGTTTCAGAAAATGGCAATAGATATTATTGGCCCTTTTAGGATCAAGTCGGCCAGAGGACATCAATTTATCCTAACATGTGTTGACATGTGCACACGTTGGCCAGAGGCTATACCTCTTAAGAGCATCTCCACTGCCGATATCGCAGACACTCTTTGGCTGATATTTTCTCGTTTGGGAATTCCCAGAGAAATATTGTCAGACCATGGCACCCAACTAATATCAGACACTATGTCGCAGGTAATGTCTACTCTGCATATTAAAAGGTCTTTGAGTAGTATTTATCACCCAATGTCTAATGGGTTAGTTGAACGTTTGAATAGAACACTCAAGAATTTACTTGGGAAGATAACTGAGGATCATCCTCAGGATTGGGACAAGGTTTGACCCGCGGCTCTCTTTGCATATAGAGAGGTCCCCAACGAACATACAGGGTTTTCTCCTTTTGAACTTGTCTTTGGCGCGCGACCGCGCGGTCCTATGTCTTTGCTTCATGATCTTATAACTGCTGATAATATTAACGATGACATACAATCTTCATATGAGTATGTCATTGCTCTCAGGCAGAAGATTATCGAAGCATGCAAACTAGCAACTTCCTCATACGAATTTGCTAAAGAAAAGGCAAGGCAATTTGCAAATAAGAATAGATGCCTACGACAACTTTGTCCTGGCGACAAAGCATTTGTTTTGCTCCCTTGTAGGGAAAACAGACTTCTTATTGCATGGAAAGGTCCGTATACAATAGTCTCAAGAATTTCCGATGTCGACTATGTTGTCGATATTGACGGAAAGCATAAAACCTTTCACATAAACATGCTCACGGAATTTCATGAACGACCAGACTATTTGCAGCCTATTTTCCAGGCGACGGACGATTCTCCAGTCCCACATGGTCATTACTCATCCCTGTCGGTTATACAGGATGAGGAAACTATTTTCTCAGATGTTAATCTTCCTCTTCCAGTGATTCCACTTCATTCTACGGAATCATGGAAAATCGTTACTGTTTCTCCTAATTTATCTACTGAGGAACAGCGACAAATCTCTTCTATGTTACAAACATTTCAGGATGTCCTTACCGACATTCCTGGACACACACATGTCATTGAACATGACATAATACTTACTGACCATAATCCTATCAGAGTCAGACCTTACCCTATCCCTATTCATTTTCAAACACAGGTCGAGAAAGAATTGGATGAAATGATACAATTGAAAATAATTGAACCATCAACTTCAGCATACTCTTCGTCCATGGTTATTGTTCGAAAGAAAGACAATAACATACGCCTTTGCGTCGATTATCGCAAATTAAACCAAGTTACGAAGTTCGATGCTGAACCTGTGCCTTTATTAGAGGATCTACTTAATAGACTTTCTAATTCTCGTTTCTTTACCAAACTCGACTTCTCGAAAGGTTATTGGCAAGTTCCTCTAACTGAACGCGCCAAACCTCTCACTGATTTCTCAACACCTAGGGGTTTGTTTCAATGGAATTTCATGCCTTTCGGCCTTATGAACGCCCCAGCTACTTTTGTACGCATGATGCGTTGAATTCTTTCATATCGTTCAGATGTCATTGCATACTTGGACAATATCTGTCTATTCAGTGATTCTTGGGAAGATCACTATTTGGGTTTATATGAATTACTGTGTACTCTACGCGAGCATAATTTGACTGCAAAACCCTCTAAAGCCTATGTTGGGTTTAGTGAAATGTCTTTCCTAGGTCACCGTGTTGGTCATGGTCTCTTGAAGACAGAGGACCACAACACTTTTAAGATACTAAACATTTCTATTCCTAAGACGAAAAAGCAAGTACGTAGTCTCTTAGGTTTAATACAATTTTACGGAAGATTCATTCCGAATCTGTCTTCTATTATGGCACCTCTTTCACCCTATTGAAGAAAGGGTCTCCTAATATGGTGCGCTGGTCCCAGGAATGCCAGTCTTCATTGGATCAGATTAAAACTTTATTCTCATCTCCCCCTATCTTAAGGCTACCTACTACTAATAAGACTTTTGTTCTTCGTAGTGACGCTTCATCCACTGGGATCGGGGCGGCACTAATGCAAGAGTATTCCTAAACTCTGCATCCTGTAATGTACATCTCTAGGAAACTGAATGTGGCAGAAAGGAATTACTCGGTTCTAGACCGTGAGTTGTTGGCTATGGTCTGGTCAATCCTTAAGCTACAAAGATTCCTTCTTGGCGCGCATTTCATTGTGGAAACCGACCAAAAAGCTCTTACAGCTATTCAGAGTAAGAACTTGAAGAGCTCGAGATCCACTCGATATGCTATTGCTCTTCAACCTTTTCATTTCACGGTACGAGCTATCCATGGTTCGGATAATGTGATGGCAGACATACTGTCAAAATGCCCACATGACTCCACTTAACTCTTGTGTCCTAGATTTCCTGATACACATCTAGACTTTTGACAATTCTTTACTATAACAATATATATTAGCACATTTGTTTTCACCTTAGAATTCTAAATTAAGTGATTTCTTTCTCTGTTACCATCTCTGGTATAACGGAGGAAGGTTTAGTTATCACAATATAAGGGCCGAAAGTTCGCACGGCCACAGTTAATAGTTAGGAATGTATGTTTGATTACTGTATATTAGAAAATCTAACGGTTATCAAATAGAATTGTGTTATTTGTATTTTCTCAGCAAATCATTGATGTTTTGGGAGAATCTTTACATTTTGCCAACCATGTCGTATTATGATGTCCATACTTACCCTTCGGACGACACTATAGATGCGCCCGCTTAGACTATGATCTTGGACTTCATTGATCATCTACATAGTTAATATAGTATATAACATTGTATAAGAGCAGATATTACATTTTAAAATGATGTAACCTTTTGTTGTTAAAGTGATTGTATCACTATACTGCGGTACATTAAGATAATGACACCGCTGGTTTTTTGATGATTTTTTGTAATTGCTAAACATGGAAATAAGGTACTTGATGTGATATATAAAATTAACTTTTGCTTGCATTGTAACATTGCCAGCACTGTAGTGTACGTTGGTGGCACCTCCCTGGATATGTGTATACTTAGAGAAATGCTTTCTCTAATGTTCTGAGATATATTCTCACCTGACGCTCCATGTGCCGAGTTAGCCTCACATTAGGTGTTATATTCATTTGTGATACTCCTCGTCTGCGCATCATTCGTGCGTTATGAGCCTGTTGTATCTTGCTCTTGGAAGTATTTTTTTAAAATGTTTCTTTTTTTCCTGAGGGGTGCGGTAAACTGTTGCGGACAGTTTTGCTGAGTTTATAGTCTGTTAAATGTACTTGTTTAGTTTGGGGACGTTATTTGTTAGATTCTTGATCAAAGGGTAGTTACTCATTTTTTACTTGGGTTGAAGTCAAAAGTAGTTGTTACCCCCACTTGTCTTTAAAACCCAGCGGTCTAATTTTAGGACCGAAGCCTTTTTACCTGACCATATATGGCTCGAGTGGTCAGCCTTTCCTAGAATGTTTCAGATCACCCCACCTGAGCCTAACTCAGGGGTCTTGCGTCTCACGACGCATGCGCGACTTTTGTGGCGCGATTAAGAAAGACTGTTTATTGAGGAGTCGAGCTGTGGTTTTCAAACGGTCAAGACGTGTTGGCGTCTTTGATCTGGCTTTATGCCTGGGGAAGGAAAGTCCTCTGTGTGTGACAAGATGTCTAAAGATTGTTTCCCCATATTGTATTCTAAGCGCCTAGGAGGCGAGTGTGTTTTTTGGTGTTTATTCTGAAGAGATGTCAAGGTAAATTATCCTTCAAATCATTTTCTCTGTTGCCAGAATCATGAATAACATTTGTTACCAGCTTAGTGACTTTTCCCTGGGCGGGAAAGAGTCCATTGAGAATACTAGACTTGGAGCTCATTAATAATGCTGACATTGTATGTATCGGGTCTGTGAATACCCGAAGAACTTTATACCTTGTTTGCCCAAGGATTCATAGAGGACACTGTATTTAGGGGCCCGCCATATCTTGCGGCCTGCTGTATACCAGAAAATATACCTGACTTGCTGGAGTCAGAAGGGAGTTGGTTTAAACTCATATATTTGAAGACCCGTTCCCAATGCGGGGTAATTTTGCTGTAGCTGAAGAAAAAGAGATAGGTTGAGGTCAGCATCATTTATGCACAGCTTACTGATGAACTGTTGATGCAAACTATACTGAACTGTTGTCATGCTTACGATGTCCTGAGTCTTGTCATATGACTGTATTTATATTGATGTCGGCGTCCCTTGTAATCGTACTGCATTAAAGTGTTGAAAACGTCAGAGGTGTTACCAAGCTCCATGACTTTCTACGTTGTGGTGCAAGAGTGTGTTGTCCAGTAGATGACTGTCTTCCACGAACCTTTACACACCCATTCGCACTCTTTGATGTCTACTCACACCAAACCAAGTGCAAATAAGTGACTAATTTTGGAAGGGGTCTATTCTCCTACTGCCTTCCTCTCATGCAGAACATTACTACATGACAACATACGATACTGCACTTTACGTGGGATCTTCAAACTCAATTACCATACAAGGTCTTGCTTCTTCCGTTTCGCCTGTCATGTTTACAAGCTCACAACTTCACAGATCTAACATTATAATCTTCTCCAAGATGTTATTTTATTGTAATTGTTTATCACACCAAAGTCATCTGCCGGAAGCATTACGTCACTGGCGTGTCTTAATCTTCAACAAGATTGTCATACATATTGGAACACTTGAGACAACATGGTGAGTGGCAATTATCTGCAACCAATGTTCTCATATCAAACTACTGTTCTATACCTTCGCTTACAAAACGTCTGGGTTTTCACCATATGTTATCGTGTGCAAAGGTAGTCCTAGCTTATTCTTTTCAATTCTTGTCTACCGCCAGCCTGGCTTACGATATGGCAAACTTAATCCGTCTCGTGCTACTTCAGACACCCTACTGTTGGGCAGGAAGATGTTACGTAACGGAAACACACAACGTCGCACTGCACAAACAGAGGTCAATGTTGTTTCAAAAACAGGGTCAAGCGATCAAGTAAAGGTTAGAGAGTGACAAAAGATGATAAGAACACATTGAACTATGAAAGCGTAAACAATGAATATTGGCTGAATTAGCACGTAAAGAGAGTGGTAGATAATACTACTTAAGAAGTGTGAAGACCCCAAAAAAAGAGAACGAATGTATTTCGCGACAATCTGCTTCTCTGCATACTTTTACACCATGTAATGGTGATCTGAACTTTCTGATTATGCAGAAATGATTAATCTGATTTTCTGTCCTCTGATCCGATGATTTCCATGTTGCTTTATGTACTCATGTAAGTGAAAACACGCGTACTCCTATAGGAAGTTGATCTGAAGCACAGAAGTCTATAAACATTTTAGCATTTTCCAACATTGTCCTAATTCAATATTTTCTCGTGATCTCTGAAAAGCCGCTATTGTCTGTTCCTAAATATGCATTTAGATCATCAATCAATATTGTAATGCCCTTCCTGGTCTTTTTATCCTTGATAATTTGAAGTGTGGTATAAAGTTCCTCTGTCACTAATTTTCTTTTGTGCTTAGTTGATCTATAACATGTCACATCACGTTTATCTTTAGCTTCCTTTTGACAGTTTTGAGTGTTGCTGATATTAGTCTGGGTCCCACTGTTTCCAATTCTTTTAATGCCTGCTGCGCTTTCTTTGACAGCATTAGAGTCACACCTTTACTGTGGATGTGTGTTTTTTGCTATTGTCCCCAGGGCAGCACATTTTCTCCTGCGTACAGTTTGTTCTTTTCTTTTTACAGTTGAACAGTTCTGCTGCCACGTGTGCAGTTTTCACTTGTTCGTTTAAGGTAGAAATTTCCAGGTGCCAAAACTAGAGACTTTCGTTGCAAAAAACAAACAAACAAACAAAACAAAAAATGGGTGAGTCAGCAGCTATTTTTAGGTCGCATCATCATGAACCTCCTTTACAGAGGACCTTCTTCCGTCTTGGATGACTGGGTTGAATTATTTGAATAGTTTGCTTTGGTTGACTTTTTCAAGTTGTTGTTGACGTTTTACTCGCTTAAAGTTTATATTGGATGTGGTTGGCAGAACCATGCCGAAACCTCCTTATATGACTCCTGTGCAATTCTTGGTATGGTACAGTGTGACTGTTCTTTACTCTCCAATCGGGCCCAGATAATACATGAGTGGATGACAGTTACATTACTCGCTAAATTCACCTCTTAAGCTCATGCATATTTCATTAAACATACCCTTTCAGCCACCAATAATTAAATTCACTATGATTTCCACACCGTAGGATTTCTACAAGATTGAAAAAAAAAAAAAAAAAAAATCTCAAATCTGCTTTCCGTAAATTGCACCATTCACTCATCTCCATAAATCTTCAGCATAACACAGCGTATCCACAGTTCATCAATAGCTGAGAACGCTACCAGGATAATGCAGTGATGTCAACTTCTATATATTTATGCTCTGTGCGAAACGCTTTAGCAAATTGAATAACACTAATATAATAGGGGCACTGACAGTGGCAATGGTCCTCACAATCCCACAATGGATGAAAGCGAGATTTCTAGAGTTGATTGATTGTCGGAATGCCAGACGTGGCGAAAGGGTATGGGGCAGTTTGGAGGATGGTGAGGGAAGGCATATAGCTGCTGAGTATGTTAGAGAGACGGACCGAGCTTATGTGTATATAGACGGACTAGTGTCGGGAGATTCTGAGAGTGGATAGGGAAGCGCGTGCTCAAAGCTGGGCACTGGCCGTAGATAGGGGGGTTCCATGTCTCAGCGGCAATTGTTGGTTTTTGAGCGGCTGCAGAGCCGAGGCACATAACATACTTCAATTGTCTATATCACGTAGTCATTTCGTAGAACATTGTTACTTCCCCTTACACATTATCTCCCTGTTATGTGCAACAGGACAATATCTGAATGAAGTAGCTGTACAGAAAGTCTGCGTCACACCATTATGCGCTGCACCAAGGCTACAAGCTACCATTCTCAGAGCTGTTGTTTCAGAGTAAAGGTTACATGCTGCTAGTATGTTTCATAGTGCAAGGATATTCTACCTACTACCTGTCGGTGTACTGTTGTAGTGCAGGGATGGGCAATACCCAGTGCTGGCACCAGGCTATTTTGCGCCCTAGGCAAGGCTAACTACATGCACCTCTCTTTCCAACCTAACCCCCCACCCCATTGTCAACTTTAATTTTGAAAAAACAGATGTCTTGTAGAAAAAATAAAAAGCACAAAACCTGAACCTGCTACACTTATTTTAAATTAAAGAATACAACAATTTATGATTATCTTTCTCAATACAAAAGAACATGTTTTAGCACACAACTAATTTTGAATAATCTTATGAATTGTGACGTTAAAATTTCAGTTTCTCTTGTAAATTTTCTGATGAGGTAACTGACGAAGGAATCCAAATACATCATTCAACTTTTGATAAGCTTTCTAGCGGCGTTTTGACAAGGCATAGAGCAAGCTATCAATAAGGACAAGAAATGGTCGGCTTTTAAACTGCTGAGAAGGCGTTTGAGATTCATCAAGTGTGCTGGAACCACTGAAATCATCATACTCTCGATTTCGTTTGTGTTTTCTTCGAGTTTGTTCTTGATAATGTTCACACTAAGTCAGATCTTTGGCCTTTTGCTCTATGTCTGCAAAAGTAGACCGCATAGCTTGAATATACCCCCGCAGGGATTCATAGAGTGCACAAGCTGTATTCAAATCTTGGTCAGAAGATTGCAAAGAAGCACTGGTCATTTGAAAACGCTGTAATACTCGATCCCACAGTATGATCATTATTCCTGTTTCTAACTTCATCATGGTTGAAAGAAGACCACAAGCCTGTTGACGACACTCTGCCTTCTGATCATTGTTATCTGAAATATCCTCCAAGACTTGTTTTATTGTAGAAAAGCTGTGCAAAAGTGCTTTTGTTGCATTTGCCCGAGCGGACCACCTGGTATCTGACAGTCTTTTCACAAAGGGCAAATGGGACTTATTATGAGTACCGCCAGCACATAATGCAGTAGAAAGGAGACCCCACCGGTAGGTAGAAGCAGAAAAGAAGGTGTACAGACTTTCAACAAATCCAAAGAAAATGACTGCTTCTTGACAACCTTCAGCAGTAGATTTTCCAACCAAATTTAGTGAATGTGCAAAACACGGAATGTAATGCGCAAACTTATTCATCTCTTTAATTCGTGCTTGTAATCCTATAAACTTGCCACTCATGTTGCTGGCGTTGTCATAACTTTGACTACGGCAGTCTTTAATATCAATGTCATTTGCCTTTAAAAAATTAAGTAGACTTTTAGTAAGCTGTTCAGCACTATGACCTTCCATATCTAAATATGTCACAAATCTTTCAACTGGTCCAGATGGCAAAACATAGCGCAGAGTCAAAGTCAGCTGGTCCATATTAGATATATCTGGAGTAGAATCGAATGAAACGGAATAACACTGTATTTCTTATATCTCTTCACTTCACAGAGAATGTGATCCAGTATGCTGGATCCAATCAGATTGATGAATTCCTCACACGTTGTTTTAGATAGATATGATGTATGTCCAAATCCTTTGTTTGCATGAGCACTTATATGCTCTGTGTGGTAAGTTGGGATTATGTAAATATAGTTATAGGGGACTTAGTGTACTGACTGAGATCAGCTGTGAAGGTATCTGTATCTAATAAGTTTGGTGTGTTACAGATGACCTTACTTGCTACCACATTTAGACCTCAATCAGACTTATTCTTGAATTTAGTGATGACTACGTTTAATGTCTAGGGTTATGATAGTGATGTAGTGTAATTCACAACAACCAACAGACAGATAAACACCTAAGTTAAGATCCTCAACAAATTGACAACAATATGACAGTCACAAACAACTAACACTCTAAAGATTATCTTATTAAGTCAAGGGTTAAATTTTAACAAATGTATTGAATTTTTTTCAATAAATAGATATCGTGATCCTACTACACAGTGAATCAGGAATCACAATCAAATGTAAACACAATGTTTATGTACAAAATTTTATACAAAGGATCTTTGTCCCGACATATAATATTATTATAATATGAGTGTAATGTTGTGAGGTAGTATTATGAGGCAATACTGGCTGTTTGAGCTAGGTTGTTGGTTGTCATCACGACTTCATGTGTTTGTTACTGGTGGAAATAATATTAAAGGATTCACAGATTCTTTTACTTTTTAAAACAATTACTGTCCCTCTTGGACTATTTATGTAAGTTCAATTGAGATGGGTTATACAAGGGTGAGCTGCTCGTGCTGACAGATTCTTAGCTCATATAGCGGCTGCAGGAAAACTGTATCCTCTGCTCGCTTGCTTCTTAGTTTGCTAGAAAAACCCACAATGACTGATATCTTGGGCAAGGAGTCTGCTGCCAGAGTTCTGGATCAAGCAAGGCTCAGACCATGTGCTGCTATATTAACATCAGTACCACGGTCCCACAATTCAAGGAAATATTAAACAAGTAACGTTGACTGGCGATGAATTCTGGCACAATTTTGATCTGCCTTTGTCCAGGCTTTTCCTTTATTAGAAAATTCTTAGCCTGTTCGCAACGTACTTGATTTTCACAAGATTTATTTTCAAAAATGGCAGTGAACTGACGCTTCTATTTGACCATATCTAACGTTCTAATCAATCAGGCCATGTTTACATGAGCCTTTGAAAAAAACTATCCATCCTATATGTTGCCATTAACAACAATATTTGTATTTGCAGTTAGACCAATAAGGTTTCGCCTTACATTTTACTACAGCCAATCAAATCGTATCTAACTTGTCGGCCTCATTTCCCCCAAAGCAGTGTTTTCCAAACATGCCATAAAAAAAATAAGCAGATATGATCTTGTGCTGTCAGTCAACCCCACTATAGTATTTTGGCTATAATTTGTTAATTAATAGACTATTTGCGTAACACATAACACATTCTTTGTCAGCAAGTTTTAAGGTACAAGAATATATAAGTTTAATGGGGCTAAGTGGCTTCGTTCAAAATATGTATTTTTCTATGATAGTCATGTATTTGCTGTTACCACCTGTTCACTTCCATACTAGGGGATGTCTTCTGTACTGTCAGACTAATGTCAGGAGCTTAGACATAAAACAGTAGAATGTCAGGTTTATCAATAAGACTTTAAACCTGTTTTCAAAACCTAACCTCGTATCGTTGGTGTTTGTTATCACTGTTTATTTGAAAAAATCAGACCTTCGTGCGTTTCGCGTGTGATTGGCGTTCACTTTTTAATCGCGAGACGACGTAGTATTATTGCTTCGCTCCGTCTATCCTTTCTCGTCTCTGTTTAGCCCGTCTGTCTTTTTAGGTCAACTTTGTGTGTATAATTTCATTAATGTAGTATTTGTATCTAGGTCATTATGCAGTGTGCCTATCAAGGTCGTCTAAGAAATACAGTACCAGTTTTATTTTTAGAACCGACTGTGATTCGTGTGTAGGCTTTACGTAGAGTTTATGCAGACGAAGCAGAAAAAGGAGGGTCTCTTGTTCAGCCATTATGGCGTTATAAAACGGAAGCGCTATTGGGAAAGCACTGGTCTTTCACCATTCTTCTTTCTATTGTATTATTTCGTTCGGTTTTACATTTATGTTATAATTTATATATGGGTATAAGAATTTTTCACCACACTCTGCCAGAAAAGGGTCAAACTTGGCCAGTAATTCTAACAACCCTAAGTAATTCCCGTTATAAGGGGACCCAACAATTTCATCACTGCCACGAAATGAAAGGCCTCGTTCTGCTAAAAACTTCACAACTTCAATTATTCGCTCAAGAAGTTTGTGCCAATACTTTTCTTGAACGTCCATTTGTTTCACAAGTTGAGAATCGACACGTTCACCTTTGTTTTTACGCATTAACAGTGAAATTAAAGCTTGTCTATGTGAGGACAAATGCAACAGAATGTTCAGACTTCAGAACAATCAGCCTGATGAGTCATGCAATTAAGATACTGCTCAAAATCATACAGGAAAGAATAAAAAGTAAGGTAGACAGCGAAATCCAAGAAAAACAGTTTGGTTTTAGACGGAACAGTGGAACAAGAGAGGCAATATTTTGCCTAAGAATATTAGCAGAAAAATATACAGAGGTCCAAAAAAGTATGTACATGTGCTTCATTGACTATAAGAAGGCTTTTGACAGAGTCCATCATGAGAAAATAATTGAATGCCTTGAAGACATAGGTATTGATGGCAAAGATATAAGAGTACTCAGTAATCTTTATTGGGAGCAAACTGCCACAGTAAGATATGGAAGGAATTATTCATCAAACATAGACATAAAAAGAGGTGTCAGACAAGGTTGTGTGCTGTCCCCTTGCCTATTTAATTTATACACCGAAAAAATTTTTCAAACAGATACAGGAAATACCAGGACTGAACATCAGTGCAAGGTCAATAAATAACCTTAGATATGCAGATGATACCGTGTTGTTAGCTGAAAGCGAACAGGAATTACAAGAACTAGTGAAGCAAGTGAACAGTATAAGTCATGAATATGGACTCGACATTAATATTGAGAAAACAAAAACTATGATAATTAGCAAAACAAACGATAAACCCACATTAAAGATAAGCGTAAATGGGAAAATCCTGGAACAAGTCAAAAGCTACGCATGTCTTGGTCATATAATAACAGAAGATGGCAGATGTGAAACAGAAATCAAGAAGAGAATAGGAATGGCCAGAGCTACATTCTACAACATGAAACATATACTGACATCTAAACAGTTATCTCACAAATTAAAACTGAGAATCATAAAGTGTTATATATGTTCTGCATTTCTGTATGGTGCTGAAACATGGACGATGAATAAGCATTTGGAAGAAAGAATTGAGGCTCTTGAAATGTGGATATATAGAAGAATGGGGCGTATCTCATGGAAAGAGATGAAAACAAATAAAGAGGTCCTAGAAAATCTAGGTATGAAAAGAGAACTAATGAGGAAAATCAAGGTTCGGCAGCTAAAATACTTTGTCCACATAAAAAGGCATAACACCTTGCAGAAGACTATAACAGAGGGGGCAGCTGAAGGCAAACGTGCAAGGGGAAGACAGCGCTATAAGTGTGAAGATAACATCAAGAGATGGACAGGAAAGAGTCTATCAGAGTGCACCACCAAGACAAGAGACAGAAGACGTTGGAGATCCATTACAGCCAACCTTCGTTGGGGAGATGGCAACTGATGATGATGATGTGAGGAGCTTTCTTCATGTCGACGCAATAGATTGCTTGCATTTTTCCAGTCACTAAACCCTTCCACAGTAAACTTTGATGAACATTCTGAACTCATAAGCTTGCATGGGAAACAGAATAGGCGCCCTTTACTTTCTGAATAGCATAACCATTTTCTTGCATGTTGCTTGTTTGTAAGTTTATGAATATGTGTAAAATAAGACTTCTGACAGTATCGAGTTTTCTTTTCAGTGTCATACAATCGCACGGATGAAAAGAAGGCACTATCAACATGTTGACATTTTTTCACTTCCCTTGGATATCCAATATTCACGCTCACAGTCATCTATATTGTTCGGCCAGTCACCAATATCATTAGAGTACTTCTTCGTTTCACTTATTCTTTCACATTCAGACTCAGTGTATACTGGGTTTTGCTCTATGTTTTCTGCTGCACAGCCTGCACTAGTAATAGTTGTTCCTGTACTTCCAACTTCAGCGGTTAGAGTACCACCACCATGAACATCAAAATATTCTGTCAGCTTACGTGTTTTTTATATCACAAGTTGATCTCTTCTTTCTTTTTCTTCGCTTTACGTTTTTCACTTCCAGAAGCATAATTACGTCCAATATCTCTGTGTCTACTGCTAATTTTTTGAGTTTTCTAACCTTACAAATCAAGACATTTTAATCAAGATCGAAAGAGAGTGCGAGCACGCCGTATACCTCAATTAAAACAGGAAGTTTCCGTTTCCTAAATTCTAGTTTTTATTGTTAATGCAAATTCATTTCAAGAAGAACGAAACAAAATTAGAGGGGCAGTCGCCTAGAGCCAAAAAAGTGGCTTCCGTCCAAACGTGACCAAATTTTCAACGCCACTTAAATGGCTTCCGTCCGCAAACAGTTAAGATAAAAATAATGAAGAGTCACACTAAGTCACCCTCTTATGCTCTTTCTCTCACAATTTCGTAACACCAAATGAAAAGGGGCTAAAGATGGCATAAATCACAAGATCATTGGTTTAATGCTCGTATTAGAAGATGACCAACACATTATGTACTTATTTATTGGCGCGGGGCCCCTGAAAGCGCGGGGCCCGTAGCATATGCTACTTTTGCTACTACGTTAATCCGGCTCTGCAAGCAACTAGTCTCTTTTGCAACATTGTTGAGCGTATGTAAGTTTTTTTAGCTTTGAGAAACTGCGTTCACCACTTGCCACTGACACTGGAAGTGTGAGAAGGATTATTAGAGCAAGAGAAACGTTAGACACATTATCTAGGAGTGTTTGTTGTATGAAGAGAAGTATTCCTTGTGGCACCATAGACTTTGAAAGTCTTCAAGCTATTGCTATATGTTAACAGCGCAGATCTTCAGCATCACTTTTTTTATTTCCATTGTGCATCAATTATTTTATCAAGTTCTTGCAGGCCTTAAGTATATCTTCAGTAGATTTTTTTTTGGGGGGGGGTGGGGGGGGGGGGGGGGATGCTGTATGTATTATACAGGAAGCCTAATCGTTAATTATATTGTTGTAGTTGTTGGAATCTCTCTTCAATAGATTGTATGGCCATGTCTAAGACAGCATAGTAAAAACCTACTTTGAATTTCTGTTGGATCTTGCGGTTCCTCTTCTTATTATTTCCATTTATTTTATCGACACAATTTTACTATTATTTCCATTTATCTTATCGTTAACATTTTACTATTATTTCCCTTATTTTATCCGAAACATTTTACTATTATGCCCATTTATCTTACCGTCAACATTTTACTACAGTGCTCATTTATCTCGTTAGCTACATTTTACAACTGTCCTTATGTATCTTATCGTCAACATTTTACTATTATTTCCATTTATCTTATCGTCAACATTTTACTATTAATTCCATTTATCTTATCGTCAACATTTTACTATTATTTCCATTTATTTTATCGTCAACATTTTACTATTATTTCCATTTTTTAAAATTGACAAAGTGTTACTATTATTTCCATTTATCTTATCGTCAACATTTTACTACAGTGCTCATTTATCTCATTAGCTATGTCACAGTGTGATTAACACAGCTGTGGACTGGCGGTGCTCCGCTGGGGGCGGGTACATAATGCCAGTCGGGTGTGTGAGGTTTTCTCATACACTTAACTTAACCACACGAAACTGCGAGGTCAGCAGGTCAGGGGTGAACGCAAGGGGCGTTCTGATTGGGCAGTGAAGAAGAGACAACAGGGAGAGCGAGGAGGTTTTTGGTGGTGATGGCTGACTGGAATTGTCGAATGCAAGAGGATATTTAGTTGTGAGGATTTAAGGCATTTGGTTATCTGGGATTTTCATGAATGTGTTACACTTTGCTGAATACATATAGTGTTGTAATTTTGTGGTGATAATTATGTGAATACATTAGACAGAGTTGGGAACATTGCTAGTGTTGGTTATGACTTGAATGTGTTCCACTCCACACCTCTCTCTCTCTCGTGTGTAGTATTTTGAGGACTAAGGCATATGTGTATTTTAATACAAAATACCCTGTGTCCGCTACATTTTACAACTGCCCTTATGTATCTTTCGTCAACATTTTACTATTATTTCCATTTACGAGTATCTTATCGTCAACATTTTACTATTATTTCCATTTATTTTATCGTCAACATTTTACTATTATTTCCATTTTTTTTATCGTCAACATTTTACTATTATTTCCATTTATCTTATCGTCAACATTTTACTATTATTTCTATTTATTTTATCGTCAAAATTTTACTATTATTTCCATTTATCTTATCGTCAACATTTTACTATTATTTCCATTTATTTTATCGTCAACATTTTACTATTATGTCCATTTATCTTATCGTCAACATTTTACTATCATTTCCATTTATTTTATCGTCAACATTTTACTATTATTTCCATTTATTTTATCGTCAACATTTTACTATTATTTCCATTTATCGCATCGTCAACATTTTACAACTATCATCGTTTATTACAGGAGCCCTTCTTCTTCTTCTGCGTTCAGTTTGTAGTCATGCTAAATCTGCAGGCCTGTCGCCAGGACGAAGTCCACAGTCTTTACCAGGTCGGCGCGGCAGCCCCATAGCTTCTGCTGGAGCTCAGCACCCCTTGGCCAGGTCGCACGTCGCGGTTCATCATGGGTTGGACAGTTCTGGAGAATGTGTTCTGGGGTCTGGATTCCAGTTCCGCATGGGCATTCATTTGTGTGGGATATCCTGAGGCGATAGAGATGGCCAAGTAATCTGCAGTGGCCAGTTCTCAGGGGGAACATTGTGGTCTGTTCGTATCTGTTTAGATGGTTTATTGGGTCATCTCTGCTGTATATATCCCCTTCCTCCTTCCACTGGGTTTTGTACTTGTTGTGGATGATGGTTTTTGCTTCCCGATACGGCAATGGGTGGATGTATTGTTCCATTTTACTGCCACTTCTTGATAGAGCATCTGCTTTCTCATTACCAACAATTCCACAATAGGAGGGTAACCACTGAAGGGCAATGGTTGATGACCTTTGGATGATGTTAAGCTCAGATCTGATCTCATTCATCATGTTATCATTTCTGGTGTTTTTTATTGATTCCAGTAATGATCTGCAGTCAGTGAAGATTACTATCTTAGCCGGTGGTTGTTGTTCGGGTCTGGTGACGATTTTCAGGGCTTGCAGTAGTGCCATAGCTTCTGCCCTGAAATTGGAGGAGATCTTTCCAGTTGGGAAGGCTTTTCGGATGATCTTTCCATTTAGGAATCTTATAAAAATGCCTCCTCCACCGTTCTTTACTGCCCCCTCAGCGGATCCATCTGTGTATGCGTGTGTCCACTCCTTCGGGTTGTACTTTTCTTCAATCATTTCTTGAGCCAAAGTTTTTAGTTGTTGAGGGGTCTGGTGGCCTTTCTTTTTTATTTCAGGGACTTCTGTGAAGATAGATATATTTCCATGGCAGTCGTCTGGCTCCTCATAATCCATTAACATTTCAATCTCAGATGTTTTGAGATGTTTATGAAGCTGGTTTTTTTCAGCCTGTTCTTTGTCAAACTATGGAGTTTGGCATGCATTGGATGACTTGGCATTCGTAGAAGCTTCTCACTGTGAGTGAATACCTTTTCCTCACGTCTGTTATCCAGAGAGCGGATGTTGGTGTATCTCTCCATTGTCTGGATTGGAGAAGTCTTCACCCCTCCAGTGATTACTCTAAGGCCTGAATTTTGTACTTTCCCTAGACGTTCTGTGTTTGTTTTAGATGCCGTGGCCCAGGCTGACCTGCCATATTCAAGTGCAGGCCTGACTGTGCCTGTATAGACTTTTTTAAGTATGTTGGTATTTGCCCCCCAACTTGTGCCAGCCAGTTTCTTCATAATAGAGAGCTTTCTTATTGCTCTCTGTTCTACTGCTTTTATGTGTGGCTTCCAGGTGAGTCTCTTATCCAACTTGACTCCCAGGTATGTTGGATTTTCCTCGATTGGAAGCTCACTTCCATTTAGTTGCAGTTTGATCGTTTCTTGGCGATTTGACAGAGAGAAGCAGGTGCCCAAGAGGGTAGCAAAGAATATTAGCACTATAAGTTACCAAGCATCGCCGTAAAGGGCGTCAATGGAGGATTGGGCATGGTATCGGCTACACCATCCTGTATCTACAAAAAAAAACTTCAACAAAAAAGTATGAACAAGTCAACTAAAGAAAATAATTCAGTTCACCTATCGAAAACAAAAGAGGGCCCTCTGGTAAGAAGGTTCATGGCGCGATCCAGAGAAAGGAACTTGGGTTGCTGCCTCACCTTTTTTCTTGTAGGACATTGAGGATACATGTTGATAGCATTATAAGGCAGCCCTTGTTCTGGAAATCCCCGGGGTAAGAAGGGAGGAGACTAAATAACACATGGAGAAGAGAACTTGGAGACAGGCATGAAAGGTATCTTCTTCTTCTTTTTCTGCGTTCGTCCTGAAAAGGACGTTGGTTACGTTGTGTCGCTGTTTACAGCGAAGCTGCGATATTTGCACCTTTCGGCACGAGACATCCGTTTTCAGCATGGCATTTTTGGGACCGGGTTTGCCTTCCCTCTTCGATCCCTACTCTCTCTCGGCCAGGCTGCACTGATGCAGCCTGTTTCCAGGACCACCACTTGGAGGTGGGGTAGGGTCTTGGTCAGTTTTGGTTCGCTGACCCTGACGCAAGCAGTCAAGCTATGAGTCGCTGACTCCATTCATCTCGTTTGCCGTGTCTTCGGTCCCATGACAGGTATGAGGATTACACTGAAAGACGCTTAAGCTGATGGCGCGGGACAGGAAGACGTGGCATAAGTTGGCTGAAGGCCTATGCTCCTTGGGGAGCAAAAGAGCGATGGTGATAATCGTTTTTCATCGTATATATTTTACTGTTTTTCTTACTTATTATTGTCTACATTGCGATTTTGTCCTCGTTTACCGTAAAGTATACATTTTATAGCTGCCATCACTGGTGTCAATACCTTGTCGAGGTATGGCGGCTTGCGTACCCTGATTACCCCCAGAGCTATGCCAGCGGGAGTTTTACTCCTGGAAGGTTCTACCAAGCTGGACAGGTTTGCGCGGGCAGGGGGTCAGACTAAAGCAGACACCCTGGTCCTCCAGGTTGGGGGTTTTAGCATAGGGCTGACACCCCTGTCTATGTAAAAAGAAACGAAGCTACGGAAACGACAACAAATGAACAAACTTTGCTGCGGGATGGATATCCGGAGTCTGAGGCTCGTATGAACCAGAGTTGGGGCACTGTACGAAGGATGGCTACCGACCGAGCAAAGTGGAATCAATTTGTTGTTGCCCTACAAGACGCCACCAGGCGTGATGGCCACTGACTGCTTTGACGGTCGGCGGCTAAGGATCAAAGAAGAATACATTTTATACATTTCGCTGAGGAATCCTCAGAGTAAGAACCGCACAGGTAGATGGAAGGAGAATCCTCAGAGTAAGAACCGCACAGGTAGATGGAAGGAGAATCATCAGAGTAAGAACCGCACAGGTAGATGGAAGGAGAATCCTCAGAGTAAGAACCGCACAGGTAGATGGAAGGAGAATCATCAGAGTAAGAACCGCACAGGTAGATGGAAGGAGAATCCTCAGAGTAAGAACCGCACAGGTAGATGGAAGGAGAATCATCAGAGTAAGAACCGCACAGGTAGATGGAAGGAGAATCCTCAGAGTAAGAACCGCACAGGTAGATGGAAGGAGAATCCTCAGAGTAAGAACCGCACAGGTAGATGGAAGGAGAATCCTCAGAGTAAGAACCGCACAGGTAGATGGAAGGAGAATCCTCAGAGTAAGAACCGCACAGGTAGATGGAAGGAGAATCCTCAGAGTAAGAACCGGACAGGTAGATGGAAGGAGAATCATCAGAGTAAGAACCGCACAGGTAGATGGAAGGACTCACGGAGAAGAGAACTGGAGACAGAAGTGAAGATGCTGAAGAAAACCTGGGGAAAACTTGAGCTGACGACACGTGACAGGAGGACTTAGCATACGTTTATTAAAGGCCTATGCTCCTCGGGGAGCTAATGGTGTATTGATTAATACATTTAATATCATTCTCATTTATTCAACATTTACATTTTATAACTATCATTTAATTATCCCGAGTGTCCGACTGACAGCGTGGTTAGAGCGCTGGTCTCTCGCGATAAGTGACCGGGTTCGATGCACGATATCACCATGCTGCAGTCTACCCAGCTGTTAATGAGTACCTGGCTTCGCTCTTGAGTTAGTGAAGGAAAAGGCAGCAGGAAGGGAACTGGTCACCCCACCTCTCCATATTGGACCTAGTATAGTGAAATCTGTACTTTACTCCCCCATGACCAGTGGCGTACTAAGGGGGGGGGGGGGGAAGGTGCGAGGGGTCGGTCCGCCCCGGGTGACAGCCAGGACGGGGGTGCCATCGGACACTATTATGATAATACTTACTGTTAAAAATATACTTGCAAGTGTTTTTTCTTTGTGGCAGGAGGGTGCTAAAGGTGGGATCGGCACCGGGTGCCAAATAATTTAGGGACACCTCTGCCTATGTCAGTACCTGCTGTGGGATTACTTTTACCTGTTTAATTATCCCAATGTCACCATATTACGCTTATTCTCAGTTACCTCATCTTTTACAGTTGTCCATGTTTACCTCATTGTCTGCATTCAACGACAGTACTCATTTACCTCATCGCCATTAGGTACGGGACTACTCACCACACCAACATATTTTCCCGTCTCTGTTGACGTCGGTTCTGTGAACGATGGAATGTGCCCTCAGGACGCTGTTATGGGTCCCTGCAAGGGCTTCCATCACGTGTTGTTTGAAGGCTTCCAGCTCCGCCTTCCCACTGATACATCCATCTTTATTCAGGTCAAGGTTAGCCGTGTCCAGGACAAAACGACTGCTGTTACTGGCTGCAGCAGGGACTGAGTCAGTGGTAGGACCGATACTCGCTCCTGTAAAGAAGAAATTAATATGCATGTCTAATGTTTACGTTGTGATTTAAAAAAAAAATATATATATATTTCTGAGAAACTATAGCGTTTTGCAACTTCATGCGTCTGTTTGTCCCTCAGTTCGTTCGTATATAATTATGTTTATAATTATAAAAATGTCGACTTTTTTTAAAAATAAAAACCACTTTTATTTAAGTTTACATGAAATATGTACATTTGTCGCGCTTTAAATCTTTGACGTTCAAATGCTTCACGTTTCATTTATTGTTTAGAGCTGAAACTTTGAATGTAACTCCCATTTTGGGTACATGTAAAATCTCGCAGCTCCCTTTCTTGGCATATTTTAATCTAACAAAGTTTGACCAGCATTGACTTTTATATAATACCCAAAGCAATGCAAAATAAGGCGGAAATAACTCCATTAAAGAACGGGTTTTAAAGTAAGGAAATATTGACTTACGAATACAGTATATGTGTCATATTAGAAGGATATGGCATAGAACAGTGAACAGTAATGTGCCGATTAAATCAATGTATTTCTTCAAAAGCTAAGCTAACAAATCTTTTGTTTCAAACACAACTATAGTAATGACCAATTTCGTATGAGCTTTACATTAGGTGTTTAAATTTATCAACGTATAATTTATTCATAGACGCACACAAAATTAAAATTTAGTTATAACTTAATATGATAAAACAATTAAAGGAAACGCCATGCTTCAGGGGCTACTACCATTCCTCTTTCGATCCCCAGTTGAGGTGGAATATTTTAGACCGTAAACGGCTCCGGGGTCGACCCAGCCTCATGAATTTCGTACGAGAGCAACTCTGGGAAGTTTAAGGCGGCCTGCGTGATGCTGATCACATCACCCCTAGTGTGTCGATGGTCAAGAAAATATGGGCCTAACACCACATTCCCAATATGCCTCAATAAGCCCTTAACGGGATCCTTTACCTTTTTACTCTTCCTTTTATCAAATGCCGCATCAGGTTCGAAGAGGTAAATGGTTTTATCAGAAGCAGATACGGGAACGAATGGGATGCAGAGCATCCAGGTCACACACACACACGCATAAAATGACGCATATTACCAGCTCAGCAGAAGAGAACAAGTAAAAATCTTCAGACTCTACACGGACCATAACAGACTGGGATACCATCTATTCACTAAGCTAAAGATAAGAACTACCAATGAGTATAACTGTCGCACCGATGAAATGACTGCGGATCCTCTACTTCACAGATGCCCAACATGTGAGGAACAGAGAAAGCACTAATGGCCATCACCAGTACCATTTGAGGAAAAAACTCTATGGAGATACAAACTATCACAAGCTTACCATTGCTTTCTTTCTATAAAAATACTGAAGTCGACGTCTGAACGAAGAAGAAATGCACTAAAAAGCAGAAAATAAAGTCTCCATATATTCTATTACTATGAGAATAAATGCAAGAAATGATAACAAGGTTGAACTTGAAGAAACACCACTAAAAGATGTAGAATAGTACACATATCTTGGTAGTAATATAGACAAAGTTGAAGGGACAGACAGTGATATAAAAAAAAGAATATTAAAAAGCAAGAGGAGCTTTCATTGCATTGGGAAACAGATGGAGAACAAGAGAAATCAAGTCCAACACGAAAATAAGAATCTTCAACTCAAATGTGAAGTCAGTCCTATTGTATGGCTCTGAGACATGGAGAGCAACAAAAGCAAGAACCAAAAAGCTATAGGCTTTTATAAACGGGTGCTTGTGTAGAATAGAAGGACTGAACTGGTATGACAAAGTGACAAATGTGGAACGAACGAACGAACTTTATTTTCGAAGGGTTAAGAATTGGGCGCGCAGGCTCGTCTAACATTCTGCCCTTTCACGCTCATTGATCTTGCATACTATATCTTTTTATTCCCACATGTTACTTTAAGCATTAATTTAAAGGCATGCAACATTATAAAGTTAACATAACAGGCATTCATTTACAGTATTCAATCATAATAAAAAATGAGTAGGTTTTTTTTTAAACAAACAAGATAGTGACTGAAGAAAAAATAAATAAATAAATAAAAAATAACAAAATAATCCAAACAAAATAATAAATAAATAAATTCTGTATACTGACACTCACTCAAGCGGTCAAAACGTCTACAAGTAATCTGTATTTTTGAATGTGTCATCAATCATCAATACAAAACTTACATAAACACATTTTCGCTTACATCCATACATTCTTGGTGGAAAATGAAATAATAACAACACTTTCTTACGCACTTCTGTAGCAGGAAAACTCTTTCAGCAGTTTAAAACAGAAAAATAGAAATAAAAATGTATATCTGCTTATTCTCATATACATCATCCCATTTAAGCAAACGAAAACATTCACATATCTAAAGTACAGTGGTATGTGGGTACATTCTCACGATTCACTTCTCTAAAGTACAGTGGTATGCGGGTACATTCTCATATACATTACATTATAAAATAATATTACATGGATATAAAACAAATTATTCACATTAAAAACGAGCGGAAGAGGAAAAGAAATGTTGACCTATGGATGAGATGTTGACAGGCAAATGATGTTTCTATGGGGGTAGATAATCAGTGTTCATGAAGTGTTTGAAAAGTGCTTTGTTAAATGAATATTGTGTAGGTAGGCTTTTTAGGGGGTGTGGAAGGTTGTTCCAAATGTAGGCTCCAGAGTAGGCTAGACTCTTTTTGAACAGGTCGATCCTAGGTTTGGGCAGACGTAACTGATGTAATTGTTGTCCCTCTCTTCTACTGGTTTGAAACAATGATCGTAGGTATGGCGGGGCATTGTTAGATATAATTGCGTGAGTCAGCTTGACTTTGTTGTAGAGAAGACGTTGTTTTAGGGACAGTATTTTGGGTTCTTTTCGTGTCCTTGTGTGTGGTATCGTGCGATTATCGGCGATCAGACGTTCTGCTCTCTTATGCAGGGAGTGCAGTCTCTTTGAGGTGGAAGCAGGGCAACCATCCCATAGTGTAGAGCAGTAATCTAGATGTGTCTGTATATGTGAGGTGTAGAACAATAGTCTAGTGTCTGCGTCTAAGAAGTGTTTTATTTTGGCTAGCTGGTACGTCATTTGAGCTAAGTGTTTGGTTAAATTCCGTACATGGGAGTTCCACGTTAAGTGCTGGTCAATCGTGATCCCTAGAACTTTGTGTTCTGTTACATGTTCAATTTGTATTGATTCCGCATGTAGCTGTAGCGATCTTTTGGTGCAGTTTAGGAGTTTCTGTCTGGTGGTAATCAACATAGATTTTGTTTTTGCTGTGTTTACTGCCATACGATTCATATTACTCCATTTTGTTAGATTGTCTACATCGCATTGAAGAGTCATTTCAAGTGCCACGCAGTCATTGCCACCAGTGTAGATAGTACAATCATCTGCAAAGAGGTCACATGTTGAATATTTTAGATGTAGTGGTAGGTCGTTGATGAACATTGCGAAGAGTAGGGGCCCAAGAATTGAACCCTGCGGTACTCCTGTATCTATCTTCGAGAAATCTGATGTCGAGTTGTTGTGAAGCATTGACTGCTGTCGATCTGTCAGGAATGATTTGATGATGTTTAGTGGATTAGGGCCTATTCTGAGGGTTTCCAACTTTTGAACCAAGATAGTGTGGTCAATCATATCAAATGCTTTTTTGAAGTCAACAAAAACAGCACACCTGATTTTCCATCATTTACGTTCGACAGCCAGTTGTCTGCCATTTTGGTAAGAGCTGTGTGACAGGAATGTTTGGGTCTGAAACCTGACTGGCTCTCAATGAGCAGTGTGTTTGTTGTTAAGTGTTGAAATGTGGTGTTGTAAATGTGTTTCTCTAGTGGATTTGAAAGAGATGATAAAAGGGATATTGGTCTGTACCTGTTGGGATCGCTATGTGAGCCAGATTTATAGAGAGGATACACTTTGGCAGATTTAAATGCTGTGGGGAAGTAGTTGTGTGCAATACATTAGTTGTATACATAGGTTAAGGAGTCGCAAATGATGGGTGCAGCGTAACGTAGAATCTTATTGCTGATACCATCAAGCCCAGATGAACTGTTGTTTTTTAATGCCAAGATATATTTGAGAACTTCGTGTACTGTTAGAAAAGGAATATCTATTAGATCTGTTATGGTGTGTTCAGAGTTGCATAAGGCTGTCAATTTACTAATATTGCAGTCCATTGGCTTTAGTGTCGACTTGAGATGGTTAATTTCTGTTTTGAAGTGGTTACTAAAATGAGTTGCTTTTTGGTAAAGAGTTTAGTGACTTTGATTTGTGTGTTAGTGTTCTAATGGCTGCCCAGACTTCTTTGCTGTTTGCTTTGTCTTGTATCATCTTTCTGAAATGTAGTTTCTTTTCCTGACGAATGAGGTATTGTACTTTGTTTCTAAGCAATCGATATCTGCTGAAATCTTGCTGATGACAAGAACCTGACAAGTGCCAGTGGAACAAGAGTTGAGAAGAAGACACTGGCGATGGATAGGACACACACTGAGGAAACCTGCTGAAAGCATTACAAGGCAGTCCTTGTTCTGGAATCCACAAGGAAAGAGAGGCAGAGGTAGGTAAAAAAACACACGGAGAAAAGAACTGGAAACAGAGGTTAAAACGATGAGGAAAACATGGAAAGAACTTGAGCGGATGGCACGGGACAGGAAGACTTGGCATGTGTTTGTTGAAGGCCTATGCTCCTTGGGGAGCTAAAGGGTATTGATTGATTGAGTGATATTCTATAACATATAATAAAAGTGGATGCCCAGTTGGCATTAATCAGTAATCCGTCAGATCTTTCACACACAAAAATATAACTATCAACTTTTCTTCGATGCACAAAAAACGCGTGCCCCGTGTAGTTCTGGAGAGTCTATGAAGAGGCAAAGAAAGAACACAGCTACTTCACTCTCAGACAAAGCGACGAAGTACGAAGTTGTGTATGAGGCTAGCAACCTCAGCCTGTTAAAAAAATGATACATAAACCATCGCTGGATAAGAACGTGACTGCTTGGTGCAGGCTTTCTGCCAGGGAATCAGCTGTCGTGGTGGCTTTATGCTCCGTAAAGAACGCAAAGGAAAATTATGATGATGATGATGAGGAAATAGAATTATAGAAAAATTATTTCTTATATTTTTTTTAAAGTGCGATTGGTAACAATTAAAGTGGATCCATTAAAAGTGATTTTTCCCTTATTTGTTCTGTCTATTTTTATTTCGATCACCTGTCTCTCTGTGTCTGCACTGCAGCAGTATCCGATTGCTTCTGTGAGTTGTTACATATTTTTCCATCTAACTTTACACTTATTCTCTACCCTTTCGTCCCTTATTTAATCGATAAACAATCCACGATTACCGAATCCTTTGACTTCACAAAGTAATTACAGGTATAAGATTGTTTCCTGCCTGTCCCCGCAGGGTTCCCGCAGCTCGTTGAAGATTTGTTACGTAATTCTCCGGGTTATAATCCTAGGACAATGTTTCCCAAAGAGTGTCACGTGAAGTATTTCATGTTTGTTGCTATGCTCGTCATTAATGATCTACAGCATACAGTTTATAACTTATTGATTTTCTTTTTTTACTGCCAGGATGACAGGAAGGGAGACACCATTAACAGGGAGATAACAATATTCACGGCATATCACAGAATGTACATGTCAGATTTTTATGGTTCAGATGTTAACTTTTATTGAAAGACGGCATGCCCGCATGAATAAGTAGAGAGTTGTTTAGTAAGTTAGCAAGTACCACATAGAAGTGAGAATAGAGAAGACGAATAATGTTATAAACAGCATAAATCAAGGCAATGCTGCAGCTTGTATGACCCGAGAAGACATTTAGATCACGAAGGGTGAAAGGTCAAAATTTAGTCTGTCCCACTAGTTAATCAATGAGATTCTCAGCTAGAGATCCAGTAATTTATCAATTAGTTTCTCAGCAAATATTTGAATAATGGGATGATCATAAGCAGCTCGAAAAGAAAAACTATGGTGATATCACGAGAGGAAAGATTAAGCTGGGAGAACAGGTCCTGGAGCAGGTCGACCACTTTAAATACCTTGGAGCTGTCATAGACCGGAAGGGAGGCATCAGAGAAGAGTTGGCTACCCGAAGAGCAGCAGCTGGGAGACTTTTTCAAGCCATAAATCGAGGATTCCTCAGCAAAAGAGAAGTTGGTAAGAAGACGAAAATGGCTGTATACCGCTCCACCTATGTCCCAGTCTTGACGCATGGATGCGAGTCATGGGCAATGACTACAACCCACAAAAGCCAGATCCAAACCTCAGAAATGAGGTATCTGAGGAAGGTGGTTGAAGTAACAAGAAGAGACATGGTCCGCAACCAGACGATATGTCAAGGCCTAACAGCCCAACCCCTGCAGACCCAAGTAGAACAGTCCCAACTGAGATGATTTGGCCATGTCTGCAGAATTGGAGAAGATCGGCTACCACGACAAGCATGGGAAACTAAGAATTAATATGAAACAAATATAAAGGTATGTTATCAGGCACTCGCAGGAAATAAAGAAGTAGAAGCCAGGGATCCAGACCTCCAGGACGACCCAAAGTCCGCTGGGAGGACAACATTAGACAATCTTTAAAGGACCGAGGACTAGAATGGAACCAAGCCAGGAGGAAGACAGCCGATAGAATAGTATGGCGCTCTCTATTACAAACCTCTACATCTCACGGTAGAAGAGGAACGAATAAGTAAGTAATATCTGAATAATGTATCAATCAGTTTCTCAGCAAATGTTCCACTAGTTTATCAACCATTTTCTCTGCAAGTGTTCAGCAGTTTATCCGTCAGTGTCTCAGCAAACTTTTCAGTAATTTATCAATCAGTTTCTCAATAAGTATTTCAGTAATTTATTAATTTATTTATCAGAAGTGATCAAATAGTTTATCATTCAGCAGATGCATACCACAGTGGTCACTCGCTTCAAATCGTTTTTGTCTGTCTGCTTTATCATTCTTTTTTCCAATTATCTCACCTCTTCTTCAATTCTGCCATAAAGTATTTCTTCTGTGTTCTCATTTGTTCTTCATTCTTTCTCTGTGACTTCCATGTCAGAGTCTGGTTAGTTATGTCAGTCGTTAGTATATTCAGTGTACGCCATCTCCACAATTTCTACTTTGTGGCTGCTATAAACTTTAGTTTGACCTTCGAATTAAGAAAGTTAAAACTTCAGCTTTTACTTCGAATTTTCTGGCCGAACACACATCACCAACTTAGAACTGCTAACTCGAAATCACCAAGAAGACACAACATCATAGCCTGTAGACGCAGAAATTGGGTTGGTTATATCTTCAAAAAAGACCCAGATACCATCAAAAGAATTGTCATGCTATGGACTCCAGGAGGAAAGCAAGGCCTACCAAAAGCTACCTGGCGCAGAACTATGGAGACATTTTTGAAAGATGAAGCAGAGCTGGGACAGCACAAGAAGGACAGTTTGTTGCTGCCCTACTAGATGCCACCAGGAGTGATGGACACTCTGATTGTTTTGTCACGCAGTGGCCATGGACCAAAGAAGAAGATGATAAACATTGGTTCTATCTCAAAAGTCGTCATCATACGTAATATCAGTTTATGCATGTCTATGCTTCATTAAGTTCATTTATACCAATGTTTCTTAACAAGAGGTGCATGCATCCCCTGGGAGTGCGAGAACCAACTTCTAGGGGTGCGAGACATGCCAGATGATTTATAAGATGAATCATCATAAACAATATTTAAAATACAAAACTGAAATGTATTTGTACGAAATAGAACATTAACAGCGTGAATAAGGTACCGAACCTTTGGTCACATTATATAAATAACATTTTCTCAAAACATACTTTTATCTCTTTTTCGCATTTCTGACTTATGTTGCTAGCTAGAAGAAAGTGGGGTGTGAAGCTTCGTAAGATGCTGTAAAGGGGTGTGAAGCTTCGTAAGATGCTGTAAAGGGGTGTGAAGCTTCGTAAGATGCTGTAAAGGGGTGTGAAGCTTCGTAAGATGCTGTAAAGGGGTGTGAAGCTTCGTAAGATGCTGTAAAGGGGTGTGAAGCTTCGTAAGATGCTGTAAAGGGGTGTGAAGCTTCGTAAGATGCTGTAAAGGGGTGTGAAGCTTCGTAAGATGCTGTAAAGGGGTGTGAAGCTTCGTAAGATGCTGTAAAGGGGTGTGAAGCTTCGTAAGATGCTGTAAAGGGGTGTGAAGCTTCGTAAGATGCTGTAAAGGGTGTGTGAAGCTTCGTAAGATGCTGTAAAGGGGTGTGAAGCTTCGTAAGATGCTGTAAAGGGGTGTGAAGCTTCGTAAGATGCTGTAAAGGGGTGTGAAGCTTCGTAAGATGCTGTAAAGGGGTGTGAAGCTTCGTAAGATGCTGTAAAGGGGTGTGAAGCTTCGTAAGATGCTGTAAAGGGGTGTGAAGCTTCGTAAGATGCTGTAAAGGGGTGTGAAGCTTCGGAAGATGCTGTAAAGGGGTGTGAAGCTTCGTAAGATGCTGTAAAGGGGTGTGAAGCTTCGTAAGATGCTGTAAAGGGGTGTGAAGCTTCGTAATATGTAAAGGGGTGCGAGACTGATGCTGTAAAGGGGTATGGGATCTTTAAAAGGTCAAGAAGCATTGATTTATACTATGAAACAAATAAATTTTTCCAACTACTCCATAGTGATCTCGTAAAACAGAGTGAAAGAAAAACTGTGAATAGTCTTCATCAACTCCCCAGAATCACATACAATACTATCGTAATTTACGCGAATTTGAAACAACACGAGCAGGAAAAAATTGTGAATATCGCTAATACTTTAAAATTCATAATTTCATAGGAGCCGCGCTAGCGTAGTGGTTACCACACCGCTCTGGCGACCGGGTGATTCAGGATCAAACCCGGGCGACGGCATTTGAGGATTTTTCGTCGACCGGGATTTGGACTGGATTAACTTGAGACCTGGCGAGAACATTTGAAGGAGTGTCGTCGACCAGGGATTGGCGGCTCCTGAGCCGACCCAGCTCTAATGGGTACCTCCGAAATCGGCGAGTATCTGCCTGAGTGGCGAGGGACACCTGTCTCTGTACAAGAAAAGGGATACTCACGTAAAATCAATGTCAGGTTAGACATTAATAATAACCTGAGATTTCGCCTCGAGTATAAGCGGGCGTACGAAAAAAAAAAAAAAAAAAAAAAAAAATAATAATTTCATGTTTTTATTATTTATTTCGTATACTTGTTGAGAATTGTTGCATGGTTTACGAGCATTTTGGTTTTATCTTGATTTGGATGGTCGCACCATGCAACACCTCAAGTAACTAGACTTCAAAGGGTACGCGTAAAACGTTGGATGAAGCGTTAAGCCTAGTAACGACAGAGTATTGATGTAGCCTTATCTGAATATCTTGTGAAGACTCCCTTTGTGATAGAAGTGTTATTACTCTTCTATTTACATCTCTGCCAAGAGTAATCTGGTGCGAAGTTAGACACCTTTGAAGCCCATTTTAGATAGGCTTGAGTTCTGGCCACTATTGGACCACTACTGCAAAGCAGGGGAGGCAATACCGTCGCAATTATTCTTCTATCTACAATTCTGCCAAGAGTAATCTTGTGCGAAGGTAGACACCTTTGAAGGCCCACAGTAGATACTCTAAATTTTGGCCACTGTTGGACCACTACGGCTGAAAACAGGGGAGGCAACCATGACAACATCTCACGGTAGAAGAGGAACGACTAAGTAAGTAAATAAAGAATGGAGTACGTTACATTTGCAGTAACTAGGCAGATTTAGTCGCTCAAGTCGAAACTCCCTCAAATAACGATTCAGAGACGGAGTAGTAGAGAGTTGACTTTGAATTTTTTGTTCTTTTTTTTTTTTTTAAATACGTACCAAGATGAGACTTAAAAAAAAAAACCCGTACAGTTACAGAACGTGTTTTAACAAAGCAGCTGTTAATTAATTTTTCAAATTTCAGCCAATTTGCTTTTTTTTTCACATCTCTACACGTAATTTTTGGTCGCGTTACTCCTGAGCTTCTTGAGCAATGCATCCATATAAATGACCATAGAAGAATTAGCGCTGTCATCAAGGCATGCATCAGAAAGAGAACAATATAATTATTTCCCGCCGTATTTTGGTGGGTTCACTGCTAGTATTCTAGGGTTTCGTCCAGTGGCGGTTCCAGGGGGTTGTCATTGGGGGTGCTGCACTGTTCATTCATTTAAAATACTATACGGTACATAACACTCACAAATTGTGACCACCATGTAAAATATCAATCCAGACACAAATGTTTAGTGTCTTATCTCATCTAAAATCTGTCAAGAACATCTGAAAAGTTATTTTAAAAGTTTACTGCAACTAGGAGTAATCCTTGTCAGTCGAAGCAGTTTCCCGAGTTCCAAACCAGGTTACACAGACATTTATGCTGCTATTTCTCGTGTTTAAAATTTTCATTGTAACTTCCCTTTAATTACAGTTCATGCACTTGGAGCATTCTTTCGTTGCAGCACTTGTTAACTCTGTGACTCCGCAATTATTTTTCACCCTGTGCCGTAATTTTCATTCGTGATAGTCTAAAAACCACGCTCAGAGCGTTGTTCCGGAGTCAAAGAGTTAAATAAATTCAACCCAAACGCAGCTGTGTATAACAAGCATTCGCTTATAAGAAGTCAAGGTCACTTGAACTGAAATCGTTCGCAGCACTCCACGATACGGTCTTAGATAATTTTTTTTTTTTTTGGTCTTGTATTCAGGTTATTTAACCCTTCCGGTGTAACCTCAATTTTTTGGTCTGTCCGGATTATGTTAATAGAAACAGTATGCAGTCCTTTTTTTTTTATAGGGAGTGCTGCAGCTCAACAGCACATTAAAGAAAGCCGCCACTGGTTTCGTCACAGTTATTAAAGAATGCCTATAACTTTGCATGATTTTCCCCAGCATTCCTTAAACTTTAACGTCGTTTCCATATACAGATTCTTCTTCTTCGTTCGCCCTGAAAAGGACGGTGGTTGCGTTGTGTCTGTTTACGCCTAAGCTGTGATATTTGCACCTTTCGGTCGACACATCCGACTTCAGCACGGCATTTTTTAGGGACCGGGTTTGCCTTCCCATTGCGATCCACACTCGCTCAGCCAGACTGCACTGCTGCAGACTGTTTCCAGGACCACCACGTGGAGGTGGAGTGTAGTCTTGACCAGCTCTGATTCGCTGGTCCTGACGCAGGCAGTCAAGCTATGAGTCGCTGACTGCATTCACTATTGCTGCATCTTGGGGTCCCCCATATACAGATGAATACGTATTACGTTTCTGAGTCTTATCCAAATTTTCCGGATATCCTGAAACTTTGTGGAGTCATCCTCAAATTCACGCGAAAAAATATGTTAGGTATGAAAAGTAATAATACAATTACTAAAGATGGTTCGTCTATGGTGAACCAAAAGTGGTGCACGATTGTTGAAAGCTTGGGAACCACTGTTCTAAAATAAAAACCGTTATAATAAGGAGAAACGCGCACGTAATAACTTCATTACATACAAGGGTTTACAAGAAATGTAATTATTTGGCAGGTTACATAGTGTAGAGTTTAATACGATAAAAAAAGTAAAAGAAAGTTAAAATGAAATATACCAACCTGCATTTTGGGAACGAATAAATTTGTTTTCTGTTTATTAAGTCTTATAGGAAATCAATTTTCGTTTAGCGCTTTTTCGGTGAGTGCTCGATATTTAAGGAACGAATTAACAACGCAAAGAGGGGGGGGGGGGGGGGGGGGGGGGGGGGGGGGGGGGGGGGGGGAAATCGTTGAATAAGCAACAGTCTTATGCAATGAGACGAATACAAATGCAATCGTCAGGGCAACATAACTTCATTAGGATAAAACACAGTATGAAATGTCCCGTGTTTTTCCTGTGGGCCCCTAAAAAAAAAAAAAAAAAGCAAACAAACAAACAAAAACAGGACTTATCTCCCTCAGGCTGTCGTAACAGACGGACTCAGGACAACTTTTTGCAAGGTGGCTGTGAACTTTATCATGTTAAAAAAAAACAAAAAAACATTGCCTCAGTGAAGCACGGGGGGGGGGTGGTAAAGGGGGGGAAGGGGGGCGGTTGGAGCAATCTTTCTACAAGGGGGATAACACTAATGGTGAAAATGAAATGATGGATGAAAGGAAGGAAAGAGCAAGGAGAACAGAGAAGAAAGGAGAACAACTTTTACATATCGAACTTTTAAAAAAAAAAAAAAGCTCTGCCTCGTTTTAGCGAGAGGCGTCTCGTTCAACCTGGACGCAATGTCCGTCGGTTATATTAGGGCGCATGCCCAAATATTTTTTTTTTTTTAACCAGCGGCACTTAGGCTTTCAGCCCTTCGGCCCAATGACATGTCATTGCGAGGCTGGGGAACCTGAGGACTTTCCTTCCAACCCGGTCAGGAGCTTCGCTCCTTCCCATCCACAGAGGGTTTATCACAGGAGCCGTTCAGGCTATTCAGTCAAATTTCCGGCCGTAAACATTTCTTCAAACGCCGACGCCCGGGTTTGAACCATGAACACCTGGTCGCCAGTACAACGCCGAAGATATTACACCAGCGCGGCTCCCATCATGCCCAAATATAAAAGGCCTTGTGGTCTAGTAATAGTTTATTAATTACTAGCAATAACCCGTCAATAATGACGGAAGTAAATCAAAAGCTGTAACATATTTTTAAAATATTTTTTAATTCAATCTAAAAGTTATTTGATGACAACATTTTTTGTGAAAGTGCATGGGTTTGTTTCAAAAGTTCCCTGATATAAAGTGTTTTTAACAAAAACTTTCAAGTTTTCATGATTGTTCCCCGGGTGAGGGCGACATAGAGCTGGCCGTGTCCGAAAACAGGTTCAGGAAGGAAAACTCCTACGTGATCAAAAGATTGTCCTAGAATGTGAGATTATAACGTACAATAAATAAATGTTCGAAATAAAGAAAGACTTGTAGGAATAGAGATTTGAGACATGTAGTAATAGATATTTATAACATGTAGAAATAGAGATTTGAGACATGTAGGAATAGAGATTTAGAACATGTAGAAATAGAGATAACTCCGCCTAGGCCGGTCCCAAGCCCGGCTGAAAAACGAGGAATGCGGCCTGCATGGAGGCCGTAAGGAGGCAGCCCCTCCACCATGCAAAGGCACAACAGGCCAATCACCTGTTTGCTTTAAACTTTTGATTACGAGAACTACAAGAGAGAAAACCGGACTGATTCTAAAGGCGACGAACTGGAACGGACTACCACTTATGGAACTTGGAACACAAGAAGTTTAAATGGGAAAGAAGAGGAGCTGGCGGAAGAGATGAGGAAAGCAAAACTAGAAATCCTGGCTATAACGGAAACAAAGAAAAAAAGGCAGAGAGTCTTGGATCTCGATGGCAACACGCTGCTCTACAGTGGTGTACCCATATCTGAAAGAGCTAAAGGGGGCGTGGGTTGCATTGTGGCCAAAAACCAAAAAGATAGTATCAAGGGATGGAACTTTGTCTCGGAGCGCAATATGGTTGTAAAACTAAAAGAAGGAGAAACCATAGTCAACCTGGTCATAGTGTATGAGCCAAATGAGTATGAGAGAGCAGAGGTCAAGGAGGAATTCTTTGAGCTGCTTCAAAGGACAGTGGATGACTGCCTAGATGAAATTATCATGCTCGGAGATTTCAATGCCAGAGTTGGAAATGACCATGCTAGATGGGGTGGAGTTATCGGAAGATATGGAGAAGATACTCTCAATGACAATGGAAAGCGACTCCTTAGATTCTGCAGTGAGCAAAATATGATCATTACAAACACAAAGTTTCCCCATAGGCGCATACATGCATACACTAGATGTGAACCAACAAAGAATGAGAAGTCAGTGATCGACTATGCCATTGTTAGGAAGAGCTCATTCAAATATGTCCGGGATGCTAGAGTCTGGAGGGGGCCAGAGATTGGAAGTGATCACTACCTGCTTACAATCAAAAGAACAACTGAAAGAGTTGCTCAATCTAGGACTGCCCAACATCACGCAAGAAACTAAGTAAACGAACGGGAGAAATGAGCATTAAGACCTACAAGCTGAGAGAGCCAGAAATTAAGACCAGATATCAGGGGCTTATGGCTGCAGCGGTGAGCAACACAGAAGAACAACCTGATGACTTGGAAACACTCTGGCTTAAATTCAAGGACATCATAAAGACAGCTGCTACAGAAGCATGTGGTGAAGTCCGACTTGGGAACAAGAAAAAGAGGACACCTTGGTGGACAGAGGAAGTCAAAGAGAAAATAAGAGAGAAGAAAATGGCATGGAAACAATACTTAGGAGCTAATAACACAACAAGACAAATGGAGAAATATAGAGAATATGTGACACTCAGAACAAAAGCAAAGAACAAGGTGCTAGGAGCAAAACAGAAGTCATGGGAAGAATTTGGAGAAAAGCTAGAAAAAGATGCACAAGAAAACCAGAAACTGTTCTATAAGACCCTAAAGAACACGAGGAAGGAAAAACAATGCCCTCTCAAATTTATAAAGGACAAGCAAGGCAAATTGCTTACTGCCCCGAAGGAAGTAATGGAAAGATGGAGAGAATATTTCTCAGAACTCCTGGATGGTGAGCATAGTGAAGCATCAGAAATGATAACCACTAGCACAGAAGAGACAACCAATGATGGTGAAGATGACATAAAGATGGAGAAAATCAAGATTGGCAAAGCAGCAGGGCATGATGGTATAACACCTGTTAAACTCTTTCTTTGTGTGTAGTTGTTAACTCATACTGGCTACTAGTTGTTGAATCATGCTTTATTTGCTAAATGATGTGAATGTCCACCAGTGGATAAATGTAGATGTTGGGACTGGTGTAGTAAGTGTAACGATTGTCAACTCATCAAACCCAGCACAGTTTTGGTCATACAGGTCATCTTGTCCTGGAACGTGATGAGGCTCCGACAAGAATGTGAGTGTAAACAATGAGTGTGTATCTGAATGTCAGTACGCGAATGGTAGAATGATTCGATAGAGTTGACAGGTTGGTAGTACATCACTCATACTCACACTGTTCGAATTCAAGAAGTACTGGAACTACGGTGGTCTTTTTATAACATTTAATGGGACGCACACTTGGACAGTACGTGTATGGTTACAGGAACAAATGTCGACATAGACAGCATAATGTTGATCACAGGAATATCATCTTAAGTTAGCATTCATGCTTGGCAAATATCATAATGGAGCATTCGTAAATAAGCATTCAGCGTTCCATCATGTAAATCATCTGGCTTTACTGACTGGGCACGTCAGACCATAACCAATACATAGGAAGGCTCCTAGACCTAACCTCGTCTAGCGAATATTCCTTCACGTAAAGTTCAATATATATATATTTCATAATATAGGAATCCCAGACATGGGTTCTCACATGTAGCAGTGATCTCTTGGTTCATCGAGCGATAGTACAGGCATCCCTTTTTCTCACTCGATAAATACAAAGTATATGAATTTCAACATGGCTGTTCTCTCTCTCGTGAGCTTCACTCACTATAGAATATAGACCAAAATTAGTCATTCATTAAATGTCCTCATTTCTTCATAGGTTCTCTCATAGAGGAAATTGAATAATATCATACAATCCAGTGCTGATACATAGGAATGTCTTCTTCCTTTGAATGGATATTCTTTTTAAAAGTACCACTGTGCATCTGCTTATCAACAACGATGGCGAAGCCCAAGTTCATAATAAATTGTGGTTTTACCTTTTTATGCGAAAATATAACTTTGCCATTCCTTGGCAAAAGAGAATAAACACTGGGGTAAAGTACATACAACATGTCTAAATGATTATCACTTTTCCCCATCCATATATAGATCACTATTTCGGCAAAAAGCCTGCTACAATAAAACTCGGCATCCTCACAGGATGACAGCCATGGATCACACCCTTTTCTAGCGATACTTCCGCTGCATAGCCTTGACCTTTTCTAGCGACAACCAAATTAGTTCGACTTAGAAATGCAAAGATATCCATATATAAGACAGACTCGTCCTACTCATACAAACACTACGTATAAATTCAGGCCATAGATATACTGAAGCAAGAACAATCTATTCCTACCCAGCCACAGAATAAATCGCAGTAGGCCTAGAGTCGTCTGCGGAGTCCGATCGAAGATCAGAAACTATTTTCAAGGGAAGCACAACCCAAAAATGACTTCTCCTTAAGCACTTAAAAAGGAAATACTTTGCTTACAAAATATTTGCGAACATAATAAGAATATAAATGT
Organism: Oreohelix idahoensis; assembly: GCA_024509875.1. Classification (NCBI taxonomy): domain Eukaryota; kingdom Metazoa; phylum Mollusca; class Gastropoda; order Stylommatophora; family Oreohelicidae; genus Oreohelix; species Oreohelix idahoensis. The sequence goes on from JAMPIV010020967.1 coordinate 96,594, forward strand.
ATTATATTGCAAGATAGTAAAAATTGCCCTTTACACACCTGAAATGGTTAAGTACATGGGAGCATCAGGCGACCTATTACTCTTAAGGGTCCTACAGGCAGCGTGGTGCAACAAGACCATACTAAAGGATTGGGAGATTGCCATCATAACACCAATTTTCAAAAAGGGTAACAATCGACAATATGGAAACCATAGAGGCATATCTCTTCTCAGTGTCCCTAGTAAAATCTACTCTAGAATCCTAGAGCAAAGACTCTGACACCTAGCTGAGCCACAATTGGATGAGGTCCAGTGCGGATTCCGATCAAACCGAAGTACTCAAGACCTAATCTTCACACTCAGACAGCTGAGTGAAAAGGCTCTTGAGTATAAGAGTGAGATCCATCTTTGTTTCATAGATCTGGAAAAGGCATTTGACAGGGTCCCCTGGAGCAAACTTTGGGACTGTTTGGCAAGGAAGAATATTCCAGCACCTCTGATTCATGCTATACAGAGCTTCTACAAGTCTTGCAGAAATTATGTGAGGACAGCAAACAATAAATCAGAAGAGTTCAGGACCACCACTGGTGTAAGACAAGATGATATCCTGTCACTTTATCTTTTCATATACCTCATGGACGATGTCATCAAGGCATGTAAGGAGAGAACAAGAAAGTATTCAGTGGGGTACTGGAAGATGAGACAGGTCTGTATTTCAGAGCTGGCATTTGCTGATGATGTTGCCCTGATTGCTAAATCAGTGGCACATCTCCAATCCAACCTGCAAGTCTGGAAGGAAGAGCTGGAGAAGAGAGGGATGGTCATAAGCAGCTGTAAAACAAAATCCATGGTGATATCACGAGAAGAAAGAAGACATCAGATTAAGCTGGGAGAACAGATCCTGGAGCAGGTCGACCACTTTAAATACCTTGGAGTTATTCTAGACCGAAAGGGAGGCATCAAAGAAGAGTTGGCCACTCGAAAGACAGCAGCTGGGAGACTTTTTCAGGCCATAAATCGAGGATTCATCAACAAGAGAGAGGTTGGTAAGAAAACGAAGATGACTGTATACCGCTCCACTTATGTCCCAGTCTTGACATATGGATGCGAGTCATGGGCAATGACTACAACCCACAAAAGCCAGATCCAAACCTCAGAAATGAGGTATCTGAGGAAGGTGGTTGAAGTAACAAGAAAAGACATGGTCAGCAACCAGACGATACGTCAAGACCTAAAATCCCACCTCCTGCAGACCCAAGTAGAACAGTCCCAACTAAGATGGTTTGGTCGTGTCTGCAGAATTGGAGAAGATCGGCTACCACGACAAGCATGGGAAACAAAGAGCCAGGGATCCAGACCCCCAGGACGACCCAGAGTCCGCTGGGAGGACAACCTTAGTGTGACGGGTCGGTGGTGGTGGTGTGGTTGGTGTTGCGATTCCTTGGTTAAGGTATTATTATTGAATAATAAAGTCACTCTGTAGACATAGCAATGTTGGTTAGACTGGTTAGCTCTGGGCATCAGAACATCCCTTCGACGTTCTGATTTGCATAGTCTATAGTATTTGATTTCCCTTGTGGGAGAGTTATCGTGCTGACAAAGGTAAACACCAACAGTTGTAGAACCGAACCCGAAACGTAAATAAAGGATCAAGCCTTCTGCTTAGAGTCCACATGTATTAAGATTCATACAAAACGATAATCGACATTCACAAAGGTTTCATGTACAATTCAGCGTAACACTTGAATTCCAAATAATATCAGTATGTATCCGTCCGTGTCAAAACAATGTGTCAGAAGAACATCGTGGCTATATACGTGCGCTGTTATAGTCAACAGCCAGAAATGAGCACATGAGTTCTTGACATCTACAAATTGAATCATAATACGATTCTTCTTCCATTATTAGTTTAATTTAATTAATCTCATGCTTAGATTAATTTCTGAACTGACCCTCAAGTCTACATCGATTCATCTATAAAATATAGGCTATATACTCAGCCTTATTTCCTTGGAAGAAATACAAGACACGACCTTCTTGCTTGACGGATAGCGTAACAAAGGCCCTGTAACCAAGTCACCCGGCGTGACCTTCCCAACGCGAATGCGTCATAATCTCCGCATATATTTCGCGTTCACTATACCGTAAAATATCGACATATTCTATAAATATTAATGACCCCTAAACGTTGCGCATGGGTAAACCCCAGCAGACGCCATCATTTAAAAAATAACACCGTAACACTTAGATAATCTTTGAAGGACCGAGGACTAGAATGGAACCAGGACAGGAGGAAGACAGCCGATAGGATAGTCTGGCGCTCTCTCTCCCAAACCTCTACCCCTCACGGTAGAAGGGGAACGACTAAGTAAGTAAGTAAGAAATAGAGACTTAAGAATGTAGTAATAGAGATTTAGAACATGTAGAAATAGAGATTTAAGACATGCAGGAATAGAGATTTGAGACATGTCAGAATAGTGCTTTAAGACATGTAGGAATATGGATTTGAGACATGTACGAATAGTGATTTAAGACATGTAGGAATAGAGATTTAAGACATGTAGGAACAGAGATGTAAGACATGTAGGAATAGAGATTTAGAACATGTAAAAATATAGATTTAAGACATGTGGGAATAGAGATGTAAGACATGTAGTAATAGAGATTTAGTACATGTAGGCAAAGAGATTTAGAACATGTAGGACTAGAGATATAGGACATATAGGAACAGAGATTCAAGACATGTAGAAATAGAGATTTAGGACATGTAGGAATATAGATTTAAGACATGTAGGAATAGAGATTTAGAACATGTAGGAATAGAGATTTAGTACATGTGTCGTGGGTTAATCTGACATTTTGATTTTTTGCAGTTTCTTTTTCAATTACTGGACTACCAGATTCGCGCTTTCCGTTCCCACAGATTATTTCTCATGAGCTGCAGATAGTTAATTGACCTGGGTCAGCGTTCACCTTATACCTGCCAGAATTTTAAGTCAGGCCATCGTGACCGAAGATGGGGACTCATTGTAAATATATTTCTTAGTAATGGTTAACAAAGGTTTTCTTTTATTTTCATTTTGATAAATGTTAAATTTTTCTCTATTAAATTTTGATATATTTTACCATTTACTTTGGAGTTGTATTGGTGAATTATAGTTTTTTTTTGACAAGAATACTAAATTACTAACATCCACTCCATCTTTTTGTCTATCAGCTATTTAAAATCTACTGTAGCTACTCGGTAATCTATATCGACAGTGAGTGAGTGAGTGTAACTAAGGCAAGTGTCACCAGAATTAATGACAAGAGTACAGCCCTAACAGTGTGTATCGCGTGGGCCTACCTGTTACTTTTCTGTAACCTTTTTTTTTTAACACAATAGTGTCCTCCTGTCTTCTGTCAGTCTATCTGGAGCGAAAACTCTGAGCCTGTCTACCTCCTATAGTCTGAAATTTGAAGTGGTTGTGACGGTATTGCCTCCCCTGCTTTGCAATAGTGGTCCAACAGTGGCCAAGACTCAAGATTATCTAATATGGGCTTCAAAGGTGTCTACCTTCGCACAAGATTTTTCTTGGCAGAATTGTAGATAGAAGGGTGATGACACTTCTATTACAGAGGGAGTCTCCACAAGATATTCAGAATAAGCAAGAACAATACGGCTTTAGCTGAGTATGTTAACTCTCTAATTCTGCTGACGCTTTTGTGAAGGATTTAAGCAATTATTACTTTCAGCTCGTTTAAGCCCCCACCCCTGATTTACTCAGTGGAATTCTATTATTCTAGTATAGCTCTGTTTAGAGTGTGTGTAGTAATTTGACTGAGACAAACATGCAGTAACTTTAAAATGATTAAATCGAAGATAATTTGTAACATTACAAAGTAACAAAATTTAATTTTCACTTTAGGTTTTAACAGTTGGAAAATAATTTGAATAGTTATGGATCAAGAAAAGTTATCATCACAGTCTTTATGGAATGTGAGATGTTACAAGAAGTTCATGTGGCAGCATAGATTTGAACTTAGCTGCCAATGACGATTCTGCTCCTTTTGATGGGTTGGTTCTTTTCACTCTGCTCACGCTCGTCTCTGATGAAGGTTGTCGGGGGTAGCTCGTTTCCCAGAAATGTCAAGGAGAGTCTACCACGTGGGTCCTTCATCTTAAAGCTTAGGCCACGGTTCCATTCTTGTTCCAGAGATGGTACTTTCTGCTGGTACCACCAATAACTATGGTAAAAGAATAGAACGAAACGCTCTTCTGAGTATGGTGTTTTCCACCCCATAGTTATGGGTTCCTATCTTCCCATATGTCACGGCGCTATTTCGCTGTGCATCTTTTGTATGAAAAGGCAGCCGGGCGACGCCGGGACTTGCCGAACGGGTGAGTCATGTGACTACCGGAAGTCGGGAAATAGGCGCAAGTTTTGTCAGTCAGAATCTAGCCATCGTCCTGGTAGGACGCACGTATTTCCCTTTGCCAGCAAGTTAGCTGTGAAGTTCATGTATTGGACTATTTGTTCTGAGTACTTGCCATATTTCGGTCTTGGTGGATAACGACGTGTAATTCTAGAGCTGTATAGTATCTAGTGGGTATTTTCTACAGACTGTAGATTTATAAGTTGTCAATGATTTGAGTGTATCATTGTCACAGTTTTGCAGCTCCAGGTGAGCGATATTCTTTGCAGTGTTTTCAGTGTAAGTCGTAGTGTCGTGTATGATACTGATAGATTAAGTTGTTAAGGCAAGTTACAGTGGCATTTCGTTATTGTATTTGATGCGTTTGTTGGCCGTATGAGGCCGTATTGTAGTATGTATAGTATTAAAGGGAAGTTCCTGTTAAAGGTGTTATTTCTTATGTCAGCCATTGTGGTGTGGTTGTACTCTTGGAAGAACGAGCCTTTTCTTATTATTATAAATCCACATTGCAGTGGTGTAACCAGTGGAGTGCTATCCACAGTAAATTGGTTCCTGACACCATTCCACCATCCCAATTACTCAGAATTTACTCTCGATGAGAATTAAATTCAAAACTTTCTTTACATTTAAATAGAATATCTTTCATAGTTACTTTATATTTAAATGAAAAGGTTAATAATACAGATAGAGTCTGTTTAGATATACATCTCCACTGATTGAAAAGTGTTCAAAATATAAATTGAATATGTTTTCATTTATGTTTTACACTGACTGAAAAGTTGGAAACTTCCATTACTTTAAAATGAATATTTTCACATAGGCATTTACATTGGTTTAAAGCTTGAAAACTTACATTAATTTTAAAATGACAACGTTTATAGGGACATTTACACTGCTTTGAAAATGTAAGTATTATACTTAGAATGTACTTCATTTTTTTCATCTTTCCTTCCCTGCTCCATAGGGAACCTGGAACTACTTTATGCTTTTAGTTCTCTTTACGCAACTATCAATAAAGCAATCACCAGCCCGTGCAGTGGTGTTTCATGAATCATCATTCTATACGCTGAGGTTGCCAGCCTCAAATGACTTTGACATCCACAAGCGAGTTTCACATATTAAAATTCATATGGTAATATATATATATATATTTATATATTTATATATATATATATATATTTTTATATATATATATATATATATATATATATATATATATATATATATATATATATATATATATATATATATGTATATATATATTATATATATATATATATATATATATATATATATATATATATATATATATATATATATATATATATCTTTGTTTATCATGTTAGTAATTAATATATATATATATACTTATATATATATATAGATTTTATATATGAATAAATAGATACTTGAATATATATATATCCTGATTATAGACGTTTTATATAGATATATAAATATAGAGATATTATATATATTATATATATCGTTAATTTATAAGTTCCCTATATGACTTATATATGGTATATATATATATATTTCCTTATTTAAAATGTATATAGAGATTTATATATATTATAAGTCCTATATATATATAAAAGGTTCCGGTATTTTTAAGAAAGAATTATATATATTCTTATAGCAGTATTATTATATATTTCTCAAGTGAAATAGCTTGAGAAAATGGTATATATATATGCCTTATTTTTATATGATATATATATATATCATAAAAATAGGCGATAATTTCAAAATATTTATATAATTTTATATTGGTCAATTTCCATATAAATATAATAATATATCCAATGCCCTTGTATAAAAAACTTACAGATATTATATAATATTTATAAATAGTATAACGATTTATATTGTATATATATATAGCTATTATATATATATATTAATAAAATATTGGTAGCTTATATGATTATATATATTGTATAAAATAAATATACAATATATCAAATATATGTATTATATATAAATATAATATAATAAATATAAATATTAATAATTATATATATAAAAATCAGTTATATATATATAATATTAATAAATATAGATATAGGGGCTGCCCCGTTTATGTATAGTGGTTTAGAATAACATATTATATATATATAATATACTCTATATTTAAATAATATATGTAGGAATCGTTTAAAAATAAATAAATAGGGCATAAATAAATAAAATAAATAAAAAAAATGAAGGAATATATATAAATATATATAATAGATATTATATATATATATATATTTATATATATATATATATAAAATAGATTGAATATGTAGGAATAGAAATATAGATATATAATATATATTTATATAATATATATATATATTGCCTTATATAAAGCTATAATATATATATCAATATGTTTCTTATATATATATATATATATATATATATATATATATATATGGGACATATATATATATATATATATATATACAGTAGTATCATTATAAAGATATATTTATTACATAGCCATATTTATAATATATAGTAACTTAGCGCTTTGTATAATATATACTAGAAGACGAGAATATATATATGTATGTTAGTTCACATGTTAGTAATACATATGAAAAGTAAATCACAACTTACGTCAATCGTGACTCACAGACGTTTTGCTCAGATGAATAAAAGAGACTTGAATCGGCCTCTTACACGCGTCTGGGGTGTCGTTAATTTGATAAGTTCCCTCTCTGACTTCGTGTGTGGTCCTTCAGTTTCCTCAGTCCCAGTTTCCTTATTTAAAATGTTAGAGATTTCCTGAGCTATATTGTAAGTCCTGATGAATACTCCAATAAAAGGTGTCCGGTATTTTAAGAAAGAATTCTGAATTCTAATTCTTCACTGTAGCAGTCTGGTGTCTTGGTGAGCGATTTCTCAAGTGAAATAGCTTGAGAAAATGGTCAGATTATATTCCCTGCCTTCCCACGCCTTCGTTTATTATGAGCTATCAAAAAACTCCAATCATATTCAAACAGGCGAGTTATGGGGTAATTTCAAAATATTCCGACATCGGATAATTTTGAACGTAAGGCAGTGGTCAACTCTTCCATATATGGTAATAAGATGTCCAATGCCCTTGTGTACAAACTTACAGACAGATCGGTAAACTCATACAACAGTGTACACGAGATCTTGTGCTAATCTTAGCCAAGCTGTGCCGCTCCCTTGCGACTGCGAGTAATTATCTCAGCAAATCTTGGTAGCTTCGAGCAAATGTGATTATTATCACCTACAGGGAGTGTCGAGCAATTCGACAATACTCAAATATCTGCTACTTAGCAGAAAAATAACGAAGAAAGAAAGAAAGAAAAGTGCGATAATTGAGAGCACATAATAAAAATCAGTACCACAAATGTACCGATACTGCCAGAGTGAAACAAAGATCGATAGGGGCTGCCCCGTTTTGTCACAGTGGTTTAGAACCGAACATCTTCAGTTATCTAAATCACCACTCTCTCTACCTTCCTGCGACAACTTGTAGGAAACGAGATTTAGAACACGTAGGAATAGAGAAATAGGGCATGTTGAATAGAAATTTAAGACATGTAGGAATAGAGACAAGACATGAAGGAATATAGATTTAAGACATGTAGGAATAGAGATTTGGGACATGTAGGAATAGAGATTTAAAACATGTAGGAAAAGAGATTGAGGACATGTAGGAATAGAAATTTAAGACGCGTAGGAATAGATATTTGAAGATTCAAGAACAGGAATTGCCTTGTAAAGCTATAAACTGGCTCTCTCAATGTGTTTCCTATCGAAAGCTAGCGTCTTCTCATCACATCTAAGTGTATCTGGGACATTAATAATATTATTTTTATTAATACAGTAGTGGTCATTAATGCCCGGCAAAGATATATTTCGAGTTACATCAGCCAGTTTAAACAGTAACTTAGCGCTTTGTATCAAGAACTAGAAGACGAGAAGTATCACAGTAGACTCAAGCTCTAGCCTAACGAACATCTGCTTTTCTGATTGTGTAAATCAATTATTTTTCCAATTGGAATTTTGTTTTTACATCTTTAGGTGCACGGTAGCTTCATTTCTAATCTTGTTCTGCACTATTATCTTCGGAACCGTGCATTAAGCACCTACTTAGAATTCTCTGCAGTTATTTTTTAATTTTTAATTATAACATCTTTGTCAGTTTCATTCTGAATTTCACAGTTTTTTTTCCTAGAATAATAACGCTTCCCTGACTGCGTATTATTCTTTGTGGACTAATTTGCAACTTCTGGCCACATAACTGGTTCTGTTTTTTCCCCCTACATTTCTATACCTTCTCCTTACAAAAACATATATATTTATCGACTTTTATTTTTTTACTTGCTCAGGGACCTTTAGTATGCAAATCTGTGACAGAACAAATTAATCAATTGGAGCTTTGTTCCAGGAAATTCAATGTAGATGTGTGCTTCATATGCGTAAGACGAATCTATTTTAACAAAATAATATGTTTTAAAAATCGATCTTATCCACTCATTTCCCAGATGCATAAACAATAAAGACAGTATTAATAGTTTTTTTGTCAGAGATGATTTACTTGATTGTTGTGAAAGAATTTTCCATCGTGTGATTCTCATCTGGCACGCCTGATATTAATCGTATAGTGACTCAAAGCTGCTCACCTCTGGGAACATTTTCCGCATAAGCTGACAACACACGAAGTCCCTGGTCATTCAACAGCAGATTCCAATATTTCACTTCTTATTATATGCCACCATAATCTGATTATGTTTCAAATGATGTCCAATTTACTGTATGAATGGTTTAGATTATGCTTGTTTGTATGTTTTTTTCTTTTTTGTTTTCAATTAATTAATTAATTATTTTTTCTTTCCCCCTTTTTTTAACATACTTAAATTTGATTATGACTGGATATTACAAATGTATGTTAATATTTTACCTTGATAATGTTGTATGCTTAAATAATGCTCAAAATATATGTGCGATTGAAAGGATACAATATGCAAGATGACAGAGAGAGGAAGGCCAGAATGTAAGACGGGCCTGCGTGCCCAATTCTTGACCCTTTGTTAGAATGCATTCCGTCAGACACAGAAAGCAGACATGTGTCTATACTTTTCTCATGACACGACGCTCTTGAGCTAGATTCTCGACGTAAACGTGTGAGGATGCATTCTGTCCGACATGGGATAACAGACATTTGTCTACATTTCCATCTGACACGTAGCGCTACGAACAGTTTCTTAGCAGTAGGTGTGAACGGCGCGCTCATGCATTGCCCAGGAATGAGAATAGTTAGACGAAGGTGTGAAGACGCACTCTTGGCATGTTATGGCCAGTCATCTAAGTTAACGTAAGTGTTAAGAGAAAGGGGAGAGACCGGCGCTATTGCGAGGTTTTGGAAATAGCGTGCATCCTTTGTCTGGGTTTTAAGATATTAACGAGAGTTTTAAACTTTATTTCATTTAGTCCTCAAGATTCGCAGTAGACAGGTCGCTCGTGTAAAGAATAAGCTGTATAGCGAAGTTTCTAAGTTTGTTTCGACGATTTGCCGAGCTTCTAGACTTCAAATATATATATCAGCGTATAATTCTAAGTTGTGCTATCGCCTGTAGTTCTGTGTTGAGGTAATATAATATATCTAGTATTTTGTGAGTGATTAAGTGTTAAATCGCCTATTTTATTTCCCTAGTTTCTTTTGTGCAGAGTGAGTAATTTATAAGTCTGTTATATTCTCTAGCTGACGTGTTTGAGTGGAAAGCAGAATAAATTATAATTTCTAGCTTAAAAATCATGTAGCTAAAATTAATTTAATTTAACTGCTAAATAATCAGACGAGAATATTTAAAAAAAAAACAACTAAACTTATAATTGCGCAGATCCATCACTGAGTATTGACGAAATACGTATGTATTTCTAATTCATGTTGACTGATTTTATGAATATAACTTATTTCACTGGCAGTTTTAAACGTTAAGTCAAGCTCTCCGCTTGCCGTTTATAATGTAAGTTATAACCGAAGTACATAGTAGGTATAAGTATTTGATATGTTGTTTTTCTTTATTCAGTGAAAACTGGGGTAACCCAACTTTGCGAGCGTTTGAGTACACGACAAATATTTGTGAAGAACTAAAACATTTTCCTTAAAGACTTGGTGTATAACCTTTACAAGAACTTTAAAGGTTAAATGAAGTAACGGGCCCATCGAGCCTGATTTAACTCTTCCAGAGAAAAACCTTTAAGTACATTTCAACCCTTGCGGCAAGTAACATATTCCTATCAGTGAAATTCCGACGGAGTTTTGACTAGTGGTGTGGTGACCAAATATAGTCCTATCCTGAAAGTAGACATCGACCTGACACTCCTCATTTCTAGAAACCTAAGCTGTTGACACTGTGCTCGCTGTTAACGTACGTGCCTGGACAATTTTAATGAGACTTAAACAGAGATCCAAAAATAAGAACAACCAAGAAAACGGTTCCCTGAAGAAGTGAATCCAACCTGTCTTTTTGAAACTGGGGTTCTCTTGGCCAAGTCTTCCACTTGAGAGTCTGTATGTGCATGTCCAAAGGTTGTGTTTCCAGAAGTTGCTACCAAAGCTGTAAGTACGCATGAGAGACCGTGATCACGGCTGAATGAATAGAGTGAATGCAGGACTGAGTGATTCCCTTATTGTTGTATTTTGGCACCCATTTTGCTGTCTTAATTTCCTGTATGCAAGTTTTTGTGGCTAACAATATTTGCTTTAGGATAGATTATACTACTAGCTAAGTCTGTTCATACCCTTAAAAGGGAAAATCATTAGACTACAGCAGATGTATCCGTGACTCTTTGGGGCTATCATCTTTTCTTTTAACAGGACTGTGGGCTAAACATCGAGGGAAAGGATCATAAGGTGGGTCTATCATTCTTGTAGCATTTTATTGATTTTATGACTATTTGTATATGCTCGATGTAATTTTTACGTGTTGTGATGAATTTTTCTGATAAATTAAATCCACTAAAACTTAATCAGTGTGTCGGGTCAGCTCGTTCCAAAATATCTATATAATCATTGTTATAGTTTTCCCACGTGTATGCGTCTACATGTCGTCAATTGTGTGTGTGTGTGCACGTGAGTGGTAATATATATATTAATATATGTAGTCAATAGACTGTTTGACTCCTCTAGATCTGTTGTAGAAGAAAGGCTTAAAGAGAGAAAAGATTCTCGATTTCAGAGACAGCCTCTATTGATTTCTACCATCTCACTCGTGGAAATCTATTTCTACTATCATCTCTCACTGTGGCTAACACTCATTCTAATCTATTCAGAAGGGACCAACCCAAGTCTTAATTCCCCTATCAAAAATCTACGACAGGTATATAGAGGAGCAGATGTGGCATCAGATCACCATCTTCTGATAGCCAAAGTAAAATGATAATCAAGAGATATGCAACAATGCAAAATTATAAACAACAGTTTAATGTAGGACAGCTAAGAAATCAAGAAACAAGAGACAAATTTGCGGTCACAGTATCCAACAAATTCCAAGTGCTCCAACAGCTGGAAGATGTAGAGAATACAGAAGACTATTGGCAGCAGGTCAAAACTGTATGGAAGGAGACATGTGAAGAAATACTGGGGAAAAGGGAAAGACAACAAAAAGCATGGATAACAACAGAAACCATCAATAAGATAAAAGACAGAAAAAACAAGAAAGCAGATTTAAACTCAAGCAAAACCAGAAGTTCCAAAGCCAAGCTCAAGAAGTGTACACAGAAGCAAACAAAGAAGTAAAAAGAAGTATCAAAAGAGACAAGAGGAAGTATATTGAGGAGTTGGCAAGAGAGGCAGAAGATCCTGCAGCCAAAGGAAATATGAGAGAACTGTATAACAGCACAAAGAAGCTAACAGGGAAATACAAACAAACAAGTTGCCTCATAAAAGACAAGAATGGGAAACTGCTCAGCAATATACAAGAGCAAATGAAGAGGTGGACAGAATATTTTGGGGACCTTCTCAATAGACCAGCTCCACAAAACCGCCGGACATCCAGCCAGCAGAAGAAGAGCTACAAATTAATGGTGAAAGACCAACGAAGGAAGAAATAAAGAAAGCCATAAAGCTACTAAGAGATGGAAAAGCGTCTGGACCTGATGGCATTCCAGATGTTATATAAATTATAAATTATAAATAACAGAGATGTTATATAAATTACTTGGTAAAGTCTGGGAAAAGGAAGAGATACCAGTAGAATGGAAGGAAGGATATCTGGTTGCATTATCAGTTCCCCTGAAGATCATTAATTTAATAAAGAAAACATATGAAGACATGACATGCAGAGTTCTTCACGAAGAACAGCTTACAGAACCGTTTGGGATAAGAACAGGAGTGCGACAGGGATGCCTCTTGTCTCCATTTCTTTTCTTGCTGGCAATAGATTGGGTTATGAGATCATCGACACCACACAACAGAAATGGAATCCAGTGGACTCTGACTAAGCAGTTGGATGATCTGGATTTTGCTGATGACTTGGCTCTTCTGTCCCATAACCGTAATCAGATTCAGGACAAGTTGAAAACACTCGATGAGAGGTCACAGCAATTGGGTCTGAAAATACACAGGGAAAAGACAAAAATAATGAGAATAAATGCAGGTAATGATAACAGGGTTGAACTTGAAGAAACACCAATACAAGATGTAGAATCGTACACATATCTTGGCAGTAATATGGACAAAGTTGGAGGGACGGACGGCGATATCAAGATAAGAATGCAAAAGGCAAGAGGAGCTTTCATTGCATTGGGAAATATATGGAGATCAAGAGAAATAGGATCCAACACGAAAATAAGAATCTTCAACTCAAATGGGAAGTCAGTCCTATTGTATGGTTCGGAGACATGGAGAACAACAAAGACAACAACCAAAAAGCTACAGACTTTCATAAATGGGTGCTTCCGTAGAATAGAGGGATTAAAATGGTATGACAAGGTTACCAACGTGGAACTGATGACAAGAACTAGACAAGTGCCAGTGGAACAAGAGATGAGAAGAAGACGATGGCGATGGATAGGACACACACTGAGGAAACCTGTTGATAGCATTACAAGGCAGTCCTTGTTCTGGAACCCCCAGGGCAAGAGAGGCAGAGGTAGACCAAGAAGCACATGGAAAAGAAAGCTGGAAACAGAGGTGAAAAGGGTGAAGAGAACATGGAAAGAACTTGAGATGATGGCACGTGACAGGAGGACTTGGCATGTGTTTTTTGAAGGCCTATGCTCCTTTGGGAGTGGAGGGTTATGATATGATATATATATATAAATTTTTTTTTCCTTAACCAGCGGCACTTAGGCTTCCAGCCCTTCGGCCCAATGACATGTCATTGCGAGGCTGGGGTACCTGTGGACCTTCCTTCGAACCCGGTCAGGAGCTTTGCTCCTTCCCATCCACAGATGGTTTATCACAGGAGCCGTTCAGGTTATTCAGTCAAATTTCAGGTCGTAAACATTCCTTCAAACGCTGACGCCCGGGTTTGAACCATGAACACCTGGTCGCCAGTACAACGCCGAAGCCATTACACCAGCGCGGCTCCTATATATATATATATATATATATATATATATATATATATATATATATATATATATATATATATATATAGAATATATATATATATATATATGCGGCAAAATATATATATAAAATACAGCAGAATATATATATATATAATATATATATATATATAGAGTATATATATATATAGAAAATATATATATATATATATATATGCTAAAATGACCCAACCGTCGTCTCTGACATTAAAAGTAACAAGGATAAAATTCATGAGTTTTGCATCGAAATTTGATAGTGGAAAATGGGTCGAAGAAACGTAAAACCATGAGAAATGCAGCATCTCTGGTTCTCTGTTGTGTGAAAAATAGCTAAGCCAGGAATGGTTAAGAAACTTTAAATCTCGTCATGGCATACGAGAATTGGAGATTCAAGGGGGAATCTTTATCTAGCGATGCAACTGCCCGCTAAAAAGAAAATGGCAGTCAGCGACCCATAGTTTGACTGCTTGCATCAGAGTCAGCGAACCAGAGCTGACTAAGACCCTACTCCACCTCCACGTGGTGGTCCTGGAAACAGGCTGCATCACTGCAGTCTGGCTGAGAGAGTAGGAAATGGATCGCAGATGATGATTGGAAGGCAAACCCGGTCCCAAAACTGCCGTGCTGAAGTCGGATGTGTCGCACCGAAAGGTGCAGATATCACAGCTTAGGCGTAAACAGACACAACGCAACCACCGTCCTTTTCAGGACGAACGAGGAAGAAGAAGAAGAATTATATATATGCAAAAGAGGATATATATATATATATATATATAATATATATATATATATATATATATATGATATGATATATATATATATAAATAAATATATATATAGAAATATATATATATACTCGATACATTATATATATATTTGATATATATGGGGGTTTCGGAATAAATGGAGATCTACTATATATAATATATATATATGCAGAGTTGGGGAAGATCGGCTACCACAACAAACGTGGGAAACCAAGCGCCAGGGATTCATATCTCCAGGACGACCCGACGTTCGCTGGGGGAGGACAAGGTAAAACAATCTCTGAAGGACCGAGGATTGGACTGGAACTAGCCCAAAAGGAAGACAGCTGATAGACAGTATGAGTAACCTTTACACACCAATAGTAGAAGAGGAACGATTAAGTAAGTAAGCTTGACCGACATGCACAATCGCAAAGAGGATAAGTGACGATGGGCGTATAGCCGAATTCTCACATCGTTAAAAACGTTATTATCATTAACATTATCATCGTAAGTCCGTTTCGTTCAAATGGAGCACAGAGTCACAGCCCGTGTACATTAGTTCTCCTCATGATATACCCGTTGTCTTGATCTCCACTTCCTGCATCCTTCTACATGTTCTCTTTCACCTTCCCACTCTACTATTCCCTTATGGTCACGGGCATATCTGGTTGTACTGGTTAGTTGTTTCCTGAAAATGTGTCCTATCCATCTCCACTTCCCCTCTTTAATCCCCAGCTGGATTTTAAGACCCCAGCCTAGTTCACGGGGGCCTCTGAGGAGACAAAGAAAGAATATGACCTCTGCTCCCTTAGACAAATCGTACAAGGCGACTAATATGGGTCTGGCAACCCCATCATGTAAAACTAATAGCTACATAAACCAGAGGTGTAAGAGTTAACGCTTTGGCGTGGGCTTCAACATATTTTATGTCATGCTTATAAGTAGTTAATGTTAATATGAGTGCGCTATTTTATTTTATTTTACTACATTGAATTCCTTGAAATTGATATGTAAAATGCATGTGAGAATAAATGAATTCAGTATGAAAGGTGAGAGAAAGGAAGGGCAGAATGTCAGACGGGCCCGCGTGCCCAATTCTCAACCCTTTGAAAATAAAGTTCGTTCGTTCGTTCGTTCCTCAAGGAAGCTTCTATAAGGAGCCAACAAGGTGATGACAATAGTAAATGTCGTGTATTTAAAATCGGATTTTGAGTACATACATATAGAATAAAGTGATTTTAATCAATGAAATCTGTCGTGATCTGGGTTAAAGAAATAAATCACAAGTTAAAGAAGGTCTGAACCGAAATGGAATGAGGAAAAAAAAGGCAAATCTACGGGTACTTGGAAACAACTTTTTTATGATGAAAGTCAAAAGAATATGGAAGACAAGAGATATTCCAGTGTCTAAGAGGGGCCGCAGAATATCAGCATGCGTTCAGCAAAAAGTAGGTAAATAAATGAAATTTAAATAACTGAAACAAGTTTTTAAAAGACAGACACAAAGAAAGAAAGTATTCCGAAATAACCCTCGAAATAACTTGGGATTGTCAGTTCTTGGTGCTGGCAATACTTCTTATCACTGTAAGATATTTTTATTTAAAAATATATTGTTTCATTTGTAACATACATTATAGGCAGGGAAAACATTATAGGGTTGTATGTATAACAGCTATTTTGTAGCTGCTACCACTGACATTTAGAGTGACCTTATTAAATGGACTGCGGTCACAACAAAATGGGAATGCTATTTTACCGGAAGTACTTGCTTTCCTTGAGAGAGTGTGCCCGGTTTAATCAGACAGACAAGAGCTAGGTCACAGCTTTGGCGGAAACAGAGCAGCTGCTACAATACCATCGACTGTAGTGCTTACAAGATCCTCAATCAATCAATCAACCAACCAACCAACCAAATTAAATCAAAGCAAATCAAATCAATCAACCAATCAACCAACCAACCAACCAATCAATCAATCAGTCAATCAATCAATCAACCTAAATACCTACCTACCTACCTACCTACCTACCAATCAAACAATCTATCTATCTATCTATCTATCTATCTATCTATCTATCTATCTATCTATCTATCTATCTATCTATCTATCTATCTATCTATCTATCTATCTATCTATCTATCTATCTATCTATCTATCTATCTATCGTAAGATCTGAGAAGATCTATCTATCTATCTATCTATCTATCTATCTATCTATCTATCTATCTATCTATCTATCTATCTATCTATCTATCTATCTATCTATCTATCTATCTATCTATCTATCTATCTATCTATCTATCTATCTATCTATCTATCTATCCATCCATCCATCTATCCATCCATCCTTTGTACCTCCCACTCTCACTTCTTCCATTCTTTTCTATCCTTCTACTTTTGATTTTAGCTAATTTAATATATATTTTAACCTAATGTAATCGTATCTATCCTATATGTAATCGTATCTAATCTATATGTAATCTTATATAATCTATATGTAAGCTTATCTAATCTAATTTTATCTATATGTAATCTTATATAATATTATCTGTATGTAATCGTATCTAATCTATATGTCATCTTATCTAATCCATATGTAATCTTATGTAACCTATATATAATCTTATATAATCTGCACGTAATCTTATATAATCTGTACGTAGTTGTAACAATTAAATTTGATACCTTTATTGTGAGTCGTATACGGAGCTAGATTGGGCTCTATTTATTGTCTCTTTTTACGGAATTACACCGTAGGAGGATGTGACGTCATACCGAGACGGTACGATAAGAAGAAGTCAGTTTTGGGAGCAGAAGTTGATATTTCATAGTGTATCCCTGATTTTATTCTCCTCCTATGACACCAATAAGCTTCTGCGAGGTGTGCATAGTACGTTTGCTTAACAGGGAGTATTATTTCGAAGTGTCATGTGTCGTACATTGAGTATTATTTCGAAGTGTCGTGTGTCGTATTATTGAAGAAATAAATGAAAATGAAGGGAGAGCGTCTGAGACATGGACGTACTGCCTAAAATATAGTATAGACGACAGCTTTATTCTGATGTACTAGTACCATGAACGATATGTGGTATAACGGAGCCATTTTCAAGTACTTCAATAAATGTATGATGTTGTCACAGAGGTTTATTGATCGTAAATTGCCTATATCTTCTTTTTCTTTCACCAGTATCCTCTATTTATTATCACTCTTTTATCCTTTTTGTGTTTTTCGCATTCGTTCGTTTGCGACTATATACATTACTATTTTCTCATTCTCACTTTCGCCAGTTTCGTTTCTAATTTAGAAACGCATTTCATTGCTGATTAAACTGAGAACGCAGTTATGACGTAACGTGTCAGCCCTACCCGAGACGCAGAGTGTTAGAATGCATTCCGTCAGACAGGGGAGCAGACAGCTGTCTACAGTTTCCCCTGGGACAGTGTTGCTTCGGCTAAGTTTCTGGGCCTGAAGTGTGAGAATTCACTCCGTCAGACATGATGAGGAGACATTTGTCTGGTAGTTTGCATCTGACATGTAGTTTCCAAGGTAGGTTCTCAGTGTCAGGTGATATGACACTCACGCTCCACGGCCAGAGTTGGCGTAAGGTGCGAGAAAGCAAAGTGTCAGTTATGGTTCTCAGGATGAGTTTCACGGGGAGGTGTGGAAAACTGCTTCTGCACTGGAGACGGGTTGTCTGAGATTCGCAACTGACACGCGCCCGCTCGGTCAGTAGGTGGCAGTTACGGCATGCGTTTAGGTGTTAAACGTAAGCATTAAAGACGGAAAGGGGAGAGTACTTCGTTTTGCGAAATTAAACGTTTACCTCTTTGTCTGGTAATAGATATAACCAGAAGTTGAAACTAGATTTTCATTCTTGCTCCTAAAAATTTTGCAGTAGACAGATCGCTGTGCTAGATCATATATCTGTGTTTTGGCGAAGTCTGAGTTTCTTGGCCATTTTGCCGAGCTCTAGACTACCATTAGATTGCAGTATTCTAGTTCATGGTTTAGTCTGTAGTTCTGTGTGGGGAGGTAAATATTATATTAATATCTAGTATTTTGTGAAGTGTTTCAAGTGTTAAATCGCTTATTTTATTTCACTAGTTAGATTTGGTGCAGAGCGCTTAATTTATATAGTCTGTATTATTTTATAGTGACGAGTTACAGTGGAAAACAGAAATTATATTTCTAGCTTAAACGCAGTCGGCTATTAAGGAATTAAATTTTACTGCTAAAATAATCAGACGAGAATAAATTTTTCTAATTAACTTATAATGCTAGATACATCTTGAGTATTGACGGAACGCGTAGGTATTCCTAATTCAGGATGTTTGATTTTATGTATATAACGTATTTCACGGGAAAGTTTAAATGATAAGTCCAGCGGTACGCTTGCAGTTTAAAAATGTAAGTTATAGTGAGTACATAATATGTAAAATATTTCATATGTGTTTTTCTTTATTCAGTGAATACTGTGGTACCCAAATTTTGCCGGCGTTTAGTACAGAGACATACCTGTGAGAAACATAAACATTTTTATCTTTTAACCACGTAGGTTTACAAGTTAACACCTGTCTGACAGTGCGTGTGTCTTCATAAATAGACAGAGTACAACTCTCTCTAACGGGTTTTATTAAAGACTAAATGTTTTATACTGGGCCTTTGAGCCAGATCAGATTTCTGCACAAACTCTATGTACAAATTTAGCCGTTGTGGCAAGTAACATATTAACGTCAGTAACATTCCGACGGAGTTTCGACTAGTGGTGTGGTGACCAAATATAGTCCTTTTCCTGAAAGTAGACACCGATCTGACATTCCTCAATTCTAGAAACCTAAGCTATTGACACTGTGCTCGTTGTTAATGTTTCGTGCCTGGACAATTTTAATGTGACTTAAACAGACATCCGAAAAATAAGAACACCCAAGGAATCGTTCCCGGAAGCAGAGAATTCATCCTGTCTTTTTGGAACTGGGGATTTCTTGGTCAAAGACTGCCCTTGACGAGTCTGTAGGTGAATGTCCTAAAAATTGTATTACCAGAAGTGGCTATCTAAGCTGTGAGTATGATCATGTGCACGTGTGCTCGGCTGAATGAATAAAGTGAATGCAGGATGGAGTGATTTTTATTGTTGTAATTGGGCACCCATTTTGCTATCTTAACTTTCTGTATGCAAGTATTGCTAATCCTATTTCCCTTAAAATAGAGCAGCGATATCAATTCTGTCCATACCTTAAGAAGGGGAAATATTAAGCCTAATCCTATGTATCCTCGATTCCTTGGGGCTATCACTTTCTTCCAACAGGACTGTGGGCATACCTCGAGGGATAAGATCTAACTGTGGGTCTATCATTTCTTGTAGAAATTCCTTGATTTTTATGACTGTGTATACGCTTTGATGTAATTTCTATGCACAGGCTAATTCAATATATGTGTGCTGCTGTCCTGTCACTGTGTCTGGAATGTTGACCTGGGTGTGTGTTGATATGTTCGCACACCACGGTACGTACATAAGAGTACATGCAGGAGTCAAAAAGGGTTGCAAACGTCTAGAACAGTTCGATACTGTTTATTCCGTACAACACCGACACGATGACATAAATGACACACATTCGACAGCAAAACACGAATCATATAATTTCCACATTGCATTAAATATATATAATACGGCCTGTCCACATCCTGGCCTAAACAGTACTTCAACACGCACTAAAGCCTGCATCATCCGGCAGCTTCATTAATCTTCACAATATGGCCTACAAAAGTACCTTAATACACAGCGAAGCCTGCATCACCTGGCAGCTTCATTAATCTTCACAATATGGCCTACAAAAGTACCTTAATACACAGCGAAGCCTGCATCACCCGGCAGCTTCATTAATCTTCACAATATGGCCTACAAAAGTACTTCAATACAAAAGTACTTCAATACACAGCAAAGCATCACGGCAGCCTGCATCACACAGCAAAAGCCTGGCAGCTTCAATAATCTTCAAAATATGGCCTACAAAAGTACCTTAATACACAGCGAAGCCTGCATCACCCGGCAGCTTCATTAATCTTCACAATATGGCCTACAAAAGTACTTCAATACATAGCAAAGCCTGCATCACACGGCAGCTATAATAAGGTTCATATGGCCTAAACAAATCTTCACTGCAGTGTATCACATAGGCTGTACACACAGCGAAATATATAAGTCGACATTTTCTCAAATCCTACGTAGGCATACATTATCCAAAAACACTGGGACTCGACCTACACGGTCCACGCCCAAAACACACCTCCCCAAATCACACACTAGTCCCGCCAAAAAACCCGTCACGAGATTCGGTTGTCTTGAACACCGTTCTCGATAACACATGCAGACTAGCGAGCTATTCACATGACTCAAAACAGTACAGAATAAATACATTAAACAGCGTTCACACGCTTATCTGTACTCTGTCACCCGAAAAAAATAGGAAAAGATAATTCTATCCTAAAGTCAAACAAGTATCCGCTTAATCAAGCGTTGCAACTCGAAATTTAATATTTTCAAAACATTCTAAAGATTACTTCCCCTTCCATAAGTTCCACCTGCAACAGTTACCACCCGCTCCGGGAAAAAAAAATGATTCTATCATTTTTTTTTTGAAAAAATTAACTCCCAAAAACGAAAAATTTAGAAGACAATTAAGCTCTAACATATGCCTACAAAAATATCTTATTTTAAATCAAAATTAGATATTTACAAGAAATATCAGCATTAAAGTGAAAAGTGGCAATTAAAGCATACAGCATAATCAGCTAAGTATAAAAAGTAATTAGCTAAATATACAAATATGATCAGTTTCAAAATTAAGTTACGTATATTTAGTACAAACCAAACCGAAAACAACCAATCGAAAGAGAAAACACAAGATCAATCAAAAGAAGAATGATCTGTAAAAAAAAAAGGAAAGTAAGAACTCAACAATACCATATACTCATAATTAAGTTGGACAATTACATGTAAAATAAATACAACTATCATAAGTAGATATATCATATCAAATCATATAACCACTCCAACAATACAAAGAATAGAGGTATAAGTGTTGAAAGAAGACAAAGTATACAAATAGAATCAAGTAAAACGAAGATGAGGTACGAAAGTATAAACAAGATATGAAATCCATACCGAAAAGACAACAGAAAAGGAGGAATGAAATGAAGAATAGTTACCAAAGACAGATAGAAAGCAAAGGCACGAAAAGAAAGTCAATAACAGTATATACTAATAACTGTTTTGATCAGATAACCTATTCAAAAATAAATATATAAACATGATCGAAAGGCACAACACAAAATATCAAAGTATATCTATACTAATACCACCAAAAAATAATTTATAACTAAACAAAACCTAATAAGTAATTTAACTAAGTTATAAGAGTTATACAAAACTAACATAAATAAATTATAGGCATCGAACAAACAAGTAATAGCATTACTATAACTAATACGACCAACGCACAATCAAGCGCTAAAAAAAAAAATACATCATAATAAAAAACAACTTTTTACAAGAACTAATCAAACTACATATCAATGATATCACGAAGTCAAATGCTGGGCACACCCAACAAAAAATTACAATGCCAAAAAAAAAAAAATCATTTTTTTTCAACAGTACCGTACAAACATATTTTTTTACGATAAGTTACATAAAAACAGTATTTAATTTTTAAGTAATTCAGTAATACTTTAAGTAAAGCCTAATAATGAAATCAATATTTTAACAAAATGAGTGAAATATAAAACAAAAATCCTATCTCGAAGAAACCTTTAAATCAACACATGTAAATTTAATTTATTCTTTAAGTTCTTTCTGCTGACAATTACGTTCAGCTCAGTAAAATGCTATTTAGCTATAACTCTATCTCTTACTCAAATCGATAAGATATACATTATAAATAAATCTACCCTTTGTTGCTAATATGAAATATAAAAAAGGTTCTATAAAAATATCTACAAAAAATAAGTTTTTTTTTTTTTTTTTTAAATAATCTGCTAAGAAAATAATCTACATGTCTGACTGGCAAGAAAATCAAGTTCTGGAAAATCGAAGTTTCACAAAAAGTTAACAAATCCAAATACAAGATCATGTATGATACATGCAAGCTATTTTCAAAATTACATTTCACAACATACCAGATAATACACATCTTCTCTGTATGTTCTATATATTAATTAATCATGACATCAAAACATGAGAAAAATATAAATTAAGTGAATAACGAACACTCAGGACTATCTAAAAGTAACCACTACATCAACACAATAAATGAGTTTGTGCAATCTCATCATGTACAAAACTATCTGAAACAACACAGTTGCAAAAATTCTAAGTTGAACAGAGTAGTATAAAGGATAATAATTACATACTACACATTATCAACACAATAATATATAAATAGCATAAAAATGTATTAATACATCATCAAAATACAGACATATAAATAACAATAAAAAATTATGGCAATCAAATGATGCATAGAAATAATCATTACAACAAAATTATATGTTATTTCAAAACAACAACATGTCATGTACTAATATAGAATACAAAAATATTTACTATCTTCACATAAAAAAAAATAAATCAGACGCGAAGTCTCCCACTCTCTTGTAAACATGCTTGACCTTCAGAAAGCAACACCTCAGATTTTAGTTTGACGCTGACAGGTTTCGGTTGACTACTCGAGCGGAAAGTTGACTCACATTTCTGACCGTCAATATGTCACAGAAGCCTTGACCCTTATCGTAACGTAGCTTCTGTCAACAAATACAAATGAAAATTTCCATTTTACTCAATAGTGAAATTTAATGAAAAAAACGTAGAAATCACGTTTACAATTACCCAACACCGGCTTGTGTAAAAACCCGGTCTCTTCACGATGTCACTAGCTCTCTCTATCACATGTAGATATCATAGAATTCTTGGGGACAACATGACCGACCTTGAATGTCGCCGCTGCCTTACGCTGAAACAAAGTGTTATATTCACAACAACAACCAGAGCAGGCAATAGTATTCAAGCATCCACTGTTATTTTTACTCTGTTTACTTTGATTATAAATGACTCTGGGCTCATGTTGAACAAAATTAGCACAATTGCGCTTATTATTTGTTCTATGATCACAATACTTATTATTACCGTTGTCTTGTTTACAAAAAATGACTTTAGTCTTTTGTTTAGGAACATTACTCTGGTGATGTAAAGCAACATTTGAAAAGCTATTATCTCTATCATACTTTCCAACATTCTTACAATCAAAACTTTGAGATTTGTTAAATTGTCTACAGTATCTACGAGAGGGAAAATTATTATTTTCTGATCTCCCTTGGTACTGTTTACTCTTGGGGTTATCTCTCTTTCTAGAACTGTTTTTCTTTTCCCTTATGGGAATATATTTACCAATAGTTTCAAACTGACTGTGCTGAGTTTGACAACTGCCAGAAACAATAGTATCTCTATTGTTCCGCATATGGGTTTCATCTTTGGAACAAGTAGTAATAGTCTCAACACCCGCTATTAATTTCTGAGTATTTCCAATAGTCGAGAAATATTTGCTTTTATGAGTCTTGACCTGAAATTTATCACCTTTCTTTTCCTGACCAACAGAACTGGCTGTTACACAAGAATCTTTGTTGGTCTGACGCCAAGAATTATTACTGGAACTATCAGTAATATTAGAACTAGGAAAGTTGTATTTCCCACGATAAGATCTATATTTACTATGTATGACATCTCTCTGAGCTACTTTCTGTCTATCATTGTCAACATTGACAGAAGAGCACCTTTTGTTTTTCAAAACCATATCTAGTAAGCCAAATATTCTTTCCCTTGCTTCCGCAATTTCATTATCTTTAAGTGAAATCGTTTCACTTAACCTTTTATTTAACTCCTTAACAGCCAAAACTTTGTCGCTTTCTTCTGCTAGCAAATTTTCAATTTTAGCGACCTTCTCTTTCTCAGCCGTCAACTCCACTAAAGTCTCTTTCTCGTACTGTTCTTTATTTGCCCTCAACTGAGTCAACTCTATCTGAAGTGTTTCAGTCTGGACATCATCATTGTTTTTCATAATCTCATTACTCTTCTTGGGGGGGTACAATATTCATCATCTCCCCAATTTGATCACTGAGCATCGCATTATCATTCATCACCTCATGAAGCATTTCTATGTAAGTCTTCTCACAGACATTTCTCTCAACCTTCAATTTCTCATACATCTCTTTCTGTTCTTGAAGTTCCCGCGTGAGATTACCTATCTGAGTTTCCAAGTCTTGGACTTTGCTTAAAGCTGAATTTAATGTAGCTTGTGCACTAGAAAGTTCTGAGTTTGATTCAAGTATCTCACTTTTAAGCCTATACACAGTTGCCTGTAGTTCGTTCTCTTTAGCAACACCTTCTAGGAAATTCTCTCTTTGCTGTAGAGCACTTTGTTTGTTTACTTTTGCTTGTTTCTCAATTCTCAATTCCCTTTCCTGCTCATCAGATGTATGGTTGTGGATTATTTTGAACATGCTTTGCATTATATGTCCGTGTTCACGTTCAATATACTGTTGCAAAAACACACGAAGGTGCCGTAGCAAATTCACCAAATCCTTGGCCATTACCAAATTGCAAACAAACTTAAAGTTGTGTTCAGCAAATAACTCCAGGGATGTTGACACATTAATCAAAAAATCATCCATTATCCATTCTCCAAGTCGTGCACCTCTCAATCCCTTACCATCTCTACCTACCACCAATGCAGACTCCAACATAGGCCTTATATCTGGAGGGCACATATCACGATCCATGGTGATTCACTTACTTAATCAACTATATATAGTAATCACTTATAGTTATGACAAATTACTGTCGCAAAAGGTTTGACAATTACCCTTCCAGCTCACAAAGTTAACTATTTGTCAAGAAATGAGCTTATTCCTCAATTCTGTATCACCAATTCCTTTTTATAGCACCTTTATCAAGTCACATCATTATCAGGAAAATCGACATATGTCAACAGCCATTAACACCTATGCATCAAATCTTAATCATATGTCAAATTAGACATAAACAACAATAATAACAAAATGAGCAATTAGGGAGGCCTAGCGACATATATGAAGTGACACAATTTACACAAGACACAATCACTTATCTGTCAATGATCCCGCTTCTTTTCCGCCACGACACTGGATATCACATAGACTGCTAAAACCTCCACTGCGGGAAAGCACTGCAACTTGATTCGTTTCTCTTCAGGTAATTTCGTCAATATGATATGTGCTTAACAATGCACAAGTTGACAGGAACCATAATACAGCACACACTGCAACTCTTGACTCTTCTGTAGTCTGAAATGTACACGGCAACTCCGTGTATCATAACATCTTGAACTTGTGATGGTGACAACTGGCACAGGTAACTCGAATATTGCAGAAATCTGTGACAACCCGTACAAATGCTGGTACAAATACTGTCCAAGTCTAATTGAACTTCCTTGACCACTGCAGACGTTGTTGTAGTCTATAGGCACGAAATAGGACGTCAATTGCTACTGGTGTAAAGTTGCCTTCTACCAAATAAAGCGTGTGTTGTTTCTCAAATGCGCCACCCACGCAGATAATAACTAGGTCACAGTTCTGAAGTACACCAGATTCAAGCCACGCCTACATAAGGCTAATTATAACAAAGTCAAGTGTTCTACACTCTTGTCACGTGCAAGTCATATGTATTATTTTCAACTTGTAGTGACTGATCCTCTAGATATGTTATGGTCTGGTGGACAAAATTTGATTCACTTTATCCTCTTGCTTCAAGTACATATCACTGTAGAGGTAACAATTTCTTAATCGTATACGCCACTCAGGCACATCTTAAATCATATCCAATGATACGAAAACTACGCCACTTAGGCTATCGACGCGAATAGTCGTAGATGTCAGATCCTGTTGACTGTAAACCACCATAAATGTAAAAAAAAAGTGGTTTCAGTCTGAAATGTTATTACTGGCCATAAATGTACTCGCATTCGCTAGCAGTAACACGAAATCATTATAATATAATTTCCCGGGCATTAAATATCTAATACGGCCTGTCCACATCCTGGCCTAAACAGTACTTCAACACGCACTAAAGCCTGCATCATCCGGCAGCTTCATTAATCTTCACAATATGGCCTACAAAAGTACCTTAATACACAGCGAAGCCTGCATCACCCGGCAGCTTCATTAATCTTCACAATATGGCCTACAAAAGTACCTTAATACACAGCGAAGCCTGCATCACCCGGCAGCTTCATTAATCTTCACAATATGGCCTACAAAAGTACTTCAATACATAGCAAAGCCTGCATCACACGGCAGCTTCAATAATCTTCAAAATATGGCCTACAAAAGTACCTTAATACACAGCGAAGCCTGCATCACCCGGCAGCTTCATTAATCTTCACAATATGGCCTACAAAAGTACTTCAATACATAGCAAAGCCTGCATCACACGGCAGCTATAATAAGGTTCATATGGCCTAAACA
Source organism: Oreohelix idahoensis (assembly GCA_024509875.1). Lineage (NCBI taxonomy): Eukaryota > Metazoa > Mollusca > Gastropoda > Stylommatophora > Oreohelicidae > Oreohelix > Oreohelix idahoensis. The sequence continues at coordinate 123,878 of JAMPIV010020967.1, forward strand.
AATCTTCACTGCAGTGTATCACATAGGCTGTACACACAGCGAAATATATAAGTCGACATTTTCTCAAATCCTACGTAGGCATACATTATCCAAAAACACTGGGACTCGACCTACACGGTCCACGCCCAAAACACCACTCCCAAATCACACACTAGTCCCGCCAAAAAACCCGTCACGAGATTCGGTTGTCTTGAACACCGTTCTCGATAACACATGCAGACTAGCGAGCTATTCACATGACTCAAAACAGTACAGAATAAATACATTAAACAGCGTTCACACGCTTATCTGTACTCTGTCACCCGAAAAATAGGAAAAGATAATTCTATCCTAAAGTCAAACAAGTATCCGCTTAATCAAGCGTTGCAACTCGAAATTTAATATGTTCAAAACATTCTAAAGATTACTTCCCCTTCCATAAGTTCCACCTGCAACAGTGTTGTGAAGACATTTTAGATGATAATTAAAATTTCTCTTGAAATTAATCAGCGTGTTGGTCAGCTCGTTCTAGAATATATATATAATCATTGTCATAATTTTTCCCACGTCTGTACGTCTAACTGTCGTCTTATGTGTGTATGTATGTGAGTGGATATATATATTTCATATATATATATATATATATATATATATATATATATATATATATATATATATATATATATATATATTTCATATATATATATATATATATATATATATATATATATGTGTGTGTGTGTGTGTGTGTGTGTGTAGACTGTCTGACTCAATCTAAATCTGTCGTAGAAGATAGGTGAAAGAGAGAAGATTTCTTGATTTCAGAGACAGCCTCTATCACATTTCTACCATCTCACTCGTGGAAATCTATTGCTATTACTACTTCTCACTGTGACTATCACTTATTCTAATCTATTCAGAAGGGACCAACCCAAGTCTTAATTCCCCTATCGAAAATCTACGACAGAATGGTGGCTCGTTTTTCCGGGAATTGAACTCTAGTCCTGAGCAAATACGAATATCAGCTCGTTTGCAGGATTAAATTTCCTTATTCTGATATAGAGTAAGAGTGTGATGTCTTGTGAGTTTTGTACTTTTAAAAAATAATTTATCCCCTAGACATCGATCTGTTTTATGGGCGTGCTGACCACACGGCTAATAATAGTTTTTCCTCAGCATTATTGAGCAGTATACATTTGGTTTACAGGTTGATTTTGTCGGAATATATGTTAACTACTGATTTTGTAATACTGAACGCTGGTAAAGTTTTGTGAGTGTATAACATTCACAGGGTTTTGAAGAAGTAGGTGTTTGAGCTAAGCTAAGGAATGCGTTCAGACAATTACGTCCTGTAATTGCCTCCCTTACCCTAACTATCTTAGGGGGTGAACTTATAGTGGATTAAAAAAAAAAATTAAGGGGATTTTTTTTTCTCCAAAAATTTTTGAAATAAGTATTTTGTTTTCCACTGTAGCAACTTATTTTTCAGTGAGTAATCTTAACTACCATTTATTTGGCGTAGTCGTTTGCATTAGGTGCTTTATTGCCGATAATAGCAGCGATAGTTAGATACTTTAATTATGGAGGAGGTATCCCAGGTTATAAGTATATCATCTTTTGTTTGGTATTTTCTCGTAAGTGGTAGGAACCAGTGTATCCTTTTCTTATCTCTTTCTCGTCTAAATCTCAGCCACTGTTTTATTATGGCGGAGAGGGCAAAGCTTAGACAGCTCCTCAGGGACGAGGCGAGAGAAGAAGGTTTGGACGGAGAAGAAGCGAAAGCTTTTGTCAGAGACGAATTTGAGAGATATGATGCGGAGAGGGAAGCAGCTGAAGCTAAAGAGGAAAAAGCAGAAGCTAGGAGGAAGGAAGAAGCAGCCGAAGCTTTACAGCAGAAGAAGATGGACGAGGAAATGGAAATTCGCAGGATGCAGCATGAGGAAAGAGAGAAGGAGAGACAGCATGAGGAAAGAGAGAAGGAGAGACAGCTTGAGGAAAAAGAGAAACAGAGACAGCACGAGTTGGCGCTTAAGACTCTAGAGTTCCAAAGCCGTGGTGCTGCCTCTACCTCCAGCAATGGAGAGTCTTCTCCTCATTCCTCTTTAACTGATCCTTCTAACACACAATCTACTCATCTCACCGCTATGTCTTTCGCTCTAGAATCTTTCCCTTGTCCTAATGAGAAGATTGACACGTATCTAGAAAAATTTGAGAAAATTGCAACTCTGTACGGTTTAGAGAGGTCGCGTTGGAATATGAAGCTTTCTCAGTCTTTGAAAAGTAGTGCGTATGATGTTTACGCCAAACTGGAAAGCAGCCAACAAGACAATTACGACATGTTGAAGAAAGCTTTGCTTGAGCGTTTTGAAATGAATGCTCGCAAATTTTTGCAACTGTTTCGCAACAGCAGGAAAGAGAGCTCTGAAACTTTCCAGCAGTTTTCATCTCGTTTGAAGGGATATTTGACAAAGTGCCTTGAGCTTTCACAGCTCCCCTCTACCTATGAAGGTCTGGAGGAATTTGTTTTAACAGAACAAATAAAGAACACTTTGTCTGCGGATACCCGGATATTCCTAGCGGAGCAGGGGGCAGAAAAGCTTGAAGACATCTTGGAAAAGTCTGAGCGATATCACAATGCGCTGGCTGAACTACCGGCCTCAAAACGTAAACCGACAGAAGAGCATTTTCGAAAAAATAATCTAGACCAATCTTCTCATGCTTCTCATGCTTCTAATCAGAATAACCACAGAGAAACTGGACCTCAAAACCCCCCTCCTGAAAAATCCAAGTTCTACAAAAACAAGTACCCCAACCACAGTAAGCAGTCTGATCAACCCGACCGCCCTACATGGCAGCGCAGCCAGAAAGGACAAGGTGGCAAAGGAAGAACTCCTGAGCACGGGACTAATGATCAGAGTGAGCACACCGAGCCTAAACGCATCGGATGCTTGCTAACAGTCTCGCAAGGCAGAATTATTGACAGTGATTCCCAACCTGTTGGGGATACACCCTCAACGCGAGGTACTGTTATTATGAACGGTTCTCAAACTTCTTGTTTATTTGACACAGGGCTTTCGTATTATTGCATTGTTGCCAGACACCTGGTTAAACCCGGTCAAGAGACAGGAGAGACCATCCAACTTTGTGGAGTTCGTAAGAGTGATGCACCTACAGCGCTTCCCATTGCATTGGTGGAGATCCACTCCGATTTAGTCAGAGGCGTGATCAAAGCGGCTGTTATGGATGATCCCATCTACCCTGTCATACTTGGCGGTAGATACGTGTGTATTGGGAAACCGGAAGAGCCGATTGTGGCAGCAGTTACTACAAGAGGGCAAACCAAGAAGGAACGGGAGCCTGCGCCTAATTTGTTACCTATGGAACTTAAAGAAGCGCAACAAAAGGACCCTACTTTGGCACCCTGCTTTAGGAAACTGCCCATGGCTAAGGAACCCAGAGAGCACGGGGACATTTTTTCTAAGGATGGCGTACTTTATCGCAGAACGGGCAAGCCTGACCAAGGTTACAACCAGCTCCTAGTACCGAAACAGTACAGAAGCCAAATTCTAGAAATGGGGCACTCTCTTCCCTTCAGCGGACATATGGGACAGAACGCCACAAACCAACGGATAACCACTCATTATTGGTGGCCAGGAGTAAATACTGAGATTATCAGGTATGTCAAATCCTGTGCCCAGTGTCAACGTGTGCCACCCAAGCAACGGGCACCCCCAGTCTCTTTGGGTGAAATGCCAATAGTGGGAACAGCATTCGAACGGGTTGTGATCGACATTTTAGGACCCTTAGAAAGGACTAAAAGAAGGAACAGGTTTATCCTGACCTTAGTCGATACATGCACTTTATGGGCAGAAGCTATTCCGCTAACATGCGCAGATGCCAAGCATGTCGCAGAAGCCCTCGTGCAGATTTTCACTCGGTTGGGATTCCCTCAGCAAGTGTTGACGGATAACGGATCTCCATACCGAAACCTGTTGATGGATGAGATCGTGAAGATCTTGAGGACCCAACACATCTACACAAAGCCTTATACTCCGGCCGGAAATGGGCTCGTGGAATGTGTTAACGGAAACCTCAACATGATGTTAAGTAAACTGGCACAAGTGAAACCTGAAGATTGGGATTCTTGCATTCCGGCAGCTTTATTTGGCTACAGAGAATCTCCTCATACTTCCACAGGATTTCCGCAAGCTACGCTTTTATTCGGCAGACCCATTAAGGGCCCGCTTGAAGCCTTACTTTGGTCGCTGACAGACCAGAAGGCTGATGAGACAGTCGTCTCAGCCAGTAAATACGTATCGGATTTAAAGGATAGGTTGAAACTAGGATGGGACCTAGCAACGACTAACTTTAAGCGAGCACGCACAAAGCACGCTAACCGATACAGGAAAGTCGCGAAAGGGAGAGAATTGGAAGCAGGAGAGAAAATTGGGAAGCTACCGGAAACAACCAAGGAGACCGTCCCTGGAAAAAGTTTTGGTGTTACCTCCTACAAGGGAAACAACCATTTAAACTGAGGATTGGATGCCAAGGGCCATCTCCTTTATCGTCCTGAAATGAGATTTCTAAGGCTAACTACCAGAAATCTTTCTCTATTCAAGGAAATTCCAGAGAAAGGAAAACTTTATCTTAAGTAGGAAATTGGAGAAATGGGGGGGAGATTAAAGAGACGCCCTGAAGCTACCGATATAGGAAATTTATTACAAAAACTTAGACATGGAGTGATTTCCATATCTTTAAAACGTTCTCACAGAGGTTTATTGATCGTAAACCTATATCTTCTTCTTTTTCGATCGTATCCTCTATTTACTTAAACTTTTTTTGTGTTTTTCGCATTCGTTCGTTTGCGACTATATACATTACTATTTTCCCATTCTCACTTTCGCCAGTTTCGTTTCTCATTTAGAAACGCATTTCATTGCTGATTAAACTGAGAACGCGGTGAAGTGGGATGTTATAAATATGTATAGGGGACTTAGTGTACTGACTGAGATCAGCTGTGAAGGTATATATATCTAATAAGAGTAGTGTATTATATATAACCTTACTTGCTGCCACATATGTATACCTCAGTCAGAATTATTCTGGAATAGTGTGATGACTACGTTGTATGTCTAGGGTATGTGTATGATGAAGTGTAAGTCATAACAACAACAGACAGATAAACAATTTAATTTATTCCACCACACTTGACAACACGGTGACACTCACATACATAAAACACTCTACAAGGATATCTTAAAGGAGTCACTGATAACTTTTCAAATAACAATATGTATTCATTGCTGTTATGAATGAATATGTGTCCTGATTCAAATACAAAGGGAACCAGGAATCACAATCAATTTAAATTACAAGTTATGTACAGAATGTATTTAATATGAATATTGTAGTGACATATATTATTACAAATGTTCTATGTGTGTCAGTTGTGTAGTAGTAATATGAGGTAATACTGGTTTTGTTTGTTCAAGCTCTGTTGGTATTTGTCATCATGACTTCAATAGTTTGTCTTTATTGGAACTAGTATTGGAGATGTTCTCAGTTCCTGATATTAAAACAATTTACTTCCCCTCTTAAGTTTATGTTACAATGTTATTTTTAAGATGGGGGTACATAATTTTGAGCTCAGCTGGCCACATCAGCTTATCTTGCGTGATGGCGGCAGGAAAAGACTCCTCTGCTCGATTTCTCCCCTGGGCTCTGGAGACACCTCACTGATAGCTAAATGGACCAAGGAGTATGCTGTCCGACTCTGGATTCAGCAAAGCTCTGACCAGGTGCTGCTCAATACCATCAAGACCACGGTCCCTGAAAACAAGAAGGATGTACCTTCTACTTCATAACTAATTTATACTCTCTTTTTACACTGAGCACAATACATCACAAACATTGAGTTCAGAGCGTTAGGCCAACTGTCAGCTTCATCTGAAATACTTTATACCAGTATTAACCTCCTTAATGGTTACTACGCCTCTGCACTTCCAGCATTATTTCTTTCTAGTCAATCATCTAGGTGTCAGTGTACTGTTTGGCCATTCCATGCCGTTTTACTTTCCTCCGACACCTTCTGTTCAGGCTGGAGCATTATAGGCTTTACATCATGTTTGCTACTGAACTACACATATATACAGGCATAAATTAACAATTCACATTCAATTTTCATTAAAAGATACTGAATGTTTCAAGCTTACCACAATTCATGGAAACAAACACAGATACGTTGATTAGCAATGAATTCTGGCACAAATACTGGCACAAATTCCCATCTGCTTATGATCCAGGCTTTTATTTAGCAAAAATATGAGCTGGCTTCAACGCACTGTTGCTTTATCAAGCTTATTTGAACTAGTGGTCTCGAACTAACGCTCCTAAGTGAGTATATCAGCGAGTCTGGCCAATGGAGCCACGTTTCGACAAGTGTTTGAAAAAATTTTAACTTCCTACGTCTCCCCTAACAACCAAGGATAGCATTTATAGCCCGACTAATCGTGTTTAGCCTTACATATCATTCCAGCCAATCAGTTCAAATGTAACTTGTGGCCCATTTCCCGTACAATGGTGGTGTAAAAAAATCTACCACTGAGCGATTCTGATTTTGGGTGTTGTCTGACAGCACCATCATTTTATTTTGGCTATAACTTGTTAATTCCTAGACTATTTGCATAACGTTGTACATATTCTTTGTCAGCAAACCCTAAGGAACCCAAATATATATATTTAATAGAGCTAAAATGCTGCGTTCAAAATATGCAATTCCTTCTACCTCCTGTTTCGAAGATGTGCTGTCTGGGTACTGTAATGTTTTCAAACGTAAACCCATCTATTGTCATCTTTCTAATAAGAGTTTTTTCAGGATTTAAAAACCTAACTCTGGGAAGGTTAGTGTTTTTTTATCACTGTCCGTCCGAAAAAGTTAGTGCATGTGGCCTTACACGCGTGATAGTAGTAATTGTGTATCGCGCGACGCGTGTTTTGTGTTGCACGTGTTCGGCTTTATGCCTCTCCCTTCTCTCTATCCTTTAGTCCATCTGTCTTTAGTTACGCCGTGTATAAAATGGAATGAATGAAATATTAAAATTAGGTCATTGTTCAGCTTGGTATCTCAATGTTTTTGCAAGAAATACAGCACACGTTTCATTGAAGAACGCGGGTAATAATACAGTAGGCTTTTACTATCAACGTGAAAGCGTTACAATTTGCAGACGAAGCATAAAACAAGGGGGATTTCGAGTACATTCCTTGTGACAGCACTGTTATTTTACCATTGCTCTTTTCTTTATTAGAATTTATTTATTAGGCTTTATATTTACCTGATAATTTATATATGTGGATTAGAATATTTCACGACATCTCCCCTCTTAAAACAGACATCCCATGTCAGTCCTTTATTCTATATACACATAGATAAATGTAAGTCAACTTGACTTTACTCTGCTGTGGTGCTATCATGGTTTTATGTAGTTGGGTCCATTCAGAGTAGGCACTACTCATGAAATCTGCCTCAGACTTCTACAACCAATAATATATTTCGGTTATGTTACTGAACAGCCGCAAGTGTGAGTGCTTGTCTTAATGCTGCTTCGCAACCCGTATTCACCATTTCTCTTCTCTGAGTCTGCGCAATGACATGTCCAGAGAACATTATATTTCCCTCAAAATGTACGTTATGAGGAGATAACATATACCTGGTGATAGCAGAGTTTTCGTAGTGGATCCCATAATCTTCTTATTATCCTGTATGAAACATTCGGAATATCCTCAATCAAAGAGGCAACTCAGGGATTCATTACGTTCCTCCGAAATGTTTACATCCAACAATTTTCTCATCATTCTAGAGAAGACACTAGGCGCATTCTTCAATCCAAATGGCAATCTATTAAACTCATAGTGTCCTTCTGAGGTACTGAAAGCTAGGTATGGTCTAACCTCAGGCTTTACTGGAATCTGATAGTATCCTTTACTCAGATCCACTTTTGAGAAATATTTAGCTTTATTTAGTCTGGCAAACAGCTGATTTGTATCCGGCAATGGATCCACCTGTCCTTCTGTAATAGCATTCAGTCTCCTGTAATCTATACAGAGTCTATGTTCTCCAGAGGGCTTCCTTAAGAGTACAACACCGGAACTATATGAGGATTCACTGTGTGAAATAATTCCCTCCTTCAATAGATAGTCTATCTCTTCCTTCAAAGCTTTCTCCTTAGCAAACGGAATCGAATATGGTTTCATACAGACAGGTGTGGGGTCTATCAGTTTCATATCATATTCCAATAGGTTTGTATGCCCTGGTCGGTCTGTTAACACCTCTGCATGATTATTTAGAACCTGTTGCACTCTCTCTCTTTCTGAGTTTTCGTTAAATGTGTACTGATTTTCACCTGTGCTGCTGTCTCACAGGGGTGTAATGGATATTCAAATGATGAAAGTGGTTCCTTTTTCATCTCCATGGCGATGGACAAGGTCAACAAGTGTGTCTCTTCCTGATGTTCTCTTTCCAAATATTTCTTCAGGAGATTCACATGATAGATTTTTTCTTTCCCCTTCTTATCTATCTTATAATTTGTTGTAGACACCTTCTCTATACCTGTATATGGACCCTGCCATCCAATTTGTAACTTATTCTGACTCCGGGGCAAAAGAAGCAGTACCTTCTCTCCCACAGCCAAATTTCTGTCTTTCGCCTTCCTGTTATAATAGGCAGCATGTTTCTTCCTGGCTTGTTTCAAATTTTCATTGGCAAGTTTCCAGCCAGTTTTTAAACGAGTGGTCAGCTCATTCACATATTGGTATGAAGATGTAATGTTTTCCTCTGCCTTTTCATCAGTCCACGTTCTTAACAAAGCTACATGTGGACCTTTAATTGTGTGGACCTATTTGTCCATGCACCGGTATGGTCTCTTCCACTCGAAGCTTTATAGTGATGATTTTTCCTCCCAGAATTATCATGCACAAAACGACCGCTACCAATTTTTCTTTTGGGGCTTTCTCCCCACTTAAAATTCTTGATGAGAGATTTCCTCTCTACATCCTCTTCCTCCACTTTGTTTAAGTCCGATTGAGGGATTTTCGGCTTATCCTGGGGTAAGACATCTTTTTGCACTCTCCGCATAGTGGCCATTGTAAAACAGTTAAGTGAAGCTTGTCCGTGAAAAGGGGCTTCCCATTCCATTTGGTCCACTTTATCAAATCTATTTTTCTTTTTATTATCAGGCCTACTTTTGCCCCGTGGCGTGTCCAGGTCCTGATCCATGTTCCCACTTGTGGGTGTTCCCTCATGTGCTATGCTACACCTTTCTACAAAATTCTCAATGTCCCATCTTGCTTTGGGCCAATAATAATTGTGAGCCACCTTTTGAATGATGGTACCTATCTTCTCATGGTCCCCATCTGGTTTCACATGTAGGCTCCTTATTAAGTCTGCCCTATATCTTTTAGGAAGTACCAGTTGTCCTTGACCTTTGGATCTAGCTCCAGTCTTCCTATACATCAACTTGTTTTTCATGTAAAAATCTCCCTTGCCTGGAGTTGTATGACAAGTTGACAATTTTCGGAAACAAGGCTTGAGTGTTTTATCCCCAGCCTGTGCCTTCCTCATCTCTTCTGGAGTGGTATCCAACATAATATCCTCCTCCTGTCTTGAGGTCGACCTGACCTGAAGGGTTGCCATATACACAGGTTTCCTTCTGCAACGGTCAGTGTCATGATTGTCCATCTGACAATTCTTACACCACCTTTTTCCTTGGTTGAAAGATTTTCTTTCATCATATTTCCTTTCATCGAATTGTGGGAATTTATTTTTATTTTCATACCGTGGCCTATCAAACTGGTGCTTACCTTTGTTTTGATCCCTAGGATCAAATTTATTAAAGTTCTGTGGTGCCCTAAAGTTATCCACTTGTTTCTTTTTATTACCTGTTACCTCTGCTTGAGCTGCTTGATACCTTTCAGCAACATTTAGCAACTCACCCAGCCTCTCTGCACCTTGTTCCATGAGAAACTTTCTCAGGTCTGGAGCCATGGACTCTCTTAGTTGCTCTATAAGGACCATTTCCTTAAGATCTTGGGTTTTCCCCAGAGAAGTCCATTTCTCCAAGTATGTCTCTATTCGTGCAGAGAACTGGTGATAGGTTTCACCTGACAGTAGTTTAGCATTCCTAAATTTTTTCCTATAAAATTCTGCATTCTTTTCATATCTTAACAAAAGAGCCTGCTTTAGCATGTCATAATTTTCCTGATCACCTCTGCTCATTTTTGCAAAAACTTCATAAGCTGCCCCACGAAGTCCTTGAGATAACTTTAAGCTCCACCTCTCTCTCTCTAACCCATACGTGGTAGCTAATAGTTCATACCTATTTAGATAGCTCTCTATATCATCGTCTTTCTCAACAAAATGATCTAAATGAAAATTCATAGCTGAGGTTGAGGCTCCTTGGCTAGCAGTGGCATCAGAGGCAAAGGGACTGGCACCATTTTCAGGAGCATGGCCTTGAAACTCAAACTCCCTTAGTCGTAACTCATGTTCCCTTTGTAATCTTTTATCTTCTGCTTCCCTTTCTGCAGCTAATTTCTTCTCTTCCCTTTCTGCAGTCAATCTTCTTTCTTCTGCTTCCCTTTCTGCAGCTAATTTCTTCTCTTCCCTTTCTGCAGCCAATCTTCTTTCTTCTGCTTCCCTTTCTGCAGCCAATCTTTTGTCTTCTCTTTCTGCTTCCAATTTCTTAGCCTCAGCCTCAATCTGCAACCTCTTAGTCTCAGCCTCAGCCTCAAATTGTAACTTCTTAATTTCCCTTTCAGCCTCTAACTTTCTTTCGGCTTCAAACCTTCTTTCTTCGCGTTCAATAAATTTGTCACATTCCGTAGTGACATAGGCAACCATAACTTGCCCATCTAATCCTAACTCTTTTGCAGTCTGAACAGCAGCAGATCGAAATTTGGCCAGGTCCGCCATTGTCTATCAGGTAAATTTATACAATGTCTAACCAACAATTCAGTCTCTAAATATATATCTAATGGACAACACAGGCACCGTGAGCTCAACCTTATTTAATTCCACCCAAGGATACCTTTTAATTCTTATATTCCCTGAAGTGAATTACCCCCAATATTTTTAATAGGGAAAGATTCAAAATCCCAAGAGCGAGACCCCAATATATGTGGTGAAGTGGGATGTTATAAATATTTATAGGGGACTTAGTGTACTGACTGAGATCAGCTGTGAAGGTATCTATATCTAATAAGAGTAGTGTATTATAGATAACCTTACTTGCTGCCACATATATATATATCTCAGTCAGAATTATTCTGGAATAGTGTGATGACTACGTTGTATGTCTAGGGTATGTGTATGATGAAGTGTAAGTCATAACAACAACAGACAGATAAACAATTTAATTTATTCCACCACACTTGACAACACTGTGACACTCACATACATATAACACTCTACAAGGATATCTTAAAGGAGTCACTGATAACTTTTCAAATAACAATATGTATTCATTGCTGTCATGAATGAATATGTGTCCTGATTCAAATACAAAGGGAACCAGGAATCACAATCAATTTTAATTACAAGTTATATGTACAGAATTTATCAATATGAATATTGTAGTGACATATATTATTAAAAGTATCCTATGTGTGTCAGTTGTGTAGTAGTAATATGAGGTAATACTGGTTTTGTTTTGTTCAAGCTCTGTTGGTATTTGTCATCATGACTTCAATAGTTTGTCTTTATTGGAACTAGTATTGGAGATGTTCTCAGTTCCTGATATTAAAACAATTTACTTCCCCTCTTAAGTTTATGTTACAATGTTATTTTAAGATGGGGGTACATAATTTTGAGCTCAGCTGGCCACATCAGCTTATCTTGCGTGATGGCGGCAGGAAAAGACTCCTCTGCTCGATTTCTCCCCTGTGCTCTGGAGACACCTCACTGATAGCTAAATGGACCAAGGAGTATGCTGTCCGACTCTGGATTCAGCAAAGCTCTGACCAGGTGCTGCTCAATACCATCAAGACCACGGTCCCTGAAAACAAGAAGGATGTACCTTCTACTTCATAACTAATTTATACTCTCTTTTTACACTGAGCACAATACATCACAAACATTGAGTTCAGAGCGTTAGGCCAACTGTCAGCTTCATCTGAAATACTTTATACCAGTATTAACCTCCTTAATGGTTACTACGCCTCTGCACTTCCAGCATTATTTCTTTCTAGTCAATCATCTAGGTGTCAGTGTACTGTTTGGCCATTCCATGCCGTTTTACTTTCCTCCGACACCTTCTGTTCAGGCTGGAGCATTATAGGCTTTACATCATGTTTGCTACTGAACTACACATATATACAGGCATAAATTAACAATTCACATTCAATTTTCATTAAAAGATACTGAATGTTTCAAGCTTACCACAATTCATGGAAACAAACACAGATACGTTGATTAGCAATGAATTCTGGCACAAATACTGGCACAAATTCCCATCTGCTTATGTTCCAGGCTTTTATTTAGCAAAAATATGAGCTGGCTTCAACGCACTGTTGCTTTATCAAGCTTATTTGAACTAGTGGTCTCGAACTAACGCTCCTAAGTGAGTATATCAGCGAGTCTGGCCAATGGAGCCACGTTTCGACAAGTGTTTGAAAAAATTTTAACTTCCTACGTCTCCCCTAACAACCAAGGATAGCATTTATAGCCCGACTAATCGTGTTTAGCCTTACATATCATTCCAGCCAATCAGTTCAAATGTAACTTGTGGCCCATTTCCCGTACAATGGTGGTGTAAAAAAATCTACCACTGAGCGATTCTGATTTTGGGTGTTGTCTGACAGCACCATCATTTTATTTTGGCTATAACTTGTTAATTCCTAGACTATTTGCATAACGTTGTACATATTCTTTGTCAGCAAACCCTAAGGAACCCAAATATATATATTTAATAGAGCTAAAATGCTGCGTTCAAAATATGCAATTCCTTCTACCTCCTGTTTCGAAGATGTGCTGTCTGGGTACTGTAATGTTTTCAAACGTAAACCCATCTATTGTCATCTTTCTAATAAGAGTTTTTCAGGATTTAAAAACCTAACTCTGGGAAGGTTAGTGTTTTTATCACTGTCCGTCCGAAAAAGTTAGTGCATGTGGCCTTACACGCGTGATAGTAGTAATTGTGTATCGCGCGACGCGTGTTTTGTGTTGCACGTGTTCGGCTTTATGCCTCTCCCTTCTCTCTATCCTTTAGTCCATCTGTCTTTAGTTACGCCGTGTATAAAATGGAATGAATGAAATATTAAAATTAGGTCATTGTTCAGCTTGGTATCTCAATGTTTTTGCAAGAAATACAGCACACGTTTCATTGAAGAAAGCGGGTAATAATACAGTAGGCTTTTACTATCAACGTGAAAGCGTTACAATTTGCAGACGAAGCATAAAACAAAGGGGGATTTCGAGTACATTCTTTGTGACAGCACTGTTATTTTACCATTGCTCTTTTCTTTATTAGAATTTATTTGTTAGGCTTTATATTTACCTGATAATTTATATATGTGGATTAGAATATTTCACGACACCTCCCCTCTTAAAACAGACATCCCATGTCAGTCCTTTATTCTATATACACATAGATAAATGTAAGTCAACTTGACTTTACTCTGCTGTGGTGCTATCATGGTTTTATGTAGTTGGGTCCATTCAGAGTAGGCACTACTCATGAAATCTGCCTCAGACTTCTACAACCAATAATATATTTCGGTTATGTTACTGAACAGCCGCAAGTGTGAGTGCTTGTCTTAATGCTGCTTCGCAACCCGTATTCACCATTTCTCTTCTCTGAGTCTGCGCAATGACATGTCCAGAGAACATTATATTTCCCTCAAAATGTACGTTATGAGGAGATAACATATACCTGGTGATAGCAGAGTTTTCGTAGTGGATCCCATAATCTTCTTATTATCCTGTATGAAACATTCGGAATATCCTCAATCAAAGAGGCAACTCAGGGATTCATTACGTTCCTCCGAAATGTTTACATCCAACAATTTTCTCATCATTCTAGAGAAGACACTAGGCGCATTCTTCAATCCAAATGGCAATCTATTAAACTCATAGTGTCCTTCTGAGGTACTAAAAGCTAGGTATGGTCTAACCTCAGGCTTTACTGGAATCTGATAGTATCCTTTACTCAGATCCACTTTTGAGAAATATTTAGCTTTATTTAGTCTGGCAAACAGCTGATTTGTATCCGGCAATGGATCCACCTGTCCTTCTGTAATAGCATTCAGTCTCCTGTAATCTATACAGAGTCTATGTTCTCCAGAGGGCTTCCTTAAGAGTACAACACCGGAACTATATGAGGATTCACTGTGTGAAATAATTCCCTCCTTCAATAGATAGTCTATCTCTTCCTTCAAAGCTTTCTCCTTAGCAAACGGAATCGAATATGGTTTTCATACAGACAGGTGTGGGGTCTATCAGTTTCATATCATATTCCAATAGGTTTGTATGCCCTGGTCGGTCTGTTAACACCTCTGCATGATTATTTAGAACCTGTTGCACTCTCTCTTTCTGAGTTTTCGTTAAATGTGTACTGATTTTCACCTGTGCTGCTGTCTCACAGGGGTGTAATGGATACTCAAATGATGAAAGTGGTTCCTTTTTCATCTCCATGGCGATGGACAAGGTCAACAAGTGTGTCTCTTCCTGATGTTCTCTTTCCAAATATTTCTTCAGGAGATTCACATGATAGATTTTTTCTTTCCCCTTCTTATCTATCTTATAATTTGTTCTAGATACCTTCTCTAAAACTGTATATGGACCCTGCCATCCAATTTGTAACTTATTCTGACTCCCGGGCAAAAGAAGCAGTACTTCTCTCCCACAGCCAAATTTCTGTCTTTCGCCTTCCTGTTATAATAGGCAGCATGTTTCTTCCTGGCTTGTTTCAAATTTTCATTGGCAAGTTTCCAGCCAGTTTTTAAACGAGTGGTCAGCTCATTCACATATTGGTATGAAGATGTAATGTTTTCCTCTGCCTTTTTCATCAGTCCACGTTCTTAACAAAGCTACATATGGACCTTTAATTGTGTGGACCTATTTGTCCATGCACCGGTATGGTCTCTTCCACTCGAAGCTTTATAGTGATGATTTTTCCTCCCAGAATTATCATGCACAAAACGACCGCTACCAATTCTTTTCTTGGGGCTTTCTCCCCACTTAAAATTCTTGATGAGAGATTTCCTCTCTACATCCTCTTCCTCCAGTTTGTTTAAGTCCGATTGAGGGATTTTCGGCTTATCCTGGGGTAAGACATCTTTTTGCACTCTCCGCATAGTGGCCATTGTAAAACAGTTAAGTGAAGCTTGTCCGTGAAAAGGGGCTTCCCATTCCATTTGGTCCACTTTATCAAATCTATTTTTCTTTTTATTATCAGGCCTAATTTTGCCCCGTGGCGTGTCCAGGTCCTGATCCATGTTTCCCACTTGTGGGTGTTCCCTCATGTGCTATGCTACACCTTTCTACAAAATTCTCAATGTCCCATCTTGCTTTGGGCCAATAATAATTGTGAGCCACCTTTTGAATGATGGTACCTATC
Organism: Oreohelix idahoensis; assembly: GCA_024509875.1. Classification (NCBI taxonomy): domain Eukaryota; kingdom Metazoa; phylum Mollusca; class Gastropoda; order Stylommatophora; family Oreohelicidae; genus Oreohelix; species Oreohelix idahoensis. The sequence continues at coordinate 139,465 of JAMPIV010020967.1, forward strand.
TTCTCATGGTCCCCATCTGGTTTCACATGTAGGCTCCTTATTAAGTCTGCCCTATATCTTTTAGGAAGTACCAGTTGTCCCTGACCTTTGGATCTAGCTCCAGTCTTCCTATACATCAACTTGTTTTTCATGTAAAAATCTCCCTTGCCTGGAGTTGTATGACAAGTTGACAATTTTCTGAAACAAGGCTTGAGTGTTTTATCCCCAGCCTGTGCCTTCCTCATCTCTTCTGGAGTGGTATCCAACATAATATCCTCCTCCTGTCTTGAGGTCGACCTGACCTGAAGGGTTGCCATATACACAGGTTTCCTTCTGCAACGGTCAGTGTCATGATTGTCCATCTGACAATTCTTACACCACCTTTTTCCTTGGTTGAAAGATTTTCTTTCATCATATTTCCTTTCATCGAATTGTGGGGTTTTATTTTTATTTTCATACCGTGGCCTATCAAACTGGTGCTTACCTTTGTTTTGATCCCTAGGATCAAATTTATTAAAGTCCTGTGGTGCCCTAAAGTTATCCACTTGTTTCTTTTTTATTACCTGTTACCTCTGCTTGAGCTGCTTGATACCTTTCAGCAACATTTAGCAACTCACCCAGCCTCTCTGCACCTTGTTCCATGAGAAACTTTCTCAGGTCTGGAGCCATGGACTCTCTTAATTGCTCTATAAGGACCATTTCCTTAAGATCTTGGGTTTTCCCCAGAGAAGTCCATTTCTCCAAGTATGTCTCTATTCGTGCAGAGAACTGGTGATAGGTTTCACCTGACAGTAGTTTAGCATTCCTAAATTTTTTCCTATAGAATTCTGCATTCTTTTCATATCTTAACAAAAGAGCCTGCTTTAGCATGTCATAATTTTCCTGATCACCTCTGCTCATTTTTGCAAAAACTTCATAAGCTGCCCCACGAAGTCCTTGAGATAACTTTAAGCTCCACCTTTCTCTCTCTAACCCATACGTGGTAGCTAATAGTTCATACCTATTTAGGTAGCTCTCTATATCATCGTCTTTCTCAACAAAATGATCTAAATGAAAATTCATAGCTGAGGTTGAGGCTCCTTGGCTAGCAGTGGCATCAGAGGCAAAGGGACTGGCACCATTTTCAGGAGCATGGCCTTGAAACTCAAACTCCCTTAGTCGTAACTCATGTTCCCTTTGTAATCTTTTATCTTCTGCTTCCCTTTCTGCAGCTAATTTCTTCTCTTCCCTTTCTGCAGTCAATCTTCTTTCTTCTGCTTCCCTTTCTGCAGCTAATTTCTTCTCTTCCCTTTCTGCAGCTAATTTCTTCTCTTCCCTTTCTGCAGCCAATCTTTTGTCTTCTCTTTCTGCTTCCAATTTCTTAGCCTCAGCCTCAATCTGCAACCTCTTAGTCTCAGCCTCAGCCTCAAATTGTAACTTCTTAATTTCCCTTTCAGCCTCTAACTTTCTTTCGGCTTCAAACCTTCTTTCTTCGCGTTCAATAAATTTGTCACATTCCGTAGTGACATAGGCAACCATAACTTGCCCATCTAATCCTAACTCTTTTGCAGTCTGAACAGCAGCAGATCGAAATTTGGCCAGGTCCGCCATTGTCTATCAGGTAAATTTATACAATGTCTAACCAACAATTCAGTCTCTAAATATATATCTAATGGACAACACAGGCACCGTGAGCTCAACCTTATTTAATTCCACCCAAGGATACCTTTTAATTCTTATATTCCCTGAAGTGAATTACCCCCAATATTTTTAATAGGGAAAGATTCAAAATCCCAAGAGCGAGACCCCAATATATGTGGTGAAGTGGGATGTTATAAATATTTATAGGGGACTTAGTGTACTGACTGAGATCAGCTGTGAAGGTATCTATATCTAATAAGAGTAGTGTATTATAGATAACCTTACTTGCTGCCACATATATATATATATATACCTCAGTCAGAATTATTCTGGAATAGTGTGATGACTACGTTGTATGTCTAGGGTATGTGTATGATGAAGTGTAAGTCATAACAACAACAGACAGATAAACAATTTAATTTATTCCACCACACTTGACAACACTGTGACACTCACATACATATAACACTCTAAAGGATATCTTAAAGGAGTCACTGATAACTTTTCAAATAACAATATGTATTCATTGCTGTCATGAATGAATATGTGTCCTGATTCAAATACAAAGGGAACCAGGAATCACAATCAATTTTAATTACAAGTTATATGTACAGAATTTATCAATATGAATATTGTAGTGACATATATTATTAAAAGTATCCTATGTGTGTCAGTTGTGTAGTGGTAATATGAGGTAATACTGTTTTTGTTTTGTTCAAGCTCTGTTGGTATTTGTCATCATGACTTCAATAGTTTGTCTTTATTGGAACTAGTATTGGAGATGTTCTCAGTTCCTGATATTAAAACAATTTACTTCCCCTCTTAAGTTTATGTTACAATGTTATTTTAAGATGGGGGTACATAATTTTGAGCTCAGCTGGCCACATCAGCTTATCTTGCGTGATGGCGGCAGGAAAAGACTCCTCTGCTCGATTTCTCCCCGGTGCTCTGGAGACACCTCACTGATAGCTAAATGGACCAAGGAGTATGCTGTCCGACTCTGGATTCAGCAAAGCTCTGACCAGGTGCTGCTCAATACCATCAAGACCACGGTCCCTGAAAACAAGAAGGATGTACCTTCTACTTCATAACTAATTTATACTCTCTTTTTACACTGAGCACAATACATCACAAACATTGAGTTCAGAGCGTTAGGCCAACTGTCAGCTTCATCTGAAATACTTTATACCAGTATTAACCTCCTTAATGGTTACTACGCCTCTGCACTTCCAGCATTATTTCTTTCTAGTCAATCATCTAGGTGTCAGTGTACTGTTTGGCCATTCCATGCCGTTTTACTTTCCTCCGACACCTTCTGTTCAGGCTGGAGCATTATAGGCTTTACATCATGTTTGCTACTGAACTACACATATATACAGGCATAAATTAACAATTCACATTTAATTTTCATTAAAAGATACTGAATGTTTCAAACCTACCACAATTCATGGAAACAAACACAGATACGTTGATTTGCAATGAATTCTGGCACAAATACTGGCACAAATTCCCATCTGCTTATGTTCCAGGCTTTTATTTAGCAAAAATATGAGCTGGCTTCAACGCACTGTTGCTTTATCAAGCTTATTTGAACTAGTGGTCTCGAACTAACGCTCCTAAGTGAGTATATCAGCGAGTCTGGCCAATGGAGCCACGTTTCGACAAGTGTTTGAAAAAAATTTTAACTTCCTACGTCTCCCCTAACAACCAAGGATAGCATTTATAGCCCGACTAATCGTGTTTAGCCTTACATATCATTCCAGCCAATCAGTTCAAATGTAACTTGTGGCCCATTTCCCGTACAATGGTGGTGTAAAAAAATCTACCACTGAGCGATTCTGATTTTTGGGTGTTGTCTGACAGCACCATCATTTTATTTTGGCTATAACTTGTTAATTCCTAGACTATTTGCATAACGTTGTACATATTCTTTGTCAGCAAACCCTAAGGAACCCAAATATATATATTTAATAGAGCTAAAATGCTGCGTTCAAAATATGCAATTCCTTCTACCTCCTGTTTCGAAGATGTGCTGTCTGGGTACTGTAATGTTTTCAAACGTAAACCCATCTATTGTCATCTTTCTAATAAGAGTTTTTTCAGGATTTAAAAACCTAACTCTGGGAAGGTTAGTGTTTTTATCACTGTCCGTCCGAAAAAAGTTAGTGCATGTGGCCTTACACGCGTGATAGTAGTAATTGTGTATCGCGCGACGCGTGTTTTGTGTTGCACGTTTTCGGCTTTATGCCTCTCCCTTCTCTCTATCCTTTAGTCCATCTGTCTTTAGTTACGCCGTGTATAAAATGGAATGAATGAAATATTAAATTAGGTCATTAGGTATCTCATTGTTCAGTTTCTTGGTAGGCTTTTCTGATCAACGTGAAAGCGTTACAATTTGCCGACGAAGTAGAAAACAAGGGGGATTTCGAGTACTGTCATTGTGACAGCACTGTCTTCCATATGTATTTATTAGGCTTTATATCTTACGCGGGAGATTAGAATATTCCATACAGTAGGCTTTTGACGGAACGTGTCAGCCCTACCGAGACGCAGAGTGTTAGAATGCATTCCGTCAGCGAGCAGAAGCAAAGTGTCAGTTATGGTTCTCAGGATGAGTTTCACGGGGAGGTGTGGAAAACTGCTTCTGCACTGGAGACGGGTTGTCTGAGATTCAGTAGGTGGCAGTTACGGCATGCGTTTAGGTGTTAAACATAAGCGTTAAAGACGGAAAGGGGAGAGTACTTCGTTTTGCGAAATTAAACGTTTACCTCTTTGTCTGGTAATAGATATAACCAGAAGTTGAAACTAGATTTTCATTCTTGCTCCTAAAAATTTTGCAGTAGACAGATCGCTGTGCTAGATCATATATCTGTGTTTTGGCGAAGTCTGAGTTTCTTGGCCATTTTGCCGAGCTCTAGACTACCATTAGATTGCAGTATTCTAGTTCATGGTTTAGTCTGTAGTTCTGTGTGGGGAGGTAAATATTATATTAATATCTATGTGGTAAAGTGGGATATTATAAATATTTATAGGGGACTTAGTGTACTGACTGAGATCAGCTGTGAAGGTATCTGTATCTAATAAGTGTGGTGTGTTACAGATGACCTTACTTTGCTACCACATTTAGACATCAGTCAGACTTATTCTGGAATATTGTGATGACTACGTTGAATGTCTAGGGTTATGATAATGATGAAGTGTATGTTCACAACAACAACAGACAGATAAACAATTTAATTTAATCCACAATACTTTACAACACTGTGACACTCACATACATAGAACACTCTATAAGACTTTCTTAATAAGTCAAGTGTTAACTTTTAAAATATGTATTAATTCCTTTCAATAATAGATATCCTGATTCAACTACAGAGTGAATCAGGAATCACAATCAAATGTAATCACATGTTGTATGTACACAATTTATACATAGGATCTTTGTACTGACATATATTATTATTACAATATGTGTGTAAGTAGTGATGTAGTACTATGAGGTAATACTGGCTTTTAAAGCTAGGTTGTTGTTTGTCATCATGACTTCATGTGTTTGTTACTGGTGGAAATAATATTGGAAAGGTTCACAGTTTCTTTTTATTTGAAAACAAATAACTGTCCCTCTTGATTTAATGTAAAGTCAATTTTAGAGGGGTGTATGCACAAGATTGAGCTGCTCTGGCCAACGAAATCTTATCTTCTGTGTGGGCGGCAGGAAAACTGTCTCCTCTGCTCGCTTGCTTCACAGTTTTCTTGAGAAACAACACTGGTCGATATCTTGACCAAGGAGTATGCTACCAGCCTCTGGATTCAGCAAAACTCAGACCAGGTGCTGCTCTATTACTTCAGTACCACGGTCCCTGAAATAAGAAGGTTGTACCTCCTACTTCAGAACTAATTTATAATCTATTTCCACACTGAAGCACAATACAAAACAAACACCGAGTTCAGCGCGGTCGGCCAACTGTTAGCTTCTCATGTAACAATATACACCAGTATTCCTCTCCCTAATGGTTACAACGCCTCTGCAATTCCAGCATTAATTCCTTCTATACAATAAGATAGGTGTCAGAGTACTATTTGGCAATCCCATATATGCCTATACAGTTATACTCCTCTCCGACAAGTTTTTTTTCATGGTGGAGCAATATCTAGGCTTTGCCTCATGTTTGCTACTGAACCACACACATACAGACATAATTTAACAATTCACATTCAATTTTCATCTAAAAGAGATCAAATATGTCTAGCTTACCACAATTCAAGGAAATATTAAACAAGTACGTTGACTGGCGTTGAGTTATGGCACAATTCCGATCTGCCTCTGTCCCAGGCTTTTATTAGAAAAATATGAGCTGGTTCTCAACGCACTTGCTTCTACAAAGTTTATTTTCAAAAAGTGGCCCTGAACTGACGCTTCTAATTGACTATATCAAATGGTCTAGCCAATGAGACCATGTTTAAAAAAGCCTTTGAAAAAAATGTACCCTTCCTACCGTTACCATTAACAACCAAAAATAGTATTTGCAGTCGACTAATCATGTTTCGCTTTACATATTATTCTAGCCAATCAAATCGGATCTAACGTGGTGGCCTCATTTCCCCTAAAGCAGTGTCCAAACACGCCATTATGAGCAAATATGATCCTGTGTTGTCAGACAACACCACTATAGTATTTTGGCTATAATTTGTTAATTACTAGACTATTGGCATAACACCTAACATATTCTTTGTCAGCAAGTCCTAAGGCACCCACATATATAAGTTTAATGGAGCCAAGTGGCTTCGTTACAAATATGTATTATTCTAGGATAGTCGTGTATTTGTTTTTTTATTTACTGTCTTAGAACCGCCACCTGTTCTGCCTTTTCGACTGTTCTGTCAGTATAAAGTCAGGATTTCAAACGTAAAACAGTATTGTGTCATGTTTCCTAATAAGCATTAACCATGTTTTTTAAAACCTTACCTCGTATTGGTAGTGTTTTTTGTCACTGTTATTTTGAAAAAAAGCAAGCCTGCATGCCTTTCGCGTGGGGTGGCATTAATTTTCAATCGCGAGACGACGTGGTAGCATTGCATGCGTTCCTCCGTACATCTCTCTCTCTCTTCTAAGCCCGTCTGTCTTTTAGTTACGCAGTGTATATAATGACATTAATGTAATATTAAATCTAGGTCATTACGTAGTGTGTCTATCAAGGTCGTATAAGAAATATAGTACCAGTTTTATTATTAGAAACGCGTGTATTTGATGCAGTAGGCTTTACTAGCAAACGTGAAAGCGTTACAATTATGCAGACGAAGCATAAAAAGGGGTTTTCTTGTTTAGCTAGTATGACGTTCTATAACACAGGCGTACGCTATTGTGACCGCACTGTTCTTTTACCATTCTTCTTTCCTTTTATTGAATTAATTCATTAGGCTTTACATTTACTTTTTAATTTTTATATGTGGATTAGAATTTCTCACGACAATCTAGTATTTTGTGAAGTGTTTAAAGTGTTAAATCGCTTATTTTATTTCACTAGTTAGATTTGGTGCAGAGCGCTTAATTTATATAGTCTGTATTATTTTATAGTGACGAGTTACAGTGGAAAACAGAAATTATATTTCTAGCTTAAACTCAGTCGGCTATTAAGGAATTTAATTTTACTGCTAAAATAATCAGACGAGAATAAATTTTTCTAATTAACTTATAATGCTAGATACATCTTGAGTATTGACGGAATGCGTAGGTATTCCTAATTCAGGATGTTTGATTTTATGTATATAACGTATTTCACAGGAAAGTTTAAATGATAAGTCAAGCGGTACGCTTGCAGTTTAAAAATGTAAGTTATAGTGAGTACATAATATGTAAAATATTTCATATGTGTTTTTCTTTATTCAGTGAATACTGTGGTACCCAAATTTTGCCGGCGTTTAGTACAGAGACATACCTGTGAGAAACATAAACATTTTTATCTTTTAACCACGTGGGTTTACAAGTTAACAACTGTCTGACAGTGCGTGTGTCTTCATAAATAGACAGAGTACAACTCTCCCTAACGGGTTTTATTAAAGATTAAATGTTTTATACTGGGCCTTTGAGCCAGATAAGATTTCTGCACAAACTCTATGTACAAATTTAGTGTTAATGTTTCGTGCCTGGACAATTTTAATGTGACCTAAACAGACATCCGAAAAATAAGAACACCCAAGGAATCGTTCCCGGAAGCAGAGAATTCATCCTGTCTTTTTGGAACTGGGGATTTCTTGGTCAAAGACTGCCCTTGACGAGTCTGTAGGTGAATGTCCTAAAAATTGTATTACCAGAAGTGGCTATCTAAGCTGTGAGTATGATCATGTGCACGTGTGCTCGGCTGAATGAATAAAGTGAATGCAGGATGGAGTGATTTTTATTGTTGTAATTGGGCACCCATTTTGCTATCTTAACTTTCTGTATGCAAGTATTGCTAATCCTATTTCCCTTAAAATAGAGCAGAGATATCAATTCTGTCCATACCTTAAGAAGGGGAAATATTAAGCCTAATCCTATGTATCCTCGATTCCTTGGGGCTATCACTTTCTTCCAACAGGACTGTGGGCATACCTCGAGGGATAAGATCTAACTGTGGGTCTATCATTTCTTGTAGAAATTCCTTGATTTTTATGACTATGTGTATACGCTTTGATGTAATTTCTATGTGTTGTGAAGAAATTTTAGATGATAATTAAAATTTCTCTTGAAATTAATCAGCGTGTTGGTCAGCTCGTTCTAGAATATATATATAATCGTTGTCATAGTTTTCCCACGTCTGTACGTCTAACTGTCGTCTTATGTGTGTATGTATGTGAGTGGATATATATATTTCATATATACAAGGGGCTTGACATAAGTCTTGGGCCTGACCATGAAGGATTCACAGGAGGAAGATGAAACTTGGCACATTTAAAGTTCATCATATTTGCACTGAATGTGTTAAGTACGTGTTTGTTTCTTCAATGAGTTTTCCCGCTACGGTGCACGGCGCAATGTACCCTATTGACCTGATCTGCTGCTCCAAAGATTTGACAAAACAATGGAAACGAAGGAGGCCAGAGCTGTGATAAAATTTCTGATGTTTTAGGGAAAACCACCTACAGAAATACACAGGGAGATGGAACCAGTGTTTCGTGATTCTTGTCCTTCATATACTTCGGTAAAAACTGGTGTCAACAGTTTAAGTGCGGCCGCTCAAATGTTGCTGATCTGCCAAGATCTGGTAGACCAGCCCCAGAGTGCAACGATGAAAATTCAACAAGAGTGAAGAAAATCATTGACCAGGATCGAAAAATGACAATTGTGGAGATAGCTAGTAGAGTAAAACTGAATTAAAATTACAGTTTATAGAATTTTACACAAAAGACTGAACATGAGAAAAGTGCGTGCACGCTGGGTTCCGCGACTGTTAACACGTGAACAGAAGCAAACGAGGGTAAATTGCTGTCAACAGTTGCTCAAAAAGTGTCAGTCAAAAAACTTTTTGGAGACCATGGTGACAGTAGATGAGACTTGGGTACACCATTATGACCCCGAATCCAAAATTGCCAGCATGCAATGGAAAACCCCGGGCTCCCCAACACCTGTCAAGCCGAGAGCGCAGAAATCTGCAGGAAAAGTGATGCTGACTGTTTTTTGGGACGCAAAGGTGTCCTGTTCAAAGATTATCTGCCTCGTGGCAACACAGTTAATGGACAGTACTATGCAGATCTTCTCACCAAACTAAGAAAGGTTGTGACCAGGAAACGAGGGATAACGCGCACTCACAATCTTCCTTTGCTTCAAGACAACGCGCCCTCTCACAAAGCACGGCTTGTGCAGCTAGCAGCCAACGATTTGAATATTGAAATTCTTCCACACCCACCATATTCTCCAGATTTGGCTCCATCAGACTTTTTTCTATTCCCAAATCTTAAAAAACAGCTAAAAGGAAATCATTTTGACAGCGATGAAGAAGTTATAGTTGCATGTGATGACTGGTTTAGTTTGAAAAATAGGGTGTTTTACTCCCAAGGTCTTTTCAAGGTCAAGCAGAGATGGCAGAAGTGTGTCAATTCAGACAGTGGCTATATTGAAAAGGAATAAACACTATACAAAATTTCAGCTCTCTGTGACATGTCCTTCATGGTCAGGCCCAAGACTTATGTCAAGCCCCTTGTGTATATATATATATATATATATATATATATATATATATATATATATATATATATATATATATATATATATATATATATATATATATATATATATATATATATATATATATATATATATATATATATATATATATATATATATATATATATGTTTGTGTGTGTGTAGACTGCCTGACTCAATCTAAATCTGTCGTAGAAGATAGGTGAAAGAGAGAAGATTTCTTGATTTCAGAGACAGCCTCTATCACATTTCTACCATCTCACTCGTGGAAATCTATTGCTATTACTACTTCTCACTGTGACTATCACTTATTCTAATCTATTCAGAAGGGACCAACTCAAGTCTTAATTCCCCTATCGAAAATCTACGACAGATGTCCTCGTTATCGAGTGTGGTTCAATAATTATCGTTCACAACGTTCCTTTGCTGTTCCTGTTACCCCTACGATACTAAGTTGGCCAGGACAACCACTATGCCCTTTTAATAAATTTTACCCGTAACAGTAGTCTTATATAATATGTATGTAATCTTATCAAATCTGTTTGTAATCTTATCTAAAGTATATGTAATCTTATCTAATCAATATGTAATCTTATCGAACCTATATGTAATCTTATCTAATCTATATGTTATCGTATCTAATCTATATGTAACATTATATAATCTATTGTGACGTGTAATGGAAAAGAGTCTACAGTAATCTAACAGCCTATTGTAACCAAATAGCTACTCTTTGATTTGCTACCTAAAACATGCATTAAAACTATCTCTCCTGTCTTTCTGCAGCTCACTCTTTTGTCCCCGCCCTCATTTCTTGAAACACTGGCAAACGCGGTGTCTACAATCTTCTTTGACCTGTCAGTCATAGCAGAAAGAAAATCCCGCTATGGCTATACTTCGTTTCACTCACGCGAGCTCAGCTGTCAATCATATAATACTTGACCATTGGACAGCTAGACAGCACGTGAGAGTAACGGAACAGAACCTTTGAAGTTCACCCAGGAAAATCTAGAAAATCCCCTAGTCCCCGTTTGATCTCGCGCACGGGCATTCCAGGGGAAAGCCCGATAGAAGAACAAAAGGATTTTGATCTCGGTCAAAGCTCCAGACGAAAAACTCTGAGAGACCGTGACGCAAAGCCTTTCATCTTGGGAACTATAGCTCCTGAATTAAGTCCCACACAGGAGTGCGAAATAACGCCATCAGAGATCAAACCGAAGGCTATGATATATATATATATATATATATATACTGAAGCACATTAAAAACGCACCACTATTATATATACTGATGCCGAGAAGCTGGCAAAAAAAAAGTGTGGGAATGGATTTTCCCCGTGTTTGCCATGAGGTAGAGAGCGAATGGCTGCTGGAATGGAAAGTGCAAGATTCAACCCATGGGTGTGTGTACAGACTACATGAAAACGATGAAAGTTACACGTGCAACACGATTCTCAACAGCTATGACCCTGAAAATGTGTACACGTTGTGGCAGTATACTCGGTATAAAAAGGTCGTTGAGACAAAACACCCAGTACATGTGCTTGAAATGCCACGACTATCTGAAAACGACCGCCAACGAGCCATTGGTATGTTGGAGACCGGAATGAGCTCGCGGGCCATTGCCAGAAGGATGAATTGCCACCACAGCACTATTGTACGTCTCAAATAACTTTACGGAACCACTGGCAGTGCCCGGGATAAACTTCGGAGTGGCCAACCACGAGTTACTACCCCTGCGCAAGATCGTCATATTGTGCTGAGTCACCTAAGGAATTGACTCTCCCGGCAAGTCAAACAGCAAGAGCAATAGTGGGTAGACATGGGCAAGTCTCTCGAATGACAGTCATACGACGACTCAGAGATACAGGCCTTACTGCAAGACGACCTTATGTTGGGCCAAACTTGACTCACAGACATCGTCAGCAGCGCCTGCAATGGGCAGAGCAACATATCAGATGGACTAGACTGCAGTGGAATGCTGTCCTATTCACAGAAGAGAACAGATTCAACATATCCTTTGCAGATAGACGTATGCGGATTTAGCGACGGTGTGAAGAGCGCTTTGCAGATTGCTGTGTCAACCGATTTCGAGGTGACAGTATTCACATTTGGGGAGGATTCAGTTTTCACCATCGCTTGCCTCTTCACGTCTTCCGTGGAAATGTTAATGCAGTGACAATTCGAGATGAGGTTCTGGATGCATTGGTTGCTCCTGCGTTCACAATTTATCCAGACTTGCAGCTTCTCCAGCAGGATAACGCACGTGCATTTTTTTGTATTTTTGGTTTTCTCCCTTGTCTGCACAGAATGCAATGAATTTCATAACAATCAAATGTACAAATTAATGACCAGCATGGATTCATAAGAAAATGAATAAAGATTTTAAATATGTAAACTTGTACACACTTATATTTACATTTCACACACTTCCTCTTTTTGAGGATGGCCTGGATCCTATTTGGTTCCCCCACTCCAGTTCAGCTCATGTATGGCTCCTCGAGTCTGCTTGTGTACGGCAGCGCCACCCCCCGGGCAACGGCTTTGACTGGCCGGCCAAACTACATGAGTAAATTGAAAAAGGGAGGTCCCCCTTAAACAGTACACACAACTGCTAGCCGAACGGGCGGATGATCAATAATATTTTGACAACGGCTTCTAGGGCAGGAGTTGGAAAGGCCTGGTATCGGGCTGAGGGCGCACCACGGACTGTAATGGTAAGCGGCCAGAACCATCCAGAAAGCAATGGCAAACTACTGGATGTACAATGCCAAGAAATCCATAATGACTAATCTGAATACTACTGGAAGGCATGGTCCCTGGAAAAAGGGGAAGGGGTCGACCTAGACGACGGTGGACCCAGGACATCACAGAGAGTCTGAACTTGTCTTTGGCTGATGCAGGTCGACTTGCCCAGAATCGTGATCACTTACATTTTTCTTGCCAGTAAGGCGAATAAAATAAAATAACGCGTAGCACTTTTTCACAAAAAGCGACTATTAACCAGAACGGAAAGAAAATAAATGTAAATGTCATCCAATGTTATGCACCAACTAATGACAAAGAAGAGTCTGTGAAAGAAGCATTTTATACTAGACTACAGGAAATTATGGAAAAAGTAAAAAGAAGAGACATCACAATTTTGATGGGTGACATGAATGCAAAGATAGGTACAGTCAACACCGGATTTGAAGAAGTCATGGGAAAACATGGATAGGAATAATGAATGAAAATGGGGAACTATTCTCAAACTTCTGTGCTTCAAATCAACTGACTATAGGAAGAAGCATGTTTCCACATAAGAGAATACACAAGGCAACATGGATATCACCAGACCATAGAACAGAAAATCAGATTGATCTTATATGCATAAACAAGAAGTTTAGATCATCATTGCAGGATGTAAAGGTATATAGAGGAGCAGATGTGGCATCAGATCACCACCTTCTGACAGCCAAAGTAAAAATGAAACTCAAGAGATATGCGACAATGCAAAATTATAGACAACAGTTTAATGTAGGACATCTAAGAAATCAAGAAACAAGAGACAAATTTGCGGTCACAATATCAAACAAATTCCACGTGCTCCAACAGCTGGAAGATGCAGAGAATACAGAAGACTATTGGTAGCAAATCAAAACGGTATGGAATGAGACATGTGAAGAAATACTGGGGAAAAGGGAACGACAACAAAAAGCATGGATAATAACAGAAACAATCAATAAGATTAAAGACAGAAAAAAAAACAAAAAAGCAGATTTAAACACAAGCAAAACCAGAAGTTCCAAAGCCAAGGCTCAAGAAGTGTACACAGAAGCAAACAAAGAAGTAAAAAGAAGTATCAAAAGAGACAAGAGGAAGTATATTGAGGAGTTGGCAAGAGAGGCAAAAGTTGCTGCAGCCAAAGGAAATATGAGATAGATAACTGTATAACAGCACAAAGAAGCTGAGAGGGAAATACAAGCAAACAAGTTGCCTCATAAAAGACAAGAATGGAAAACTGCTCAGCAATATACAAGAGGAAATAAAGAGGTGTACAGAATATTTTGAGGACCTTCTCAATAGACCAGCTCCACAAAACCCTCCTGACATCCAGCCAGCAGAAGAAGAGCTACAAATTAATGGTGAAAGACCAACGAAGGAAGAAATAAAGAAAGCAATAAAGCTTCTAAGAGATGGAAAAGCGTCTAGACCTGATGGCATTCCAGCAGAGGCCATCAAAGCAGATATCGACACGGCTACAGAGATGTTATATAAATTACTTGGTAAAGTCTAGGAAAAGGAAGAGATACCAGCAGAATGGAAGGAAGGATATCTGGTTAAGTTGCCTAAGAAGGGAAATTTACAAGAGTGCACAAATTATAGAGGAATAATGTTACTATCGGTGCCAGGAAAGGTATTAAACAGGATTATCCTCGAGAGATTAAAAGAGTCCATAGACAAGAAACTAAGAGATGAACAAGCAGGTTTTCGACAAAACAGATCCTGTACAGACCAAATAGCCACTTTGAGAATAATAGTTGAACAAAGTCTGAAATGGAATTCACCACTATACATCGGATTTGTGGACTACGAAAAGGCATTTGACAGTGTGGACAGAGAATCACTTTGGAAGTTGATGAGGCATTATGGAGTTCCCCTGTAGATCATTAATTTAATAAAGAATACATATGAAGACATGACATGCAGAGTTCTTCATGAAGGACAGCTTACAGAACCGTTTGGGATAAGAACAGGAGTGTGACAGGGATGCCTCTTGTCTCCATTTCTTTTCTTACTAGCAATAGACTGGGTTTTGAGAACATCGACAACACAAAAAAGAAATGGAATCCTGTGGACTCTGACTAAGCAGTTGGATGATCTGGATTTTGCTGATGACTTGGCTCTTCTGTCCCATAATCGTAATCAGAGGCAGGACAAATTGAAAACACTCGATGAGAGGTCACAGCAATTGGGTCTGAAAATACACAGGGAAAAGACAAAGATAGTGAGAATAAATGCAGGTAATGATAACAGGGTTGAACTTGAAGAAGCACCAATACAAGATGTAGAATCGTACACATATCTTGGCAGCAATATAGACAAAGTTGGAGGGACGGACAGTGATATCAAAATAAGAATACAGAAAGCAAGAGGAGCTTTCATTGCATTGGGAAATATATATGGAGATCATGAGAAATCGGATCCAACACGAAAATAAGAATCTTCAACTCAAATGTGAAGTCAGTCCTGTTGTATGGCTCTGAGACATGGAGAATAATAAAGACAGCAACCAAAAAGCTACAGACTTTCATAAATGGGTGCTTGCGTAGAATAGAGGGATTAAAATGGTATGATAAGGTTACCAACGTGGAACTGATGACAAGAACTAGACAAGTGCCAGTGGAACAAGAGATGAGAAGACAACGATGGCGATGGATAGGACATACGCTGAGGAAACCTGTTGATAACATTACAAGGCAGTCCTTGTTCTGGAATCCCCAGGGCAAGAGAGGCAGAGGTAGACCAAGAAGCACATGGAGAAGGGAGCTGGAAACAGAGGTGAAATTGATGAGAACGTGGAAAGAACTTGAGATGATGGCACGTGACAGGAGGACTTGGCATGTGTTTGTTGAAGGCCTATGCTCCTTTAGGAGTGGAGGGTTATGAATGAATGTGTATATGTGATTTCGTGGAGATTTCATTCTGGATTCTGGTAAGAGGAAAATAGTTCTAAGTATTAGAAGTACTTCACGGTGACAGCCATTAAAGTTAAACCCTTATACTTCACTTACATTTTTCTTGCCAGTAAGGCGAATAAAATAAAATAACGCGTAGCAATTTTTCACAAAAAGTGACTATTAACCAGAACGGACTTAGAGGCGTTAGACGACTGACAGAGGGAGAAAAGAATACATGTTTATATTTCATTTTGTAATTATTGTTATTATAGCGTCTATTATTTTTTTCTAAATGCCAATACGACACGGTAACAGACACCGACGATTTACTAGCTAACTATAATGATAGGTGATTTATGTTGTACGTGTTTCGTATTGGGGAAAAAGAAAAAAAAACACTGTGCGAGTGACCCGCTGGCCGCGAACCTGTGCGGCGAGTCATTATCGACTCGGTCCGAACAAAATCAGCGGCTAGCGAACTTCGGTGAGTGTGTATAGTTGCCGCAGGGCAAACAACGTGTATCTTTTCATGTCGTATATTCGTCAGGATTGACAGAGCGGATGAGAGATTGTCTTGTCCTCGTCCGTATTTTCTTTATAGAATGGTAGCATTTTCTACACATGTTTGCTTGTATTTTTTGCAGACCTGATTCCCAAGTGGACGACCAGCGGTTTTTATGTTATAATGTGTGTACTTGTACATCGGTACAAATAAATTATCTATCAACAATCGTGTAGGATCTATAAGGCTACTAGCCTGATGATATTTTGTGACAGTCAATTATAACGACTGGACTTACCAAATCCAGGATATTATTTTTAACAGCCCACAGCGGCGTAGACCTGATATCGTAATTTTTCCTCGTCACCTGACAGGTGTATTCAAGTGGAGTACCTAGTCGATACACTGTGCAGGACCGGCACTCGGGCAAAGAGTCGGCCGTTAAAATCCATCATCATCATCCTTAACATTAGGAGCAAACAGATTATCAGGATACTGGGAGTATCACCTCACTTCAATGGTCAAAATCATCAACGATTTTTTTCCACACTAGTCACCTGTTGGTATTGACACCTGTTCCCAGATAGAATTCCAGACCGAGCGGAACTGAAGCCTGTTCTCCCCCGCCCGCCCCCATACACTGCAAGCGTTGTCACACCGGGGTTATCCAGGTATAGGTCCTGTGTCTAGATTTATCCCCCCCCCCCCCCTTGTGAGCCCCCATCGGAGGAAAAGTGGATAGCTTAGAACAGTAACGATAAACTTTAGGATTTATACTTCTACCAGGATTTAGCGAGGATTTTAGCAAATTCGGCGTTCACCTCATTAGTATTGGGGTGGGGGGGGGGGAGAGAAACTGGTGCCAATTTGTACCCTCGACAGCTGGAGTTGGTACACAAATCACAGTCAAAAGGATTTTCGAGGGATATTCTATAAACCAAGGGATACCAGAGACCCACGGGTGAAAGACGATAGGTAAGAGAGTGAGAGGTGGCCACTGAGTGAGAGAGTGTGTGATGATTTTGTTTTGCTGGGGAAAGATCAATTAAGTTGGTTGTTTGATATTTTTTTACTTGTTCTTATATCGCACCAAGATTGTATATTCCTGTAACCAATTGCCAACCTCCAACCTTTGGGTTAATTTTTTTTTGGTTTTCTCCATTTTTTTTCCTCTATATGTATGATTCTTGATATCTTTGGGCATTTGATGTTGTAATAAGTTTAGTGATAAAAAAACATCAAAGAATTTAACTTTGTGTGTTGGTCAGACCCATACCCATTTTTCTGTAGTTTTGCACGTGTATTTGTCTTGTTGTCACATGGTGTTGTGTGTGTAGAGTAACTTGTCTTATTTTAGATAGGGAGGCAAAGACTGTCTTGGAAACAAAGTACAGTCGTACGGATAGGCTGGAGGAGAGAAACATACTCACTCCAGAGACATATTTTTCCCTCAACCTACCACCAGTGAACCTATTTTTTATACCTTCTCGTGTATCAGTCGTCACTCTCTACTTAGACTGGCCAAATAAAAAAATTACCTAAGGTACGACATCTATATGTAATCTTATCTAATCAATATGTAATCTTATCTAATCTATATGTAATCTTATCTAATCTGTATGTTATCGTATCTAATCTTTATGTAATCTTATCTAATCAATATGTAATCTTATCGAATCTATGTGTAATCTTATCTAATCAATATGTAATCGTATCTAATCTTAATGTAATCTTATCTAATCTATATGTAATCTTATCTAATCAATATGTAATCTTATCTAATATATATGTAATCTTATCTAATCTATATGTAATCTTATCTAATCTATATGTAATCTTATCTAATCTATATGTAATCTTATCTAATCAATATGTAATCTTATCTAATCAATATGTAATCTTATCTAATCTATATGTAATCTTATCTAATCTATATGTTATCGTATCTGTTCTATATGTAATCTTATCTAATCAATATGTAACCTCATCTAATCTATATGTAATCGTATCTTATCTATATGTTATAGTATCTAATCTATATGTAATCTTATCTAATCAATATGTAATCTTATCTAATATATATGTAATCTTATATAATCTATATGTTATAGTATCTAATCTATATGTAATCTTATCTAATCTATATGTAATCTTATCTAATCTATACGTAATC
This sequence comes from Oreohelix idahoensis, assembly GCA_024509875.1. NCBI lineage: Eukaryota > Metazoa > Mollusca > Gastropoda > Stylommatophora > Oreohelicidae > Oreohelix > Oreohelix idahoensis. The sequence goes on from JAMPIV010020967.1 coordinate 157,577, forward strand.
TTATCTAATCTATATGTAATCTTATCTAATTCATATGTTATCGTATCTAATCTATATGTAATCTTATCTAACCAATATGTAATCTTATCTAATCAATATGTAATCTTATCTAATCTATATGTTATCGTATCTAATCTATATGTAATCTTATCTAATCTATATGTTATCTTATCTAATCTATATGTAATCTTATCTAATCTATATGTTATCGTATCTAATCTATATGTAATCATATCTAATCAATATGTAATCGTATCTAATCTATATGTAATCATATCTAATCTATATATAATCTTATCTAATCTATATGTAATCTTACGCTTAAAACATCATTGTCATTGCCCTTCTCAAGGAGTACAGGCCTTCAACAAACTCAAGCCACGTTCTCCTGTCCCGTACCGTCTGCTCAATATATGTCCATGCCTCCGTCATCCCTTTCGTTTGTATTTTCAGTTCTCTTCTCCGTGTGTTTTTTGCTCTCCCTCCGCCTGTCTTACCCAGGGGATTCCAAAGCAAGGACTTCTTTGTAACGCTATCAACAGGTTTCCTCAATGTGTGTCCTATCCATCGCCAGCGTCTTCTTCTCAACTCTTGTTCCACTGACACTTGTCTGGTTCTTGTCATCAATTCTACACTTGTGATCTTGTCGTGTAATTCTTATATTCTACGCAAGCACTCATTTATACAAGTCTTGTATAAATTCTTGATTCTTGGTTTTTGTTGTTCTCCGAGTTTTAGAGCTATACAATAGGACGGTCTTGTCATTGGAGTTGAAAATTCGTATTTCTGTGTTGGACTTGATTTCTTTTGATCCTACTATGTTTCCTATTGCAATAAAAGTTAATCTAATGTAATATAATGTAATGTAATCTAAAGTAATCTAATGTAATGTGGTCTTATGTGATCTAATCTAATCTAATCTGATCTGATGTAATCTAATCTAACTGATGTAATCTGACGAAACTCTCTAATTTACCTACCTAGGTCTGTTACGCAGTTTATTCTAAAACTAACAGTGGTTGATTCAAACTTGCCTAAGACTTACCTGCACAGTTCCGCACAAAGACAAACATGCAGGCTGTAATAATAAACAGACGCCTGTTTAAACTTGTTGAAGCCATCATTTGTATGCTGCTAGCTGACCTGTGAATGGAAACATAATCCAGCTGCTGAAGATCAAGTGACATGATGCCAATTTACAGAAATTATCGATTAATGCACTCGAAATCTTCACACAAATGAAAGCACACACAAAAAGTGAGTAGGGCTTGACAAATAAGAGAGTTATTTGTTCATTTATTATCTTTCAGCTTCGTTCTGATTATTGGCCTTCAGTATTTCATACACAGAATTGACTACAGTGTCCCGTCTTAAACTAATTCCCACCAACGTGCAATCTTTTCCTTCCTGAAGAACTCTGCATATCATGGCTTCAACTCAAATGTCAAGTCAGTCCTATTGTTTGGCTCTGAAACATGGAGGAAACAAAATAATAGCAGCCAAAAAAGCTACAGACGTTCATAAACGGGCGCTTGCGTGGTATAGAAGGATTGAGATGGTATGACCAATGTGGAACTGATCACAAGAACCAGACAAGGGTCAGTGGAGCAAGAGATGAGAATAAAACGCTGGATAGGACACACGTTGAGGAAACCTGTTGATAGAATTACAAGGCCGTCTTGGTTCTGGAAACCCCATGGAAAGAGAGGCAGAGGTACACCAAAAAACACACGGGGAAGAGAATAGGAGACATAAGTGAACATGATGAGCAAGACGTGGAAAGAATTTGAGCTGATGGCACGTGACAGGATGAATTGGCATGTGTTTGTTGAAGGTTTACGCTCCTTGGGTAGCTACAGAAAAGCTTTGCGGTGCGGCGTGCAAACTAAGTTGCACGCGGATTGAAATAACGCGCATTTTCTCCCACCTCACAGTTGCGTTTGGTTCAGAAATATTCATACTTCCACAGGAAATGAATGTAAACAATATTATCGTCCTGTCTATATAGAGAAAACAAAACCAACCTCAGCATTAGGGTACAGCATATGAAACAACAATTAGTTTTACAATAAAAACATTGAACCAACAGTACCCACAGGGTCACGAAAATAAACAGGACAAAACTCGTAGGACAAATATACGGATTGTCCCTGTGGTTGTTTTCGCGTTTGGTCAGCCGAGTTGGCAGCGAACGTTGAGCACCCTAGAATGTGAACAAACTAAGTCTAATCCAACTTTTTAGTCCGTCTGCTGTGTGATGTACAATATCTTGGCTCTCTGAAAAAACTCTGCTTATCCCGGCGTCTACCTGAAGAAGAAGTACAGTTTCAGAAGAACTGCCCTTCTCAGGTTGATCAATAATTGGGTACTGCAGGTATCTGGCGAGGAGTCTGAGAAAAATAGATCAATTTATTCCACAATGATGGCTGCCTTAACACAAGTATATACATATACGCAAATATTCAGGCAGCACCTATCATCCGTCTGGGATAAAGGATATATATCGCTCCATGCGATAGCCATAAATACAGTGATAATTAAATAATACAAGTTACAAATATCTCGGGGATTTTCTCTTTTTTCCCGCCACCAAAAAAAAAAAAAAAATCTCCACCAATTTACACACCAAACCTGTGAGGTCGAAAGTCTTAATTTAATGATGAATTTATCTAAGGAAACCTTTTTCCCTTCAGAGAGATTATCCCCATCCTACAATTAAGTTGCTTGGCAAAACACTTCACTTATTAAGATTAGGAAAACAATTAACCGAGAAATATTTACCAAAGTTCAGTTAGTAGTATTAGTTGTATGTTAACCCAGGGCAACTCTAATCTAACTAAATGTACCTTACCTAACAGAAAAAGTATCCGTTGGCTTATAGTGACTGAAATACGATGACTCGATTATCCACTTCACATAATAATTCCGTGTTCACTGGCTGCTAGTAAGTAGGAAAGGTTAAATGCTAGCTTATATAGGGAAACTGTCTTACTTTTGAGTACATCTGCTATCTTTCTTCTTAACGCAGGTGACCACAAAGAACGGCAGGGCTGGCCAGTGACAAAGGCTCTGGGAAACAGGCATTCTCAATGCCACAAGGTAAAAAAAATACGGTCCCCAGTTGACTGGGAGATTTGAGAAACGATTGGCTTGCCCAGGGTCCGAAGACTGAGCAGCTCAGGGGACAAAAAAAACAGCCCTGGTTGTGCAGGTGTTCTCATTTTCCCGCCTGCCTGCGGAAAGTTAGATCATAGATGAGAGCAAAGGAATACTAAATAGGTAGCTCTCCCCTGAATCAAAGACATATGAAAATACACCGTGATTAGCATGACAGTATTCAGTCGGTTCTGTGTAGACTAGCAAACGATACATATGTGAAGAGACTTCAGGGGCTATCTAAATAAAGATTGACACTGACTGGTTTGAATTGGACAGAAGACTCAATGGAATAATAGAGGGGAGGCGACAAAATCAAAGATAAGAAAGGGGCGGTTCTAACGCTGAGAAAATCGACTGAAATTCTGAGTCAACTTATCACAACTTGCTGGTTTATTAATAAATAAATAAATAACACTTACGAGGAACGCACTTTATGTTTTTTCTTGTCACAATTGTGTAACGATAAAACACACCCGGAAGACGTGGCTTACATAAAATCAGCCTCTTCTTGGTATTTCAGCTCTCTATAGATCATGGGCCGCCAAAGCAGCCTCTTAAAGCGTTGTCTTGTTTATTGTTTCACATTTCTGTTCATGTTTTGTGTGCTTTTTTCACTTTCGTCTCCGGTCCTTGTTTTATTACGTTTTGTGACATTTTAGTTTAGTCTCTCCTCCCACCCCATTATAGAAAAAGTTATTGCACTGTCATACTAACTACAAGCTTTATATCTGGAAAGTTATTGTAAAAAAAAAAAAAAAAAAAAACCACTGAATGGTTTCAGTCTGCGAGAAATGGAATGACACAAGGGATATAAAGATTAACTATATCTGTCACTGCTTCCTTGAAGTATTGATCAGCTGACATCTTCACGTGGAAGATCGGCTGCATTATTATATCTCCAACGTCTTTTGTTTTGATGGTGCACTCTGATAGACGATTTCCTGGACGTTATCTTCTCACATATAACGATGTCTTCCATATGCACGTTTGCCTTCAGCGTGTCCTTTCCTTATAGTTTTCGGCAAGTCTTTTTATATGACAAATAATTGTGTGTCTTACTTTGATCTCGTTTATTATTTCTCTTTTCATTCCTAGCTTTTCTAGGATTTCTATATTTATTTCTTGACGTTTACAGAGGCGGAAAGCATGTGGGTGTTGAAAAAACGCGAATGTCTATACTAAATGGGCAGATCTGTTGGAAGCACGGAGGTGAGTTTGCTGGCTGAATTAGGTTTAAACTAAGTGGAGATAACCGTAGAAATACGTAATGTAAGTACAAGCATAAGAATATTGACACGTGTAGCGGTTTTATTATTCTGACTTAGTGTACACATTTCGTTCACGTATTTTTATACCTGTACAGTAGAATCTCGATTATCCGAATTAACCGGGATAATAAGCCAAAAGCAAAATCCATTTGGAATACAAGAAAGATGAACAAACAGGTTTTCGACAAAACAGATCCTGTACAGACCAAATAGCCACTTTGAGAATAATAATTGAACAAATTCTGAAATGGAATTCACCACTATACATTGGATTTGTGGACTACGAAAAGGCATTTGACAGCGCAGACAGATAATCACTTTGGAAATTGATGAGGCATTATGGAGTTTCCCTGAAGATCATTAATTTAATAAAGAAAACATATGAAGACATGACATGCAGAGTTCTTCATGGACAACTTACTGAACCGTAAGAACAGGAGTGCGACAGGGATGCCTCTTGTCTCCATTTCTTTTCTTACTAGCAATAGATTGGGTTATGAGATCATCGACAACACACAACAGAAATGGAATCCAGTGGACTCTGACTAAGCAGTTGGATGATCTGGATTTTGCTGATGACTTGGCTCTTCTGTCCCATAACCGTAATGAGATGCAGGACAAATTGAAAACACTCGAGGAGAGGTCACAGCAATTGGGTCTGAAAATACACAGGGAAAAGACAAAAATAATGAGAATAAATGCAGGTAATGATAACAGGGTTGAACTTGAAGAAACACCAATTCAAGATGTAGAATCATACACATATCTTGGCAGCAATATAGACAAAGTTGGAGGGACAGACAGTGATATCAAAATAAGAATACAAAAGGCAAGAGGAGCTTTCATTGCATTGGGAAATATATGGAGATCAAGAGAAATCGGATCCAACACGAAAATAAGAATCTTCAACTCAAATGTGAAGTCAGTCCTATTGTATGGCTCGGAGACATGGAGAACAACAAAGACAACAACCAAAAAGCTACAGACTTTCATAAATGGGTGCTTGCGTAGAATAGAGGGATTAAAATGGTATGACAAGGTTACCAACGTGGAACTGATGACAAGAACTAGACAAGTGCCAGTGGAACAAGAGATGAGAAGAAGACGATGGCAATGGATAGGACACACACTGAGGAAACCTGTTGATAGCATTACAAGGCAGTCCTTGTTCTGGAACCCCCAGGGCAAGAGAGGCAGAGGAAGACCAAGAAGTACATGGAGAAGAGAGTTGGAAACAGAGGTGAAAATGATGAGGAGAACATGGAAAGAACTTGAGATGATGGCACGGGACAGGAGGACTTGGCATGTGTTTGTTGAAGGCCTATGCTCCTTTGGGAGTGGAGGGTTATGAATGAATGAATGAATGAATAGACTGGGTTATGAGAACATCGAAAACACACAACAGAAATGGAATCCAGTGGACTCTGACTAAGCAGTTGGATGACCTGGATTTTGCTGATGACTTGGCTTTTCTGTCCCATAACCGTAATCAGATGCGGGATTAATTGAAAACATTCGATAGGAGGTCACAGCAATTGGGTCTGAAAATACACAGGGAAAAGACAAAAATAATGAGAATAAATGCAGGTAATAATAACAGGGTTGAACTTGAAGAAACACCACTACAAGATGTAGAATCGTACGCATATCCTGGCAGCAATATAAACAAAGTTGGATGGACAGACAGTGATATCAAAATAAGAATATAAAAAGCAAGAGGAGCTTTCATTGCATTGGGAAATATATGGAGATCAAGAGAAATCGGATCCAACACGAAAAATGTGAAGTCAGCACTATTATTGGCTCTGAAACATGGAGAACAACAAAGACAACAACCAAAAAGCTACAGACTTTCATAAATGGGTGCTTGCGTAGAATAGAGGGATTAAAATGGTATGACAAGGTTACCAACGTGGAACTGATGACAAGAACCAGACAAGTGCCAGTGGAACAAGAGATGAGAAGAAGACAGTGGCGATGGATAGGACACACTCTGAGGAAACCTGTTGATAGAATTACAAGGCAGTCCTTGTTCTGGAACCCCCAGGGCAAGAGAGGCAGAGGTAGACCAAGAAGCACATGGAGAAGAGAGCTGGAAACAGAGGTGAAAATGATGAGGAAAACGTGGAAAGAACTTGAGATAATGGCACGTGACAGGAGGACTTGGCATGTGTTTGTTGAAGGCCTATGCTCCTTTGAGAGTGGAGGGTTATGAATGAATGAATGAAAACCTATTTGGAATACAAGAAAGTTGCCGCTGAAAAAGTGCAGTATACAACAGTGCAAAACGATGCTGAAATCGTGTTAAGAATGTATGTAATCGTAATTGTGATACGTAATTGTGATACGTAATCGTAATTGTGATACGTAATCGTATTACATTCAGTCCTTTTGCATGGCTCTGAAACGTGGAGAACAACAGAAACAACAACCAAAAATGCCACAGACTCTGATAAATGGAAGCTTACGTAGAACAACAAAAGGATTGAAGTGGTATGACAAGATCACCAATTTGGAACTGATGACAAGAACTAGACAAGCGCCAGTGAAACAACAGATGAAAAGAAGACGACGGAGATGGATAGGACACACACTGATAAGCTGAGCATTACCAGACGTTCCTCATGTGGCACCTTGCCGCGGTGGTTTTTGTAGCAATTCATTTTATATTTGCAGGTTGGCAGCCCTATGCGCAACCTCGCCTTAGTCGACTCGTATGAGGTATTTTTTCATATCATTAATATATATAAAATCCCAGCTTTTTCTGTCACTAACGATAAGGGATGCAACTTTGGGTGAAAGTTAGATATTAATTGTATTGTTTCCCTTATATGTACTCTCCCGAAAATAGTAACACTCGACAAAGAAAAGTGCGCAAATGACGGTGTGCACAAAAATATATTTATAGAATGTGTGATCCCGTATACACACATTGGGATCCTCGCTGCTGCTACGTAGTTCATATACTGTGGGGATGCACAGTGGGTTTTAAAAAAT